>PVKE010000140.1:0-197753 GCA_004027555.1 Craseonycteris thonglongyai | reverse complement strand
ATATCACATCTGCATATCAAGTCTCTCGTGCACTTCCCATATATGAGGAAAATGCTAGGTAACAATGAATTAAACGTGTCATTATTTATTGAGACCCTGCAAGTGCTTCAAAAACAGTTTGAAGAGAGATTTCTGCAGTTTACAAATATCGAGCCAATTGTCTCCTTCTGTATCAATCCTTTTACTTGCCCAATAAATGTAATAGAACTAGCTGCATGTATTGCAGACCTTGTTCAGGTGAAAGCAGAAGGACTAGAGTTAGAAATTTTGAACCTTAAGAACGATATTTTGCTAAAATCCTTAATATCAGAGGACTTATGGAACATAGTCGACAAAGAAAGGTTCCCATTTTTTTAAAAAGCGGCATATAAAATCAAATCATTTTTCGGGTCAACGTATTTATGCGAATCTTTGTTTTCAAACATGAATTTAATAAAATCACGATATAGATCTTGACTTACAGATGAGCATCTTAATAATTGTTTGCTAACAGGGTTGTCGTCTTACTCTCCTAATTACGAGGCACTGGCCAATGAAATGCAATGCCAAAGATCACACTGACAGATTGGCTTTGTTTTCTTTTATGTTTTTTTAAGTGATTTTATTATACGTGTTTTTTATTTACTTTGTATTACGTTTTGTATATATGTTTTTTTGTGTGTATATAATTTGTACAATAAATTTACTATTTTAAAATTATTTTTGCTTATTATTTTTTATTCTTGTTCAATAAATATCCTTAGAAATAGCTGGTGCCGCCGCCCTACCAATATTTTAGAATGCGCCCTAGGGTATAAAAAGGTTGGGAACCCCTGATCTAACACTTCCTGCCACGTCCAGCACACATGGTCACCTACCCGGTCTGCAATACAGGTTTCTCACTAAGGTGCGCACTTTGCATCCTCTGTGCCGGGGTCCACGCTGTCCCCTCAGCTAGGAATGCCTTCACATGAGGCTGACCAGATGTCCCGTTATAAACGGGACAGAAAACAACGGTACCGCCCCCTTTCAAATGGGACGTCTCATCAGCCTGCTTCAAACCATTCTGTGCTCACTCAACTCCTCCTTGCTATTCCAAAGTGTAGAAAAACCAATGTAAGGGACAGCATGATAGCTGTCTAAGGTGGGGACGGGCAGCCTTGAGTGTGAGCTGTGTGTAGTGCCTTGCTTTGAAAGAAGTGTGCAAAAGCAGAAGAGGATGGTGGAGCAACCTGGTAAACGCTACCTGCGCCAGGTGATCCAGGTTAAGCTCATCAGAGACAAATCATGTTGACCCGTCATGTGGACAGCATGTGGCCCTCATCCCAAAGACTCAAAACTCCAGTTAGCCATGAGGAAACGTCTTACGGACTTCAGCTGAGGGACAGTCTAACAAGATGCCTGACCAGTGCTTCTCAAAACTGTCAAGGTCATCAAGGGTCAGAAGAGTGTGAGAAACCGTTACAGACCAGAGGAAGCTAAGGGAGACAGGACTAAATGTACTACGGTGTCTTGGAGGGCATCCTGGGACACAAAAAGGGACAATAGGAAAAAACGAGTGGAATCCCAATAAAGGGTGGAACTTAGTTAATAATGTATCAACCTTGATTTCATAATTGTGACCAACGTACCATAATCATGTAAAAGAATGAGACTGGGTATGGGGTACTATCTTTGCAACTGTTTTGTTAATTTTAAACTCATCTTAATAGTTTAAATAAAAATGGGGGGTTATCCTAAAACCTGTTGTGTTTTGGTTTTTTTGCCCAGCAGAAACAGTAGTGGTTGTCACTGGGTTGAGGAAAGAAGTGCATCCACACACGTTTCTATAACAAAAATTAAATGTAAAAAATATGTTTCCCTCTAATTATAGGTTGAAAAGCTACTTGAAACGGGGCTGGTCGAAACTAAGGTGTGCTCATGTGAAATACACGTTTTCTTAGAATGAAGAATGTGAAGTCGCTTCATAATGATTACATCAATTCTATGTTCAAATGGTTAACGCTTTGGCTACATTGGGTTAAATGAAGTGCACTATTAAAATCAATGTCACTTGTTTCTACCTTTCTTAATGGGGCTTTGCGGGCATTTGATGTTACGTCTGTGGCTCACATTGTCTTTTTATTGGACAGCAATGCGCTACGGTGAGGGGTTTGTGGCAGGAGGCCCCAGGTAAGGACAGACCTGTCCCCACACCGCAATGCCGCACGCACGGTCTCTCAGGTAGAGGGAAAAGACACACGCCGCTGCAAAGTTACAAATTTATTGGTCTGGAAATAAATACAAATATCTCATTAAGAAACTCCTCTAGAAAGACTTGTCCCCATTCAGCGACTCCTGCCCTGACCCCTGACCTTTCTGCAGTGTCAGGGGCTGCCTCTCAGGTGGTAGGCAGCAGGTCAACGGAGTCATTAACCCATCAAGCTACCTAGAAGGCTTGACTACGTCCTTCTGCCAAAGGAAAGATCCCGGAGACCACTGGGTCCCAGCAGCGGCTTCCCCTGTTCTGTTCCCTCTGATCAAACTTCCTCTAACAAGACCCATGGTTAGCCAAAGTAAAAATCAAAAGGCAGTAGTAGTACGGGAACTTGACAGCGACGCTGACGTGGCCCCCAGAGATCAGTGGTGCCACCCCATTCAGAGGAAGGAGGTTAGAGGGGCAGGGGAGAGGGGAGGAGAGCATGGAATACACGTTCCAGAACGCTTACATCTTCTCAGCCACCACTCCCCGGCTGGATCCCCTCCTGTATGTACAAAATCATAGTTCTATCTGGAGAGCAGGAGTGTCACCAGGTCAGAAAGGCTGGGTGGTCAAGCTTAGCTTCCAGCCCAGGTGTCAAAAGACTGGACGCTGGGTTTCACTCAATCCACCCGGACAGGACAGGATCGATTGAAATCACAGGGGCGGTGGATCCTTTCAGGACGGCGGGAACCCCTCACGTCTAGTGTGCAGACCCCACCCCCACGCAACGCCCTCAGCCCCCACTGCCTAGAGGCGCCACCAGGACAGCTGCTGTCTTCAAATCATCACTCGTTTTGTATTTGGGGTGGGAAGCGGGCTGTGGAGGGGCAGGAGGGGAGCACAGCCCACACAGCCTTCAATCCAGGGCGCCAACTGTCGGTTGAGACCGTTTCTGTGCACAACTAGACGTGGTCACCTGCTTTCCTGTCTACTAAAAAAGCCAGGCAAAGCAGGCTTGGCCGTTTCGGCATTCTAAAGTGTCTACGGGCACAGACGTTAAACGTGGACTTCCAGGTCAACTGCACAGATTTGCTCTTCCACACTCCTCCGGCTCCCCGATGCGCCCAGTGAACAGAGGAACGAACCCACGATTCGCTGCTCTCTTCCTCCCCAAGTCAGAAATGAGCTTTGTTTCCAGAAACAAAACGGTCAGGTTACCTCCAGCTGGAGAGGAAGCAGGAGGTGGCACGGGCTGGGCTTCCGACAAGAATGCCCCTTAGGACCCGAGGCCCGCGTCAGCCTGCGGCGTGGATGGAGCCTGTCCCGACTCCCGCGTTTCCCGTTTGGGGCAGTTTCACGTCCCCAACGGTCAATGAGACAGGGCCCCTCGTTAACGAAAACAAGACACGGAGATGCTTCTTTTCCTTTGGTCCCCCCGCCCCGTCCTCGGAAAGCCCCCACCCTCCCCGACAACCCCCCTCTAACTGTGTCACATCACCAGATCTCACTCTTACAAAATAAGCTTCGGATTAATACCCAGGTACGTGCGGCGTGGCAGGTGGGGGCGGGAAGGGGTCGCAGGACGGGGGCAGCCACGGAGATCCAGTTCAGGGGGTGGGGGGCGGCGGGCCGCCTAGCAGAACACCTCCATGGACTTGGGCCCAGCACTGTTCCCAGTGGCGCCGGAGTTGGGGGTGATGTCAAGGCGGCTGCCCTCGCTGGTGTGGGAGCGGCTGCGGGTGCCCTCGCTGGTGTGGGAGCGGCTGCGGGTGCCCTCGCTGGTATGGGAGCGGCTGCGGGTGCCCTCCTGGGAGGTGACGCTGGAGCCTGAGGCCGTGCGGGAGCGCATCAGGCGGGTCATACTGGCAGAGGGCACTGGGGAGAGAAGAGGACCCCAGTGAGGTGCTAGAAGGCGACAGGCACCAGCACTTGGCACCGGCGCCTTCTCAGTGCCCGACCTGACCCAGCACCTCCGTCCTCCCAGCCGTCCAGCCCCCGGGCCCCCTGTCCTCGCTGTATCCACCACTCACAAGCAATGGCTGCAGGCGCACGGTGGCCGGAGCCCAGAACTGGCTCTGAGCCCCAGTCCTGCCACCCGCTTAACAGCGGTGTGAGTGTGGGAGCATCCCTCTCCGAGCCCCTGGGCCCCTTGTATAAAATGGGGGTCCTAATTCTGACCCCGCAGTATCAGCGCCCATGGACCTGCCTGCCACTCTGTGTGGTCACCAAGCACTAGAATAGGGAGCTCATTCAAGGTCAGCTGGACCCATCCCTGCCCGCCAGCGGTATGAAAACTGAGGCCACACGAGTCAGTGTCTTTCCCACGTAGCCTGAGCTCCCAGGAACCATCAGGCACTGTCCTTTGGGATTTAAAACTCCTTTGCAGGGAAGCTCCGTGGGTTAAGCACCCGCTTTGCAGCGCTGGGGACCAGGGGTCGAATCCCGGTCCCGACCCGTGCGGACCCATATGCTGAACTGGGGTGTGCTTCCCTGCGGGAGGCCCCCAGGTCAGTCCTTGTGCTCTGATTCGGCCCCTGGCTCGAGGGGGCGTGCCTCCCATAGAAGAAGCCCCCAGCCCACTTCCTGCGCTGCTCAGCCCCTGCCCACCGGTGTGCAACAAAACCATGTAGAAAACTGCTGACGTGCAACTGTGGAAAGTGTTCTGGGCCCTCCCCCTTCTCTCTTTCTCCGTCAAAAAAAAATAAAATAAATCTTAAAAAAAACAAAAAACAAAACTGTATAAAAAGCCCTTGCACCTGGAAGGTGCCTGATAAACACAGAATGAAGACAAAATGGTCCCCCCAGCTGTATTATGTTGAATAGTGTCCCCCCGACATTCATGTACACTGGAACCCAAGAATGGAGCCGCATTTGGAAGAAGGGGCTTTGCAGATGCACTAAGTGAAGGTGGGGTCACAGCGAATGAGGGTGCGCTCTCATGCAATGACCGGTGTCCTTGAGAGAACAGGACACAGGGACACACAAAGGAGACGTTTGTGAGGAGAAGGGGTGTAGATCAGAGCAATGCAGAGGCTCGTCCAGACCCGGTTCAGGGCATCGCCTACCCACCCCCCACCCCTGCCCCTGGGCCAGCCGCCCGCTGGGAAGTTGCACTTACTGTAGCCCATGCCCTGCACGAAGTACTTGAAGGCTTCGGCCAACTTGGCTGGCTGCAAGAGCAAAGGGGGACAGCCCAGTCAGTCACCGGAGGGCACGGTCACACATGGCCCCACGGAGCTATGCACAGGGTCACCTTCATTAAAGAGCTTGGCCCCAGAGAGAAGGCCTCCACATGTGGGTGGGACAACACACACACGTGCACGCCAGGGCGTGGGGTCATTACAGGGACTGGAATTAGCTCTGGCCAGAGACCACGCATTTACATTCATTCCAGAGCCAGGGGAGCTTGGTTAAGTTACATGACCCGCCTGGGCCAGTGTCCACATCTGTAAAATAGGGACAGAGTGCCCACCCCTGCCTCCGGGGGCTTCTGTGAGGAAGATTACATTAGATAAAGCGACATGCCCAACACAGCATTGCCAAGGCAACAGTGTCAATACCATGCATTGTGCTAAGGGCTTTGCAACGCAATCTCATTTTCTCCTGACAACCACCCTATGAGGTTAGTACCTTTTTCATACATGCCTCATAGCTGAACAGACTTGGGGGCGTAAAGAATCCATCCAAGGTCCTACAATTCATTAGCCCTGGGTCCTGCAGGTTAACCCAGAGCTTTCCAAACCCTGTGCTCTTGGGGGGCTGTTCCCTCTCAGACCCACAGCCAGCAGGGCTGGCTGGGTGGGTGGGTGGAAGGAAGAAAGGATGGTGGGTGGATAGACAAACAGACTCAAAGGAAAAGAAGGCTGATGGATGTATGGAAGGAAGGGAGAAAGGAGGGAAGAAATGGAAAGGAAGATGGATTAATAGAAAGGAGGAAGGAAGGAAGAAAGGAAGGAAGGACAGAAAAAAAGGAAGGAAGGAAAAACTAGAAAGAAGGATAGATAAATAGACAGATAGCTAGAAAGCTGGACAGGCAAACCAATTAATCAATTAACTGGGCTGCTGTAAGTGAAACGAGTTGGGAATGCTGAGCACAGACCCACTTCTACTTCTAAATACTCCCAACAATTAATTTAATCTAAACTAGGAGGTGAATGCTCAAGTGAAGGCCAAGTCCACAGTCTAAGGCAGTCTAACCCTCAGACGCAGCGCCCTGGGTCTATTCTCTCACCATCGCCCATCTCCTGTGAGCAGCCAGCAGCAGGAAAAGCGTTCTGCCCGCCTCCACCATCGCCCCTACTGTTCTACAAAGAGCCAACTGACATTTAGAGGAGGGGCTGGGAGCAAAATGGCCCTCTGGGTTTCGTGGGACAAGGGTAAGAAAGTGACAGGACTGCAGGTCGGGGCTGCGGAGACCCAGGGAGGTGTGTGTTCCCCGTGACAGAGGGAAACAAGAGTCATTGGGAATGCGGACAAATCTCCCCCGGTTTCGCCTCACTCTCCCCTCCCCTGACTCCACAGTAAAGCGCTCACTCTTCCGCTCTCCTAAGGACTGTTGCAAGAGCAAATGGCAAGAAGGTTGGGAACACCCTTTGTCAACATGCGCCCCACTGTGAGGGAGAGCGGGGAGTCCAGGGTAACTGGTCCTTCCAGGCTCACCTCCTGGAAGCTGGGTTAGTTCAGCTCCAGGGTAACACTGAAGCTGTGTTTTCATTACGGCCAGGGTTTGATCGGTTCTCATTTCAAGCGGAGAAAGGGAGGGAAAGAGGAAGAAAGGGAGCAGAGACAGAAGGGAAAGGGGGGCCCCTTTGTCCCAGCTACGGAGTCCTGGGGTCACTGTCTCGACAGGAGTCTTAGGAGCAGGCCGGACGGGGTCATGGCTCCATCACCAACGTGCAGGTAGCTGGTGAGCACAGCTAAGCAGGTGGGCTCTCCTGGGAGCCCGCCTGTTCCCTCAGGTGACTGGGACGTCCCCTTCTTCCCTGATTACTCCCAGCTACCACACGGGCACAACCCCAGAGCCGAGCAAATGGAGCAGCTGCCTTTCTTCTTTGCTGGTGGGGGCACAGGGAGACGCTGCAGAGACAGGCGCAGAGCCGGGAAGATTGCTAGTGGAGGCCGCTCAGCCCACACTGTGCACAGAGCTCTGGAGTCAAATGCAGCAGTGAACTGGGGCCAGAGCCACGAGCCAAGACCCGGTGTCTGCCGGACGCAGACCTCTGCTGCTCAGGTGGTCCCCAGGGCCACTCGGCCGCTTCCTCAGACGCTCAGGGACGTCCTTAACCTCCCCACATGCAGGACTGTCCTCTTCTGGGACAGGTCCAGCTGCTAAGATTTTATGCTACGCCCAGACGGACCTCAAAGCTACGCCCACTCACGGCGGGACTTGCAGCCAAGACCCCCTCTTTCCCACTGGACAACTTTGAACTTGGTGGGGCCACTCCGAGCCCCTCTCGGTAGCACCCTGTGGAATCTAGTCTCCGGACCACCACTGCCTAGCTGTGTCCCCCACACAAATCCCTTCACCTCTGTAGACCCCAATACCCTCTACTCCCGAAGGGTTTCTGGGGGAGCCAACGAGTTCTCACACGCCAGTCCCAATTATAAACAGGTGCATGCCCACAAGGTACCCTCAGAGGTCACGGCCAGGTGGGGGACAAGCAGCCAGTGAGGGGAAAGGCGGTAACAGGTGACAGAGGAACCCACCTGGGAGATCTGCGGAAGGCCACCACAATCCGCCATCTGGAAGAGAGGGAAGCTGGTTAGTGTCCCACAGACACCTCCACAGCGGCAATCCTGGCCCTGTGAATCAGCTCCACGGGGGTGCCCACCCTGCCGGCTGCCCTGCACTGCAGAGGGGGGACTGGGTGTATTACGGGTGGGGAGAAGTCCAGCCTCGCCTAGCAAGGCCACTTTAATTACTATCTGGCTCAGCACAGAGCTGCGGCTTCTTGACAACCATGGCTTGTAGCTTCTGATATGCCAGGCACTCTGCTAGTCCCTGTTGGTAATGTCACTCGGTTCCCCAAGAAATCCTGTCCCACTAGAGAGGCAGGAACTGGGCCAGGCCGGACTCCAGGAGTTTGCGACTTGCGACGTTCCCGCCGGGGTCTGTCTGACCAGAAAGCGTTCGCTCCCCGAGGCTCTGGACACACATTCTCTCTACAGATTCCCTCGGAAGGAAACTGCTAGACTGAAGACCTCCAGGCCTCACGGGGTTCCCAGCTGCCTACCCTTGGTAAATGTGGTGACTGTCCAAGCTCCTACTAAAGCCATCAGCCTTTGACGAGAGCCATTACAGGTATGTGTGAGAACTTACTCAGAGCATGGGGTTGGGGGAAACGAACTGGAACAAGTTCACGAGAACGGGTGAAGCCGGGTGTCCTACGCCCAGTCTCAGTTCAGATGCCAAGGGCTACAGGCTGCATGCAGCCCGTGGACTCCCGGGGTCCCAGACAGGGACCCTCTTGTCTTTGCAACCTGGGGTTACCAGCCAGCACTCAACAGATGTCTGTGAGCAGATATATTAAATATGTATTCCTATGGTCTCTACCAGTCCTGCCACCATCAGGCACAATTCAGTTGTGCAAAAAGCTTCGGAGCTCCTGAAAAAGAGCAAATGCAGGCTCTCATTCTCAGCATTTCCCCGTACCTTGAGGAGCGTGGTCTTTGTTGGGTCCAGTTTTGAGTTGCATTCCACCTGGACAAGGAAAAGAGGGAGAGGTTTATTAACTTCCTACCTGGAGCTAACGTCATAACCTGGCTCCCTTCCCTGCCACCATCCTCGGAAGCTCCAATGAAGAAACATGGTCTTTGGGATTAAACAGGTTTGGCTTTACATCCCAGCCCTGCTACTACTTGCTGTGTGACCGTGGACAAGTTCTTTGAGCCCCAGTCTTTTCTAAGGGATGGTTATAACTAAAATGCAGAAGATGCTCTAGAAATACCTGCTACATGCACGGTCTTTTTGAACCCGCTGGGGCCAGTGATTCTATAGCTTCCACACTCCCAGTCCTGACCACTGTTCTTCCTATGAAACCACCTCCATCAACCTGGTTTCCCTCTTAAAAATGCATAAAGAACTGGGCAGAATACTGGCTTACAACCTTTGATGTTCAAAGTGCCTACATCAGAACTATCACCTCCCGTAGCGTGCACAATATATCTCTATTGATGTGTCCTATGATTATGGCCAGTGGGTTAGGCCACAAGACACTCATCATTCATGAAGACACCCCAGGTCTTTATTAAATGAACATCTGCAGGTCATGCTCTGCAGCCCACGGCCCAGGCAGACTCAGCTTACCAGCTCCTAAGCCTCCCATGTCCCCAGCAAGTGGGATATTGGGAAGGTAGAGCCCTTGCTCAGCCTCTGTGATGTCACAGGTAGGAATTAAGGGGTGAAACGAGCCAGAAAGCCTTGCTTATTAATCCCAGCTGGGCTCCAGGTGCCTCTTGTCCTGACAGACGATCAGGCACCAGCCATGTCTCCCAAATGGGAGGAGAGGCTCTGGGACGGGAAGCAACCAGGGCTGGCAGTCACCTGGGAACCAGGGTGGTGGCCGGGCCCTCTGCCCAAAGGCCAATGTGGCATTGAGACGACGTCACCTGCCCTGATGAGGTGGGAGGGGGTGGGCAAGAAGACTTCAGACACAGTCAGCCCGTCTGAGCTGCTGAATGACGCACAAAACCCAGAGGTGGACGTCTACCTACCACAGCATCCACGGCTGGAGAGCTGTCTCCCACCACCAGCAGAGAAGGACATCTGGGTTGGGGACAGAAGAGGGGGTTACCACAGGTTCATTGAAAGACTCGCGCGTATCCCAGGCCCGCCTGGTTCTACAACACATTTTGGTTTCCCCGGTACCCTTTGCTCTTTTTGCCCTCCATCCTCTGCTTTGTTCTTAGGGATAAAGTGGGATGGTAGTCATTTACACCCTAGTAGGAATTTCAGCCACAGACTTTCTATGTCCCGGTGGTTTTGTTTTTAAAGCGTCCTCCCCTCAAGGAAGGACTCAGCCAGCAATCAAGGTCAGAGACAAAATGATCATGCCTGACAAAGGCAGTGGCATATGCCAAGTTCAGGTGTCACATACTCTGACTCACTCAAGGAATCATACAGTGACACAGTCGCTCCTGAGGGAATAAAGCTGGGTGTATCCAAGACTGTCTTCCCCCCGTGAGTTTTATAGAGCATTTTGAGAGGAACCTCTGTCTTATTCATCTCCAGGGTCCCAGGGGCACAGCTAACACAGTCTTGAACACACAGTAGGTCAGCATTCCTTTCCTGAGACCCAAGGCTCCAACCCAGGTCTGTGGGCCACACTGGGAACTGAGAAGACAGGTGACACTGGGCGGGACACAACCCGTTCTCACTGACTGTGACGTCCTAGCAGGCGCCGGCCTGGCAGCCCCACCGAACTCTTAACCAGAGCTAAGCAGACAGAGAGCACGGGGAAGCGACTTACTGCAGGGTGACTGTGTGCACGCCAGGCATTGGTCGCTCAATCTCCAGGTCCCGCCGGCTACAGACAACAGAAGCAGCGTTCCATCAGCAGACCCTCCTCCAGAGGAAGCCCCCCTCCCGCGGGGCCCAGCCCGGGGGTCCTGCCATCGGCTGTTCTGGCAGACGACCCCCATGTCAGCCTGCACGAAGTCACCTGGCTTTCGGGGGACCATACCCTCTTGGGGTCCATACAAGGGGGTTTGGGGCTATTTCCCATGGAGCCCACCTCATGGTCCCTATTGTGGTTTTTCCTCCTTTTTATAGGAGTACAAATTACATCCTCCACCACAGTGGGTCCCTACCTGCCATGCCCCTATCGAAGCCCCCACCTGACCAATGGACAGCCCCCCAGGTGGTCTCAGCCTGCACTCTTCATCTGAGTCTCACTCTTGCCCCCACCTCCGAGTCTATGGAGTAACCTCCAGCATCTCGTTAGAACTCAAGACCTTCTGGTTGCCAACCCTCCCGTGGTTTCCCACTGTGGTCTCCAAGGGCCCCGTGCAGGCGGACACCGCACCGCACTCCCCGGCAGACACACACACACACACACCCACCAACCCGAAGTGCCCTCTCCCAGTTCACTGCCTGGAGCCAAACAGGCGGGATTCAAATCATGCTCCTTTGTTTCCTCAGCTGTGTGACCTTGGGCAGAATGCTGAACCTCTCTGTGCTCCCTTCATTTCCATAGTAGGAAATGATGGTGATGATTGCACCCTCATCATGGGGTGTTGGGGAGGAAGTAGCGGGCTCCTCTGTCCTCCATGAGGGTAAAACAGTGTGTGGGGTCTGGGAGGTGGTTGCTGGTCTCCTCCATGTGCCCAGTAGACTCCAATTCTCAGGAAGTGTCTGCTCAGCCTCTGTGTCTAGTTACACGCTGGGGACAGCACGGCTCCCACCCTCACTGAGTGACTGGGGGGAGGATAAGAGGAAACGGGCCCTGGACTTACAGACACAAGCACACTTCCTAAAGCTGCAGCAACAATTAACATGGGAGGAGACAAAGCCCCGAGCTCACTTCTACCCCCTGGGCGGGAGCAGGGAGGGCTGAGCCTGCTCGGCAGGCTGCGTGAGTTCCCTGGAGATTGCAGAAGTCCTGCTGACACCAGTGGTCCTGAGCTGTCACACCCCTATCTGAGCTCCAGGCTGGCACCTCACTATGCAGAAGAGGGCTGCACCCCTGACCAAGGCTGTGGCAGGTGTTCTTCCCCTGGGATGACTCAGCCCCCTGCCAGTACCTCCCTGGATTCCTGCTGTCCCCCAGTGTTTGGCTGCTCCCGTAGTGCTCTCCCTGCCCCCAATAATCCTTTTCAGCCCTGGGCACAGGTTCCCAGCCCTTCGGGGGAGTGACAGACAGCTCAGGTTTGGGTCCCCAGCGCCTTGCAGTGCGCACCGAACTCCAGGAGACCCCGTGCATCCCTGCTGTCCTCATACTCTCTCTGCTCACATTCTGGGCCTGCCACGTCCACTTAAATTACTGTTTCCTTCTCCCTCACCCCCTCGTTCTGGGCCCACAAGAGGAGTCCAATAGCGTGGCGGCCACGTGGCATCGGTACCTGTTGTAGGCGTTGATGAACAGGTGCAGGTTGCCGGGGTTCATGTCATTCACGATGTGCTGGCGGTAGGTGTGGACCACCTCCACGTTATTCTGCATCTCCTCCTGCAGTTAGAGAGAGGGAGAGGCCCGTCACTGGTGCCGTGGCCCCGGGCCGGAGACCGGCCTCTTCCTGTTCCAGGTTATTCAGGGACAAAGTGCAGACCATGATGCCTCATGCACAAGGAGCCTCAGGAAACCATCGGGGAAGCGGCAGCCACGCCCCAGACACTGGCTGATGTCTGGTTCTCGGCTAGTAGCACAAGCAACGCAAACCTGGACGGCCACACAGCCCACCTGCGCTCACGGCTCCTAGACCTGGAGCTTGGGGTTCAGAACGAGCCACCCCAAGATGTGCCTCAGTGGGATGTAGATTATTTTGAGTGAAAAGTTTAACAGACTCTGCAGGCTCAAGGGAAACCTCTGCCCACCTCCCCTTATCTAGAAGCATTTAAATTAGGAGCCTGGCCCACAGCGACGTTTATCGGCAGAAATGCTTTTTTACTGACCTTGATAACAGGGCAAACTACGAATTACTGAACATGTGCTCTACCTGCAACGACCCCTGAAGCCCCAAGGTGCACGTATCCCCTCACCCCGAGCTCAGAACGTCTCAGAGACAGCAATCTCCCTCTCTGTCTCTGGAACGGCTCATATAGGCGGGATTCCCAGCCAGATGTATGTAATTAAATTTGGGCACTTTCTCTGGCTCATCCGTCTCACGTCTAGTTGATTATTAGACCAGCGGGAAGAACCCTGAGAGTACAGGAGCGTTTCTTCCTCCCCCACAGTTCCCTCACTGCCTCTCCCTTTGGAAAGCCCTTCGTGAACAGCTAACAGTCAATGCAACTGTTAGCACTGATTCTTTTTTAATGGGAAGAGTCAGCAAGTTTTTTGTGCTTGCAGAACACATCCAATGTGTGCATGGGAAGCTGCGGGAGAGGACCATCTCGAGTCTTGCGAGGGGCAGCCAGAGCCTCCCCTCACCCCGGATCCTCACTGAATGTGATTTGGGACAAGGAGCGGGCTCGGTTCCTCAGCGGTCCGACAGCAGGTGCTGCAGGTTTTGTAAAATGGCCTGACGTGGTCAGGGGCCAGCAGAGCCAGAGCAGAAGGATGCCAGGGGGCCGGCATGGCATCAGGCCTGAGGTTTCGCCAGAACAGCCCACGAGCATCAGCCTGTGATGCCCTCTCGCCTGTGTCTTGTTTGTTTCTACACCCTACATGCCAGGCAGCCCACAGCTGCTCAGAGTGAACCACCAGGTGTCAGGACATGTCACTCACCTTCCCAAAGAGGTGGGACACGACCATATCGGGAAGGGCTTGGGTCCATCCGGAGATCTGAGGACAGAAACAGGTGGGGTTAGAAAGCAGGCATTCGTAGTAATGAGACAAGGTCAGCCCCACCCCACAGCGCTTGGGGTCCCCAGCGCCTGGGTCTGAGGACACGCCTAGGGCTCAGTGGGAACTTGGATACCTGCCTCTGGTGACCTACTGGACCTGGGGCCTCTCAAGAGCAGGGCTTGGGTCTCTGTCCATTCTGACTATCAGAGCTCGGGCAGAGAAGGTGTGTGGCGAATGTGTGCTGAGCAAAGACCCAACTCTCTCCTCGTTTTCTCTGCTCCATAGTGCACCAGGTTGTCAGCAAGAAGGGCCCCACCCATAGGTTCCTAAACACTGAGCTCCCCAGTCTATACCCCAGGATCTACTTACCTCCAACTGTCCTTCCTGCATCAGCCTCAAGATTTTCTCCTCAAGCTAGTTTCCTTTCTCTGAGTATACTGAGGTTACTAAAGACACGGACGACTTTCTCCTCTTTATTTTTCTCCAGTGACAATGCTAGGTACACAGCCGGAGCTCCATAAAGTCTGCATATACAGCCAGGGCTCCATAAATGTTAAATATACAGCAGGGATTCCATAAATGATAGGTAAACAGAAGAAGCTACATAAATGCTGTGTATACAGTGGGAGTTCCATAAATGCTAAGTATACAGCAGGGGTTCCATAAATGCTAGGTATACAGCAGGAGCTCCATAAATGCTAAATATACAGCGGGAGCTCCATAAATGCTAAATATATAGTGAGAGCTCCATAAATGCTAGGCATACAGCAGGAGCTTCCTAAATGCTAGGTGCACAGTGGGAGCTCCATAAATGATGGGTACACAGCAGGAGCTCCATAAATGCTAATTATACAGCAGGGGCTTCATAAATGTTAGGTACACAGCAGGAGCTCCATAAATGCTGGGTACACAGCAGCAGCTCCATGAACTTCAGCATCAGGCAGGCACTGGAGGGGTCCTGGGCTGACCCCTGGCTGCAGCATCCCGGCTGTGTGGCCCTGTGCAGGCAGCAGAACCTCTGGCCCTGACTGCTCATCTGTAACCGGGGGTGCCAGGAACCTCAAAGTCACAGTTAGTCAAAATGAGGATTAAGCAAAGCAACTACACGGGTCACAGCCTCTGACCCCAGTGCCTGACACCTGGATGGAGGTCTCTTTTCGCCCAGGGCTGGGGTGGAAAAGGAAGGACATGGTGCGGATATTAAAGCCCACCCCCATTCCTCGGGCTCCACGTTAGCCTGTGGTCAGTGTCCCCAGCCCTCCACGTCTGGCTCCGAACAGCTACCGAGGAGCCAAACTGGCTGATGGGAATGTCACTTCCTCTGCTGGAAAAATAATTATTAAACACAGGGCGTGAGCTCTGCTCCCTGAATATTCTGGCAGAATATTCCGGAAAGAAATGCACCATCAGACTGGCATGGGGTGGGAGGTGGAAGAGGGGTCCATCCCCATTCCTGACACGCACCCCAAACTTTTATTTTTCCCACTTTCACAAGAAGCCAGGATCACTCGGTTTGAAAGGCTCTGTCCTGTTTTAATGGGACCTGTTCCCCTGTCTCCTTGGCAAAGACTGGGGCTCTTATGAAAAAAGAAATGATAATTTTTAAAAGATAAACAAGGAACCCTAGGCCACCAGCCAGAGCAGAGCTTCCCGAGACAGTGAAGGCCCCTTGTCCCTCAGACAGGGACGGGTCCCACCCCCTCTCTGCCCAGCCTGGCAGGACCTGGGTCAAGTTGAGCGTTGGACACCTGCAGAATGAGAGCCCGAACAGCACCACGGGTCCCAGGGCGCTGTGCGCAGCCAGGTCTCCTGCCTGGCTTGGTGTGGCTTTGCACAGCCCCCGGAACCCTGCGGGCCCCGGTCACTATTGTAAGCAAGGCAGAGGGGGTCTGCTTTCTGGGCTGGGGGCAGAAAGTGGCAGGTGGCAGAGGGGTGAGGCTGGGAGGGGTCTCTTAGCTCCACCACTCCTCTGGGCAGCAGCAGGTACAGCTGCCCCACTGAATGCTGGGGCCCCGCCTACCTGGCCCAGACCCCACGACTCACCTTGGAAGCAGCCCAGTCCATCCAGCCTTCTGCACACGGGTTCACGTTGATGAGCACCAAGCCCTCCACCATCTCAGGGTTGTTCAGCTGCAATGCAAGACACGAGGTGACGTGGACAACCCAGCCACCTGCGAGGCTATGAACTTCAAAAGTCAAACCAGGGATACCAGGATAGCTCAACATGTTGAACGCTGGCCTTGCAACCACAAGGTCTGGGGATCAAATCCCGGCCCCGGCCCGTGCAAACCCACATGTTAAAGTGCAACACAACTGGTAGCCACCAGATGGCAGCGAAGGTTCTTGCCCCAGTTCAGTCCTTGCCCTGCGGCCCCACATCCACCTGTGTGGAATGAAACCATGTCACAGCTAATGATGTACAGCTGTGGAGACTCCTCTGGGCCCTCCCGCTTTCTCTGTCTGTCTGTCTGTCTTTCTCACCTTCTCTCAATAATAAACTAAGTCTTAAAAAAAGAAAAAAGTCAGACCAAAGATGGATTCAAGGGCCAGGAAAACATCCATTGAGTGTGACCGCTCTCAAGAGCCTTCAGCAACCCCCACCTCCCCATGCAAGACGGAGGTTCCAGCTCATGGACGCTGAACTGGGTCCTCGAGGGATCACAAAGAGGAGGCCACCTTGCACAAGTCACCTCACCTTGCTGCCCCTTAGCATTCCCAGCTGTGGTATGGGCCTACCAGGCCATGAGCCTCCTAAGCAGACAAGCACACAAATGCTCTCTAGTAGTCAGTCACATCCTATTACTTCTAGAAGTGTATGTACGTATACACCACATAAAGCCACATACGGCACCGCTGAGACCTTATTCAGACACGTACGTATTCAGTCTAAGTAGCCAGCCCATTGTGTATTCACATCAGCGTTTCTAACCTCTAGCAAAGCCCAGCAAGTAATAAGCAGTCAGCACTCACACGGTTGAGTAAAATGAGCATCGCTGCATTTTGAAACAGGGGTTCGGCACGCATACAAAGGATCCAGTAGCAGCTGACTTGCACCCACAGTAACATAAGCGACAGTTGGGTTAGCACATGCACCTCTGATTCTCGTTTAGAATTAGTCGGGATGCTAAGAGTTCCCTGTCGACCAACGCTACCTCCCACTAAGTAGCAATGGAGAATCCTCAGGGTTGTGAGGGCCTTGTGCTAAGTGAGCAAAAGCCGATGACGAAAGAATGTGGCTGGTATGGCATTTCAGTGAAGGAAAGACAGAAGTCAACAGTATGTCTGTGATACACCCCCCACACCCTCCCCACACACATGTACACAACTCTGAACCACACCCCACAGTGTGAACTATGGGTCTTCCTTGTGAAAAGGAACGATGGGTCATTTCTCTTTTCCTTTGGGATTTTTGACACGTTTCCAATGTTCTTCCTTTGTCCTGAATTAATTTTATTTAGAAGGTCATTTTTTTTAATGCCAAAGAACTCACCGCGAATCGAGTAAGGATGTAGGCGCCGGCTCCGGTTCCCATGCCGATAACACTTTTCAGCCTGGAAGCAGCCATAAAAGCTCATGTCACAGAAGGAGCTGAGAACAATCTGACAGCCTCCCACTCCTTGTCCCCGAGGGACCTCACTGCTCCCAGTGTCTGGTCATTCCTGAGGGAGGCTGACAAGCCAGACAAAGTGGGGACACGCTGCCGTGACATGCCCTAGTGACCTGAAACGCATCATGCTTTCTGGTTTCACGGAAGGCCGTGACCTTGGGGAGATTTGTCTTGTCTCCTCATTTCTCCTCTGGCTGCAGCCCAGGCTCTGAGCGACTGTCTGACATTTACGGGCTGGCCCAGGACGACACTGCTTCTTCCCGCTCACAAGCTTTATTTTGGATTCCGGAACTTGGAATGAACGAAACTGGGCAAGAGCTGAGGTATGAGCGTCGCACGGAAGGCTCAAGAAAGAAGGAAATCAGCACTAGAGTCATGAGGGCCTGGAGAGAGAAGCTGAGGGCTCGGGCACCACCCTATTCCAGAATGTTCCACCAGAAAGAGAAGACCATGGGACCAGAGGAGGCAGGACACAATGGGGAGGGTGTCTGTCATCAGGGGATGTCAACCCTCCAGGAGGAAAGCCCAGCTCACAAGCAGCAGACTGGAGTAAAGAGACCGTGTGAAGAACAGCGTGTGCACGCAGGGCAGGCACATGTCTTCCCTGAGCTTCAAACTCCACCCGAAATTTCAGTGGTCGGGTCAGGTCAAGACCAAAGGAAAGGCAGGAGCGAGGCGTCGCCACTCGCTGCAGCCGTGGGGGGAGCACATGGCTCCCTCTTACCTAAACTGGTGGAGGACTCCAGGCAGCATTTCAGCCAGCTGATCCATGGATGGGTACATGTACCTTGGAGAAGCCACACAGAGGCAGTCAGAGAAAGCCCGGACTCAGGCAGAAATGAATGAACACACGTGAAGGGCAGCGACCATGTAACCCGCTCTCCAGTGCTCAGACTCCCCATCAAGTCCCCCCTCATTGAGAGCACCCCATAGCCTACACTCCATCCCCAATTCTCCCCCGTTCGCTTTGCAAAGTGACCCTTTTGTTGATTGCTTCCTATGTTCCGGGTCCCGCCTCCAGCACTCAATGGGCACTATAAGCTCATTTCATCCTTGCAACAACTCCATAAGGTTGCTATGATGTTCGCCGATATGAGCATTATAGAGCATACCAGGATGGCTCAGCAGGTTGAGCACTCGTCTTGCAGCACCGGGGTCCAAGCATCAAATCCTGGCCCCAGTCCCAGCCCGTGCAGACCCACATGCTGAACTGGGGTGTGCTTCCAGTTCAGTTCTTGCCGGGGCGAACTCCACACAGGACGCCCCTGGCCGGTTCCTGCCCTGCGCAGCCCCATGCCCATCTGTGGCATGAAACTATGTAGAAAACCAAAGACGTGCAACTATGGAGTCTGCTCTGGGCCCTCCCCCTTCTCCCTGTCTCTCTCTGTCTGTCTGTCTGTCAAAAATCAATAAAAATAAATTAAAAAAAAAAAAGATTATAAAGAGCATGGAGGCTGAGGGTGATCTCAGAGACTTGGCTTCACAGAATATATTTTACTGCAGTAAAGAGGAAAGAATGGCCAGCCTGACGCCTCCCCACCACCACCAGCTTCCACCCTGCGTGGCTCTCCTAGCCCTCTGCCGGGGCCCGGGGCTCCGCTGCTCACCCCACAGGGAAGGAGGCAGCGCCATCCTGCTGGCCGGGGGCGTCCACGTGGCAGACGGCAAAGTGCTGGGTGATCTCCTGCATGTCTTCTGAGTTAAACAGGGGGTTGTAGCAGGTTTTGTCTGGAGGTCGGGCAGGGGAGAGAGGAGAGGAAGAGGTAAGGACGGGATGAATGAGGTTGCTTGGTGGCTGAGGGGATGCGTTTTGTTTGCTTGGCTCCCATTCAGCAGCAGGAAATGGACTCACAGGAAAGAATGCCTGTCCCCTCCCTGCACGCCCCCCCCCCCCACGTGCCTCCGGGGATGAAAGGCGAGAGTGAGTCGTGGGTAAAGACAGTGCAAGTGTAGGTGGAGATGGTCAATAAACTCTACTGTCTGGGCTAGTGGGTGATCTTAAACTTCCAGTTGGTGCTCAAAGGGGACTCCTGCTTCCTTCAGGCATGGCCGCCAGGGCCCTGGTAGGATGTGGGGTGGCTCCTTTGACACTCCCGTCTCTCTGGGTCTCCTAAACCCTCACATCCGGGACACTGGCCAGGGCACACGAGATTTTCAAACAACAAGGAAATGGGAGATGGGATGGGTAAGAGGACAGGACTTTTTAAAGAGTAAAACAGAAGCGTGCCAAAATGGATGGTGACGATGGTTGCACAATGCTGGGAAAAGATGCTAAAAACCATGGTCCCCGTTAATGAAAAGAAGCCAGCGTCACACCAACAGACGGTGGGGGCTCCGAGTTCCCAGGAGCTCCAGGCACCGGGACAAGCCTGTGGCCTCATGCGGTGCATCCCGGGCCCTGCCGGTCTGTGGCAAGAGTCCTTCCCAGAACAGCTCTGGGACGTCCCAGCAAGAGAGAAACAGCGGGACGCCCCTCCCCCAGCCCGTCCTCACGGTCCTCCACGTCCGCCGTCGGCGGGAACTCACGGTTCATGCCGATGTCGTGGTACGTGAGGATGGTGGGCCGGCTCCCCCTGGGTGTCCCGTACAGCGTGACGTGAATGGAGCCGTGCAGTGTCTCGATATCCTGCTCCTGAGGAAAGATAGCAGACGGGGGGGCTGTCACGGGCACGCAGTGTCCGTGGGGCTGGACCTGCTGGCTGCACTCGGCTCTGTGCTGAGGGAGCTCCGACGAGCCTTCGCATCGGTCACGAGAACACTGGGCCTTGGGTGGCCGATCGCTGGCCCTCGCTAAGAGTCAGGGCAGGGAGGGGAACGAAAGCTTGATCAAAGGGAAGAGTGGGGGGCTTCTCCCCACCAGGGGACCTCAGTCAGTGTGGGAGGGAGACCAGGGTCAGCTCCCCATCCTTTGAGGTCAATGGCCATCCACCTGAGGATGGTGGCTCAAAAATAAAGAAATACACCCCAATTCTCAGGCAATGCCTCCAGAGCTGGAAAGTGCAGTATCTGTGTTTCTAACAAGAACCCACTCGATTCCCTGTCCCATGAAGTGCCGCCCTGTCCCTGGCCCTCACTCTGAAGACCGCTGGAGCAAGCAAGTCTGCAGCTGGTAACCGAGGGGTGCATCTCGTGGGCGACCACCCACCATGTCTCTGTGAAGCGGGAGCACAATGGAACCTCAGGGGAATGAGTGTTTCCAGGTGGTGGTGATGGGTGTCAACAGGGTGCAGTATGGAGGGCTCCTCAGCTCCATTAGTACCCAGGGGTCCCCCTGGACCACCTGCTTAATCACCCCAATAATATGCGTCTCCTGACCACAGAGCACCCCCGTCTCCCCGCCCCCCTCTTCCCCTCAGGGCCCAGTACTTTGCCACTGTCTACACAAGCACCAGGAAAATTCCAGAGCACGAGCCTGGGCCCGGTCCCCAGTGGGTCTGCAGGTCATCTGCCTGGCCCAGCCCTGAGCTGTTGTAGGAACAACAGTCCATTGTAGGGGCCCATTCTCTATTGTCTTCCCTGCGGACCCACATGGCACCCTCTAAAAATAGTCCAGGCCAGTGTCCCCACCAGCCTGAGCCATCAGGGTGCAAATCCAAGCTCCAAGCTTCCCAACCCCCTGAGCCCCTGGGTCCACCTGTAAGACAGGAGTGAGAGGCCTCACCCCAGGTCTGGTGGCAGGTATGGGACACCCACCCGGCTGGCATCGAGGGTATCCCTGGCAGCCTCCAGGTGTGGGATGGATAACAAATGTTGACTCGTCTCTTTAAGTGGCCTTAAAGTTACACAGTGAGATCAGAACTCCCATCTGCTCACAAATGCAGGGGCTGCCGCTGATGTGCTGCCCTTAGACCCTGACACAGCTGTGTGCTCACAGAGTGTACTCAGGGTCTATGGGGTCACGACTAGCCACATTTCACGGATAAGGAGACAAAGGCCAAGAGAGGGCAAGTAACCGCCCCAAGGTCACACAGCGGGAATGGTGCAACAGGATCTGAACCCAAGTCTGCCCAAGTCCAAAGCCTGCACGTCCTTTGACACCTGTTTCACACTCGGTGTCAGGTGTCACACAAAGAAAGGAAATCTGTAATATGTCACATGCATTGTGACTCTTTAAAGAGTCAGGCCCCCCGCAGATGTGACTGTAAATGACTTTTTCTCTCCCCTGCATCTCCACGAACCGGCCACCCACGGGGCACATCCTGGGACACACTGACACAGTGCACAGAGAACTAACATCTGCTCTTCCCCAGACGAGCATGGGCCCCGACCCTGCAGAAATGGGCCCCAGGTGCATCAGACCTGGAAAGGCCTCAGCACATAGGCCACTTTTATGGGGAACACCCTTTCTGCCACCCTCTGTATACATGCTGCATGGTCCCTTATTCACCCTCTGGTAGCACCTACACTGGGACAATTACTTGCTACATAGCTGCTTCCCCAACCTGACAGCCAATTCCCCGAGGGGGCCCTTAGAGATCTGCACAGTCTATACCTGCAAGTGGTCAAAATGGCATTCATGCCTACTGTCTACACCGCCTGTAAGCTGGCAGGTGGCGAAAAGAGCGCCTGTGACTAAGCACTCCACAAAGGCGCCGTCTCTGGCTGCCAACCCCGGCTTGGGAGCTTGATGAACTGTGAAGACGATGCTGGCCGGCCTCCTGAACACTTGCTGTTCCCATTCTCATGACAGAACGCCCAGCTATGTGCCTGATAAAATTCTCCCTTTCACCGTCTCCCTTGTAGCCAAGACGGGTCAGAAGACTTGGTTTTGGCTAACAAGATGTTAGCAGAACTTGCTGGACCTTTGAGAATTTTTTTTTAAAGGATCGAATGTGGCCTTTTGATTTGTCCCTTTTACCCTTCTACCTGCTTACTATCTGGAATGTAGATGAGATGTATGGGGATTGAGCAGCCAATTCATGAGCATGAGGACAAAAGCTAGCTGCTCAGGATGACAGAACAGCAAGTTAGAAGGAGTCTGGGGCTGAGTGACATTCATAGTCACTGTCCTCAGCCTTCTAGGGCTGCAAACATAGCCAACATTCCTTGTTTAGGGCACTGTTGAGTGATAGGAATCTTCATGATACACTCACCCTGTGCCGTTGGCCAAGTTACCAGATTGCTCGGAGAATTCCTCCCCTCAGCTGTAAAGTGAGGTCAATAGCAAACCCATCTGGTCATGGAGATGTTCCCAAGACTAATACCCTGGACAGGGCCGGGAAGCGTTTTGCAAATTGCGGCGTTTCCTCCATATCCGTTGCTATGGACGCCGATCCCGGAGATGATGACTATAAAGCCACAGGTGCAGCTCAGTGGCTTAACTCAACGGGCTGGCTGATCCCGGGGAGCTCTGAGACCAGCTGCTGCCGCCTCCCCCAGCAATCCACCGGCTCAGCACGCCCTAGGGCTCCACAAGGAAGACACACAGACGGCCCAAGTCAGCAGCTATGCTGGGCTGCCCTTCCCCTCAATCTAACCAGCCTGAGTCCATTCCCAGCCCCAAGGCAGAGGGCGCCCTAAGGAACAAGGTGAAGAAAGCTGATTTGGGGGCGCATCGGATACTGCATTAATTAGGAGGCAAATCACAAGGACAGGCAGAAGCTCAAGAGAAACAGGCGGGGCCTTGCCTTCCACCATCTCTTTGTGAACTAACACAGGCCTCTCCCCATCTTCCTGATTCCTGTCCAGTGCCCGCGGTGGGGGAGTATAGACCTGGTGCAGCCCTGAGCGTATGTACCCTTTCCATTAAGTAAGGGGCCCATACAGGATGAAGAATGACCGGAGGTGGGGGATGGGGTGTGTGTGTGTGTGTGGAAGGAACACAATAACATCTGCATACACTGGCCGCCATCCCCTTACTGAGCGAATATGAACACTATGAAGCTAGGACAGCCGTTTCACAGCCGGGAAAAGCCAGCAGAGCAAGGCCAAAGCCCAGCACCCAGACCACGCAGCGCAGGTAGAGCAGAGGCTGACAGCCCTGGGGCTGCCATGTCCTGACTCTTAGCCAAGCCCCGGGGCTGCAGCAGGTACCTGGGACACCAGGAAGAATGCTTGGAGGAGGTCATGCTAGACCCGTGGCCACCCCCTCCATTCCTCAGGTTTCTTTATTGCTGTCATCACATCAAGACAAAGAAAAGAAGGGGAAGCCGGGATGGCTCAGCAGGTTAAGTGCTCTCTTTGCAGCCCTGGGGTCCGAGGATTGAATCCAGGCCTGGCCCGTGTGGACCCACATGCTGAGCTGGGGTGTGGCCCCCATTTGGTTCTCAGCAGGGCCAGCTTCCCATGCGGGAGGCCCCCAGCCCGGTTCCTGCCCTGCACGGCCCCCGCCCACCTGTGTGAAATGAAACCCTGTCGAAAACGGATGACGTGTAACTATGGAGACGGCTCTGGGCCCTCCCCCTTCTCTCTGTCAAAACAATAAAATAAATCTTTTTTTTTTTTTTAAAGAAGTTGGATTTGGGAAGTGAGTTGCTGCGGGCATCAGCCTGGGATTCAGCGTGAAGCTGGTCCCACCCTGACGACCAGACTGCTCCAAGGAAGAACAAGGGGCAGGTCTTTCTCAGATTGGGGACAAGAGAGGAATGGCACGAGGGCTACTCACAGAGCAGAGGAGATGACCACGGAGGCCCGCGTGTGAGTCTGAGGCTGTTTGTTTCATGCTCGTGACGCCTAAGGGACAAGGATGCTCTCCCCCTCCCCACCCCATTCCTACAGATTAGAAAACTGAGCCCCTGGGAGGTCAGGGAACTGGCCGGTGACTGGGCAGACCTGGGAGGCTATCAGAGGAGCCCCAGCATGAGGCTGCTGGGTGGGGAGGCGCTAGAAGACCCACAGATGAGGGACAGCCTCGTTTTGCACTGACCCGGATGAGAGCCACGGCCATCTGTCACGGGGTACACCCTAAGCCCCAGTGGCTTCCCAGGAAGTGCGGCTGTGGGAGGGCCGGGATGGGAAGGGGTGGGTTGAGGATTTCCAAGCCTCTGAGTTCTGCCCACCTTCAGTCAGGGGGCAAGAAAACAAGAAGCCACTGTGTGGAACGAACAAATGAGTCAAAGGTCACCGTTTCCATTTTCCTTGTGAGCTGATCTGCTGCCAAGAGAAAGGGGGGAAATCAGCCCCAACCCCCACCCCCCTCAGAAAGGATCAGATGTCCCCTGTCCCCCTGGCCCAATACTACCCGACTGGGAGCCCTGGAGCTGCAGCGGGACTTCAGGAGACCCGGCCCACCGCCCTTCCTGCCTGGTGCCTCTGCTGGCTCCACTCGGAAGGAACCCTGTGGAGCCAGGAGTATCCTGGGGAGTGGACCCAATCGTGCCACCCCCTTCCCCACTCAGTTATACGGACTCTGCCTTCAGATGTGGAGACCGAGGCAGACTTGGTCATCCCTGTCCTCACAGGGTGACGCTGGGCAGACCCCTTAAACCTTCTCCGGCCTCGCTCTTCAGCTATAGTGAAAATCACAATGATTCCTCTCCTAAGGGTTGTGAGGGTTCAATGAGATGATACAAGAAAGGAGGTCAGGCCAGTCTCTGGTATCCAGTTCATGCTCAAAAGAAGGCAGCTATTACAGGTCCCACGTTTATTACATATTAAAAGAGTCAGATAAAAAAATAAATAAACAAATAAACCCAAAAAATAAAGAAATAAATAAATAAAAGAGTCAGATAAGCTGAAAGGTTGGACTACGTCATCATACCCCTTGGCACGTTTCTTAACATCTCCCAACTGGTCTGTCATCTGCAAAGGAGGGTACCACTCACCACCTGGGCAGCCAAGCTCTTGGCTTTCAACAAAACCCTGTACCTGTACCGCCACCACCACCACCTGGAGCAAAAGGAGCAGAGCGCTGCCTCATAAAGCACCTGCCAGCTCTTATGTTCCAGAATGCTAGCCAAAGAAAATAAGCCGGAACCCAAAATACTCCCACTGACTCCACTCATTAAATTTGCCAACACAACTGCCTAGAACCCAATGCCAGCACCTTCCCTGCAAACCAGGTCCTTCCTGCAGCCACAGCCCCTCCCACCAGCAGCCCACCTGGCCTTCTGCTCAGAGGGCTCTGGACCCTCCCCAAGCGGGTACGGTGGACTCCTGAGAGCAGCGGGCAGAGCCTCATAGCTTGGCCACCAATCGATTTGTCCTGAACCATCACCCAGGCCAAATCACGCTGCCCACCCTAGGGTGATGTCAGCCAGGGGAGGGAAGACCACAAAGCCTCCTGCTCTGAGCTGTCTCCTGAGATAGGCCGCCCCACATCTTGGGAGAAAGACCTTTCCCACAGCTTCTCCTTGCTGAGCTCTGGGCAGCGGTGTGTATTTGGGGAAGAAGAGCGAGTCTGCCCGCGTGAACCGGAATGCTGAAACACCGAACACGTTTCAAGAATGATCACTGGCTGCCCACTCTCCTGAAAGTGCATTCTCAGACAAAGCTCAAGATGGGCCTCGCCCACCCCCCACACCCACTGGTCATGGCCCTGAAGCCCACCCTGGGCAGGGATGGAGCCAGTAAGTCACAGAGAAGGTTGGTTTCACTTTCCCAAGCAGAGCAAAGAGCATCAAGCCTTTGCTTCTGTTCCCTCTCATCACAGGGTTCCCAAGTCCACCTCATGTCTCCCCATTTCACCCCCGCACACACCCCCACAGCTCGGCCCAGTTCTGCAGGCCCAAAGGAGCTGCACCTCCATCCTGCTTCTACAAGGACTAACTGGCTCCCTTGGCCAGAACTCAAACCCGCTTCAATGCGGGCGAAGGATCTGAGTGTGGGAAACTCGCTCCATCCCTCACCCCCGTGTCTGGACAATGATCTCCTTCGAGCCCATGGAAGAAAGAAGAAAGGAGAGAACACAGAGTGGGGAGGGGTGTGCACACCCTCTACTTGCCTGAACATCAAACTCTTGCAGGAGGCCGGTGATGGTCTGTGGAGAGAAAAGGGAGACGTTCCGTTTCATCACGTTTCCTTGGGCAGAGAATTAGTATCACAGCACACAGCCTTCTCCAAGCCCCGAGTCTATGTCCACCCTCCATCCTCTGTGAAGCCTCCCTAATTCTTGCAAAAAGAGCCGTTTCTCTTCATCTCAAAGAACAGTCCAGCAGAAAAGTAGGCACGTCAGCTAAATTTGTCTTTTGACTATACAGCCGTGGGAATACAAAGATTCAGAGGTCTGAGATGACCCGGGCCCCGTAACAGAAGTCCTAGTGTCCCCCCTTTTTTTTATTGGAGAACTAGAGAGCATGAAGAGGCTGAAGGATCTGCCGTGGTGGACACAAAGCTGCCGAGTGCCCCAGCCAGGTGTGAACCAGGCCGTCTGGTTCCACAGTGTGTGCATGACCGTAACCGCTAAGCTACGGGGCAGACAGAGCCTGTGAGCAGTGGGCTTCCTGGTGCAGGTTCTGGAGCCACAGGATGTCAGAGGATGGGGGTGCTCAGAGGAACTCTGGTTCCGTGTCCTTATTTTACAAATAGGATCAGTGAGCTGTAGGCAGAGCAGCCCAGAGAGGTGGGCAAGGGGCCTGGCCCACAGTGTCACAGAACTCCTTAGTGGCCACGCTGAGACCCGAACAGATACCTCGTTCCTTTGCATTCCTGGACAAGGTGACCTTGGGAAACAAGGAAGCAATGGGCACGTGTGTTTGTGTATGCGCACATGCACGTGTCCACATTATGTACACCTGTGCCATGTGCGCCCATGCACATGTGCTCATATCACACACATGGCCCTGTGTGCGTGCATACTATGCACGTGTGCATGTGTTCATGATATGCGCGCATGCGCCCGTGTATACATGTGTGCGCATGTGTTCATGCCACGCACATGCCCGTGTACATTCATATTATGTGCGCATGTGTCATGGTGTGCACGTGTGTGTTCATGTTATGCGCACATGCACCTGTGTGTGCATGTATGCACATGTGCTCATATGATGCACACGTGTGCCCATGTGGGTGTGCATGCACATGTTTTCATGTTATGTGCACATGTGCCCGTGTGTGGGTGTGCATGTGATAGGGGCTAGCCAGGAGCATCTCCACTCACCTCCCCTTTCTCCACCAAAGGCTTCACCTCGGTGAGGTCCACGTCCTGCAGCTCCCGAGACATGTCTCTGTTGTCACCTGCCTACGACAGGACAAAGACCAGAAGGTCAGCCCTGCTGCTGAGAGATGGTTCCCGAAGGAAGCGAACCCGAGGCCGGGAAACAAGCCTGCCAGGTCATCGGACCCCGCCTCCCACCGCCCCAGACAGCTTCGCCCCCTGGGGGGACTGCCCTGGACTGGAAGCTGAGGCTTACGGACGGACACAACTACCTTTCCAATAAAACAAACAGAGCAACACTCAACACCAGGTCCTCCCGTCCAGGCCTGGCCCACCCACCACGCCTGGGACATTGCGGCATTTTAGAAGGACACCCACATTGCTGTCCTCAAAGCCAAGCAGCCCAGGCTGACAAGAGGGGACAGGAGGGCACAGGGGGCCGGCCCACTGTGTGCAGGCATGGCACAAGCTCCATCCTCTTTCACCCTCAAAGCAGTCCCCCACAGAGGGGTGGTGACCACACAGACACCCTGCATCCTCCTCTGGGCAGGGTCTTCTGCTACCTGCTGGGGGAATGAGAGGGGTATGGAAAAACTCGAGCCCAGGGTCTGACCAGGGAAGGCTCAGCAGAATTTTCAAAGGAAAAGGAAGGACCTTCAAGGCAAAAAGCACTTTGTGAGCCAAAGCAGGGGTGAGCAAGCAGGTCGGGTGGGAGAGTGAGGGGTGGGGGAGCAGGGAAGTCCCCCTTGGCCATGACACTGGCAGAAGGGGAAGGACTGCCACAGAGCCAGTCTGGAGCAGAGCCATAATAACTCTCTGGGGAGCAAGGCTTGGGTGGTAGCACTTCTGGGACTTAACCTGGGAGCTGGAGGAATTAACATTTATTCCTACAGGTCAAAAGCCAGTCTAGAAGCATGAAGTGCCCACCAATAGCGGCTGAGGCACAAAGAACCCAGTGAGGGTTAAATGCCACAGGCAGAGGATGGGGAGAAGGAGTAAGTGACAGAGGGTACCCCGTCCCCCCCAAACCTTCTGAGTCCTGAATCGGGAAAGCTGGTGAAAACCTGCCTGCAGGGGGCCCTTACATTGCAACATTCCGGAGTAGAAACCCACGCCCTGCGCTGCCCAAGCCTCTAAAGGCCCAGCCCCCAGAACCCACAAGAATCCTCGGTGACACACCTCTCAGGGGTCAGCAGGCAACGGAGCCCGCGCCGCCTCCCCCCAGCCCCGGGGCCAGCACCTGGCATTCCGCGTCTGGTCCCAGGCTCCAGGAGATAACCAGGCCCACAAGAATGCCTTTATGCAGCCCTTGGAGTCTGGGCTCCAGAACATTCTGAAAACAAAGTCGGGTTTCTATGTGTGAGCATTCCTGGGCAGCGGCCAGCTCGGAGGCAGAGGTCTGAAAAGCTGGGATCTGTCGGCCTTGCTAATTCAGCATGTTCGCGGTCCTGAGGCTCTGGCGCAAGGCATGCTTCGCCCACACGGCCCAGGGAACTTTCCAGAAGCCCAGGCAACACCACCCTGCACGCTGAGACTAAAAGGACTTCACCTTTCACGGGGGCTCCTTCAGAACCCAGGGCTGGGGCGGGGTCTCCCACTGTCCCCTGGGTGGGCTACCAGCACAGGCAGCCTCTCTGTCTCACTCCCTGCCCAACCTGGGGCTCCTAGCACCATACCAGGTGCGAGTCCAGCCACAGCTCGCTTGCGGAGTAGGCGACCTGAACAGCCAGGCTTTAAATTCACTCTTAAATGAAATGCCTTGAAAACAAGCCTCCACTGGAAGGGACTCAAGCCAGTGCCGTAGGGCTACTGGGTCCGGTCAGCTGTCCTTGACTTTCAGACGCTGTGATCACGTTAGACCCTCATCCTCCTTCAGGACCGGCAAGGACTCTTGTCCAGCCACTGCAGTTTCCCAAACATGCTCCTGGTGCACCCTCTCCCCCCACACCTTCCTTTACGTTCTGCAACTTTTACGTCCTGCAGCTCCGCTTTGTACCCCTGAGCCAGAGGCTGCAATGGGCCAGGGTCCCCTAAATATCTGAGAATCCTTGAACTTTGGAGGCTCAGAGGGGAGGACACGGACAACTATTACAATCGTTATCAAAACGAGGAGGGAGTCTGTCCCTTAGGGTCCCATCGGTATCGTCAGGAGACTTTTGGTGGATGCTGCTGGCGTCTGGTGGGTGGAGACCAGCTGGTGGTGGGAACACTGGGCATTAGCTAATCGTCCTACAGCCCAGACCCCCACAGCAGAACGATCTAGTCCCAACATCAACAGTGCGGAGGCTGAGACACCCCAGTCAGCGCCTTAGGACTTGGAAGTCGGCAGGGAGACTGGGTCCAGCAGAGAAGGCTACTGTCCTCTTTGTCCCTGAGGGTGGCGAGAGGGTGGGGGCAGTGCAGGTTTGGGGCAGCCGGCCGTTAATAAGTGCCCATGTCCTGGCAGGCAGAGCTCGGCCAGGCCCTCTACCGAGGTCACTGCCTGGAAGGACCCAGGCTGGTCGACTCCGGCTGCGGGGTGTGTTCTCTGCACCTTGAACCCTCACCCCTGCCCCACCTGCTGGTGGTCAGTCCGCCACGGGCAGCAGGACAGCTGGCTATTCTCAGCCCCTCCCCTGCCCCTGCCATCTCCACCAAAGAACTTTGCAAACTTGTTTACAAAGCTGTTCCTCTAAAGAAAATCTTAGGAGGAAGTTTCAGGCAGAAAAACAGACTTACAACAACAAAACAAAGAGGCAAGAAAAGAAAAAGCTGACATACTTTGGATGAAGCCAGGGAAAAGGGCCTGACCCTCCCCTGCAGCCCTTCAGAGCCCCCTCCCTCCCATCTGCCTCCCCCCTCCAGCCCCCACGAAGCAAGATCCGCCCTCAAAGGCCGTCTGAGTTCACCAAGTGGGGTTCGAAACCGTGCTCTGTGGAGGCTGCTTCCTGTAGGTACTAGGTTCTCAAACGCCCAGCACCGAGCCCAAGGCCAAAGCACCAATAGCTTTGTTGATGAGATCCTACTATGTGACAAGTGGGGGTGATGCCCATGAACAAACAGACCCAGTCCTGCCCCATGGGGCTCACAGGTGCCAGCCCCGGGGTCCCCCATCACCCCCCGCCCCATCCAGCCAGTTGTAACAGTCCTGTCTCCCCACGAAGCTACTCTCCCGGTGGGGCGGGTGGACATGCCCCTCTCCCGGGAATGGGCTCCCTGTTGCTCACGATGCGTTTGTGGTGGAGGCTGGCAGGACACTGCGGGAGGCTCCGCAGCCCCGCATCCCGGCCTCGGTCCGCTAGATGCCAGTAGCACCCCCCACCCCACCCCCAGTGTGAGAACCAAAATGCTGCAGATTTTGCCAAATGTCCCCTGGGGGCAAAATCGTCCCTGATTGGAAACCACTGATCTAGGGCAGCTCCTGGTATGACTCGGGAGTGTCAGTTAGGGGCAGTTCTTATGTAAACTAGAGTGTGTGCACACTCACACGCACTCACACACACACCCACAACCCTCCGGCTGACCAAGGAGGAGTCTCCAGGGGCTGAGTGACCAGGTACAACCAGCCCCGAGGGCACAAATAAGATGGAAAGGCCTCTGACGCTCACACTTCCTTCTTTGCCATGTACTCCGCGAAGAGTTTCCCCTACGGAGCTCAAGGTCCCAACACCAAGGCCTTGAGGCTCGTTTTAGGAAGGAGTTCCAGCAGTCGACGCTGATTTATGGGCGACTGTGTCCTGGTTCGGGGTGTTCTGGCTGTTGCCCACACCCAGGGGGTCACCCCGCCAGGCCATCCGAGCTCCCGCTTGGCCCAGCAAGCCCCCTCCCTGGGCTTGAGGCCACCTGGAAAGCCCCAGTGCAGAATGCCAGACAGAGAAGGCCAAGGGCGTCATTCAGCAGGCAGGGTGACTGGGCCACATGGGACACACAGAGCGGAGCCTGTGTCCGGCTCCCTGCCCTCTGTTCTGCCGTGCAGCACGGTGGATGGACAGGGAACGAGGTCAGGACGCGATTCCCGTGAAAACCCCACTAGGTGCCCAAACCCTGGGCTCCGAGCACCACGGCAGCTACCCTCCGGGCTCCTATCGCAACCGTGTCCTTCCCCACCCGCCGTCCCCGGACGGAATTCAGAGAAAACCAAGGTCAAGGAAGTGAACGGTAGCCAGGTGCCAGCGGTCAGCACCCAGGTGCTAGGGGTTGGCACCATTTACTAACTCTGTGCTCTAACCTCTTAGATGCCTGCACCCACTGAGCAACAGTGGGGCTTAAGCTACAAACTCTGGAAAATCGCTGCTTGATTGATCCGTGCACGCTCCTGGTGGCCTCAGGGACCCAGGGACCTCTATGAGGACACAGCCTGTGCTGTATCCACTGTCAGCCCCCAGAGTGGCTCAGCCACCAGGGGGACGGACAGAAGACATTCAGCAAATGCCACACAGCTTTCCAGTGATCAGCGGGTGCCCCACCAGGCGGGTCTGCTGCCCCATAGCAACGCTGGTCAATGAGTAACGAAGGTGTAGCGGCGCTGGGCACATACCTTTCCGCTTCAACAGAGCCAGGAGACAGTCAGCAGTGAGCCGGGCCTCACGGCTTCCCGGGGAAGCTAATGGCTGGGTTTGCCAGAAGGGAGGACAGGGACCCCGAGGATGGGGAGGGCAGCAGACAGAGGCCTCTCTCGGGTAGCCTGATGCCACAGAAGAACTGCTCCCCCGTCACCATCACCGGGGCAGTGAGGGGACACACACAGACTGCCGTTCACAAAAGCCTTGTCAGGGCAGCAGGAACAGGGCTGCGGAGTCAGGGCGTGGGAACCCTCCCGCATGACTCTGACCCAGCTTTTCACGCCCTCTCTCTTTCCACGTCCATCTGTAAGATGCACAGCCTGCGTTCCACGGACATCACATGGCCCCCTGAGAAACCTGGGCAGAGGGGAGCCCCAGCGGGAAAGTGCTCGGGGGTCTCACCGGGCGCTCCCCTGCTCAGCTCTGCCTGGGTCAGCGCTGTGAATCTGGGAGTCCCTGTTCTGCTCCCGGCCGCAGACCCCTCCCTGTCTGTAAGGCCTGGAGCCTCCCCCCAGCTCGGGCACCCCTCAGCACAGTCTTCAGCAAGCTGTCCTGGGCCCCTCAAACTCCCGTAAGGTCAGGCAGAGGGGGCATCGCACAGACACACATCGTGACAGGGGCTGGGAGCTTCAGGACGTACCCAGCGAGAATGAAACCTTACGCAGGCAGGCCAAGCGAGGAGCAACCGCAGCCACCTCTACAGAGGTAGGCCCAGGCATGTCCACCTTAAATGGGTGGGGAAACTGAGGCACAGAGCGGTTAAGCAATGTGGCCCATTCACAGGAGGACTCCGTGTGTTCACTGTGTCAGTCACCTTGGGAGGGAAGGTGAGGATTATCATCCCATTTTACAGATGGGTAACCTGAGGCCCCAAAGCAAAGGCCCACGTGACTTGCTAAAGGCCTAGACTCCTCAGCAGCAAGGCAAAGGTGAAAAACGCACTCCTCCTGAGATGCAGGGGTGGGGAGGGGAAGGGGGCGTGGAGTACCACCTCCTGGAGGTCTCCAGTGAAGCAGAGAAAGAGGGAGGTCCAGAGAGGTCGCTGACAAGTTTGCATGGATGGCAAATGTCAGCAATTGGCCCAGCTCTTGTCCCCTCTGCCACACTCCTGGTTTCAAGGCCGCGTGAAGCGGTGTTCTTCCAGGCAGCCTGGGCTCTGCATGGAACAGGGACTGGAAAGGAGACCAGCGTGTGCCCCTGCTGCTTGGCTCAGCGTCTCCCCCAGGACAGCAATCCCTAGAAGGTTCCAGAGAACAGCCCCCTGCCTACATTAACCTCAAGAAAAACAGACTTGGGGTGGAGGCCTTAGCTACCCCGTCTTGCTGAGGATAGGTTCCCTCGCCCTTTTTTGTCCAAGAGATTTTGACATGGAGCTCCAAGGCAGTGCGTGGGTTTTCTTGATGTGTTCTGGACTTTCTGAAACTTGGGGTTCTGGGGAGAGTGAGGAGGTCGGCCGCCTGAACTCTGAGTGTTTTTCTTAGTCAACCTAGTCAACCACGCAGGCCTTTGAGAAAGTTCTCCAGTTCAGGGGAAGGAAGGACAGAGACCAACAGGGCTCTCAAGCTCAATCCAGCGATGCGACCAGGCTAGGAGCTCCTGAGAGGCCGCGGGGCTCTGCACGGAGCCTGAAGCGCGGGAGCGTTCACAGAGCCCTCTGATGCTCAAAGAATGAAAAACAGAAACACTGGGAAGAAGGCACAGGCCAGCTGCTCTCGTTTGCTCGGGACAAGGCCACAGCTGAACGGAAACTTGTCCGTGTTCCATGAAGCCCAGAACCCTCGAGAGGGTCAGGGAGCGGATCGGGGACACAATAGCAGGAAGCAGGAGGAGTCAGCTTTTGTCACGGTCCACCCGCTTCCCTGCAACACCACTGGGATCTTCGGAAGGGACTCAGGGGAGTGTTGGCAGAGAGCAAGTGACCGTCTGAGGGGACAAGCGGAATAACCAGAAGCTCAAAGGCGGACCCTGGTCAGGTTACAGGAACCATGACCTTGCACTGGAGGGTCTGGGAGGTCATGTGTTGGGAGCACACAAAAAGAACCAGTGTCAGCACAGGAAGTGGAAACAGACTCTTCCAACGAAATCCTTTGTTCCCTGAGATCTGCCAGCTGCCACATTGGCTGGGTCCCTCCCTGAAATGGCTTTCCTGCTTCTACCCTCTGGGGAGCCTTCCGATCTTTCCTACAGAAGATGGTCCACGCCATTTCCTTCATCAGCGGAGGTTTTCTTTGGACCAACATTAATTGAGTGTCTACTATGTGCCAGGCCCTTGGGCCCAATAGGGGAGAAAGGGTAAGACACAGCCCAGAATGTTCCAAGGAAGGTGACATGGGAATATGTCACCCAGCCAGAGACCCAGATGGGAGAGCCAGGGATGGCTTCCTGGGAAAGGAGGCAAGTTCAAGGATTAAAAAGAAGGGTGACGGTTCCCAGCTGGGACAGTCCTTAGAATTTGTTCTCAACTCTTCAGCATGGATTAACTCAATTGGTACCACATGTCCTGATGACACAGGGTGGGTTCTTCTCATTTTACAGGAGAGGGCACTGAGGCCCTGAGCTCCTGGTGGCCTGTCTACACTTCTCATTCCAGCAGTTCCCCAGTCGCCTGGACATGCTGTCATGGCAGAGAAAGGCTCTGAAGTCCCACGCTCTGGGTTCAAAGCCTGCCACTCCTGCTTTAGCCATGCTGCTACAGGTAAGTCCCTTACACTCTCCTGGTCTGGTTCCTCCTCCCTGCACAGGGGACAATGCGGCCCAGGGAAGAGAGGTCTTGCAAGGATGAAAGGGTATGGGAGGGGTCTGCAGCTGATCAGGACAGCCCCCCTGCCCCGCCCTGCCCCCTCCCTGCTAGAATCTTGGCTGCTGACTCATCACGCAGGCTTCCTCTCTGAGGGGCAGGGAACTTGAGCCAGGCCTTCCTTGGAGGGGATTCTCTAGAACTGGGTCCCACTGAAGAAGTGTAGCCTCAGGCCGTCAGAAAAGACACGGATGGGCTCTTTCTTCCCCCTCATCCTCACTGTGTGGACCTGAACTCAGGCCAGGTTTCCGGGCACCCTGGTGGGGAAGGAGGGAGGGAAGCCTTACAGATCCTCAGTCCAACCCACAGGGGGCAGCCTGGATCCAGCCCACGCTACTCAGCCGGGCTACAGCCTTATCTCACTAGACTGATGCCCTGATCACTTAAGAACACAATTTACACTAAAAATAAGTAAATAAATTTTTTTTTTTAAATGGCACAGCCAGTTTCCTCCCCAGAAACTCAGTCACAATCCAATTTATTTTGACCCCTGTGGGAGCGCTATGAGGGGCTTGGTGAGCCCAGTTCCGTTCTAGCTCAGCCTTGGCAAGTTGCTCCCTGGCTCCAGGCCTCAGCTTCCATCCGTAAAATGGGAAGAAGATGGACCAGGAACTTGTAGCTCCTTTCCCAATGATCAAACCAACGGCCAGTCACCCTGGATTTGCGGGTTGTGCCAGGAGAACTGCCTGTCAGGAGAGGGGACCCAACCGATGCGCCAAGGACGCCCTGGAAAGCCAAAGGCAACAGTAGCACCGGAGACCACCTGGGTGATGAGCGGAGAAGGCCCCGCACGATTCATTCAGTGCCCGCATATGAACTCCTCCCAAGTGCCAGGCCCTGGGCCAGGGGCGAGGTCAGCAAAGCCTTCCCACATCCCACGCCACTTCCTGCAGCTAATCCTCCGGTAGGAGGCAAGGGGCCACAAAACCAAGAAGTCACGTGTCAGGGGACACAGTGGACGACTTTGCTCCTTATACCGGAGCGCGGTCCCTTTGGAGGTTTCCCATCACTTCCTGACCACCTCTCCCTCCCCTCACCCAGACCTCACCCCAGCCCTGAGCACACAGGACTGTGGTCTGCACCCAGCTCTGCACCGCATCCTCCCCTGCACCCACCCGCCCTCTTGGGGAGCCCCTCAGGGCAGATGCTGGGGCTTGCTCTCTCTGTATCTTGCTCATTTCAAGTCACCTTTGGGAAACGCAGCAAAGACACTGAATTTCTACACAGGAAGAGGCTGGGCTGGAAGGTGTGCCTTGAAACTGCGTTTTCATAGCAAGAGCAAGGTCCGTATTTAGATATTTTGTTCCTTTGACTTACCCACGAACGTACAGGAACCAACAAAACAAGTGCCCAGGTTATCTGCGAAGAAGAGTTAGTTGGTCTTGGGCACAAGATAACCGCCACCCCCCTTACCAGCTGCCAGGCACCTCCCCCTTCCTTCCCAGGACGCATGCTGCCCCTGACCCGCAGGGACTGCTCACAACAGTGGCAGCAGAGGGGAGAGCGGGGAAGAGGAGGGTGGGGTAAGAATAGGATCCACTAAACCCCAGCCTTGGCCACTAATTTGACGGCGGTGACAACGCCTTTCCCCTGAACCTGCCACACTGCACACGCCCTGCCCAAGGTTGAATCAGAGACCGTGGCAGACCTCCCAGGAACGTCCAAGTGCGAGCAGTTCCAGCTGTTACCCTCCTGCAAAGCAGGAGAGGCGGCCCAGGAGGCCAGAGAGCAAAGGAAAGCGGGGGAGGGTGGGCGGAGGCGAAAATGACGCCACTCCGAGCCCCAGCCAGCACAGGGCCACCAGGGCCACCAGAAGGTCGCATGACCCCTCTGGGCTAGGCCACTTCTGCGCCGCCACAGCGCCAACCCCGGGCCTCCTCGGGGGGATGCACTCTGTCCAGCAGCGCGCAGGCACTAGCTCCCGCGCCTGTCACACGCGCTGTGACCACACACACACACACACACACACACAACACCCGGCTTCGAAGCTCAGCCAGTCCCCGCCCACCCAGATGCATTATTTTTTCCAGCTCAGTTGGAGAACCAGACACACCCACGCCTCCTCACCACCCTCAGCTCCAGCTCCTACCCACCTCCCTTCTACACACGCGCGTGCAATTCCTCCTTCCCCGACACCCCACTCCAGCGATACACCCGCCCTCCAACACACACACACCCCACCCCTATCACACACACACACACACACCCAGGCCCTGTTCCCGCCCCACACCCAGCGCGCTCCCTGGCCGGAGTCTCCAGCTCTTGACTCCGGGAGGATGTTGGGAAGCGCGATCCAGGTGTTCCCGGGACGGCTCTGCACCCCGCCCCGAACCCCAGGATCCCACTCCCCCTGCTTGCGGAAAGCTGAGCGGGGACCTGCCTTGTTCTCTCCTTCAGCGAACCCGTCCCGCGCCCCCGCACTGCAGCGGTGCCGGCGCACCAAAGCCCTCCTGGCACCACCGGGTCGCTGCGCACTGGCAGCTCCGGGGGCCCCGAAGCTGCGGTCCCAGAGCTGCAGCAGCACCCACAGGCGACCGGCCCCCTGTGCCCGGCCAGAGAGGGCGGGGACCTTACCGAAGGTAGAAGGAGAAAGGCACTAGGAGCCCGAGCTAGGCTGGCGATGCCCGGCGGGAACGGAGGAGAGCCGCGAGGACAGGCGAGCGATGGCGCGCCGGAGCCGGGAGCCGGGAGCCGGGCGCCGGGCGAGGTTTGTTTGTGCCCCGGAGGAGGGCGACTTTATAGGCGCCGCGGCGCCGCCCCCGCGCCTCGCCCCGCCTCGCCCCTCCCGGGCCCCGCTCGCGGCGGGGACGCTCCTCCCGCTCCCGCCCGCGCGCCTGGAGCCGCCGCCTGTTGCGCAAGTTCTGCTACGGGCGCGGCCGGGAGGGACCCGTGCGCTCCGCCCGCGGTGCGCCTCCGCCGTCCCCTCCCTCGCCCCGACAGCCTGGGCTTCCGCGTGTGCAGCGGGCGCTTGTGCACTAGGGATGAGTGTATGTGCGTGTGTGCGTGCACGTGCGCGCTCAGGCGTGTGCCTGTGGGCCTCCGTGTGTCCCGGTGGAACCGAGCGGCCTCCACCTCCGTCTCAGAGTTTGTCCTGTCACTGCGCCCTGCGCTGACACCCCTTTTGGGTGGCGCCCGCTTCACCCAGGTCTTAGTCCCGAACCCCATTTAGTTGGTCCCTGTGCCCCCAGGCGACCAGCTGGATGACCCCTCATTCTTGTGTCAGCTCTCCGCTGAAATCCTAAATCCCATTTAACCTCGTCCATCTTGCGGTCACCCCCTCCTAATGCCTGGGTGCCCCTCTTCTCCTCCCCAATTCTAAACCCAGCCCCCCTTTTCGGCCCAGGAGCCTGGCTGGGCGTATTCTCACGCCTTCCTCTCCTGCTTCCCAGAACTTGCACTGAGCAGCACCTTCTCCACCCTCAGCTGTCCTCTGCCCTCTTGTTTTTGCTTAACGAAGGCCTCTGCGACCTTAACACACACGGTGTATTAGAGTCCCCGGCAGAACTTCCTTTTAACAGGTGCCAGCCGGGGCCCCATCCCAGGCCCCTTTAATCAGCACCTCCGGGAGTGCAGACCAGCATTGGGGTGTTTTAAAAGCTTCCCACGTGGTCCTAATGGGCAGCCCTGGTGCGCACCACTGCACTGGAGGAACATCACCGCAAAGCAAAGAAATATCGTCACTGGGCTTGGACATTTTCATTATGCCCAGACCCCCGGCCCAGCCTTGTGTGTGCAGGCTTGGTGCCCCTCCTCCACCCTCCCTCTCCTGATGGATTATGAACCGCTTCATGCTTTGCTCAAGGCAGGGAACCTCTGCGCATCCCATTTGCTTCCTTAGGCCTAGATGTTTACTTATTCTGTCATTCCACAAGTATTTATGGAGCGGCTGCGATGAGCCAGGTTTTATGCTCAGCCACGGGGGAAGGGACTGAGAAGGCGAAGTCCTGTCCCTCCGGGCCTGGTCTAGGAGCCATAAATCTCATTTTTCCCGTCCACACGAGAAGGGTAAGCGAAGCTCATCATTCAGCGACTGGACAAGCACCTGCTCTGTGCAGGCACCATGCTAGACAGGAGGCTATGCCAATGACCCAAGTGTACCTCCTCCAGAGACACCCATTGTCTGTGGTATGAAGACCTTCCCAGATCTAGCAATCTGCCCAGGAAGTTTCATTTACCCCACTCACATACGTCCATTTTCCTTACCTCCTCTGTTTGGGCTTTCAACACCTTTATTGAGCACCTTTGGTTTGCTACCTGCCACCGATACACAGGGTCAAGCTCAAACGCATGGTCAAGTTCAAATGCAAACCCTAGTGTGGGGGCTGGAGAAGGGAGTTTTGCTGGGCAAGGCCATTGCCTGCTCCTTAGAGGACGCCTTTGGGGCAGAGTGCACAGCGTAGCCCGGATCTGCAGCCAGAAGCCCAAATTGCCCAGTGGGAGGCTGGGTTTACGCTTAGGAACCCCGAATTTCCAGAAGGCAATGAACAGAGAATGAATTAGGGGGCAGGGAAGTTAAGGTGCCAGAGGCAGAGAGGGGAGTAGAAGAACTGGTCCAGTGAGGAGAATTTTCTGAGCGCAGCAGGGTCCTGAAGCCAGCGTGAACCTTGCAGAACCTCAGTCCCCTTGGCAAAGTGCTGAGGAAGGTGCCTTGGAGCTCACACGCGCTCCGCCATCGGTCCAGCGCTGTTTCTTCCACGGAGCACTGGATGCGGGCGCTGTTTGTGTGTTTACCCGAGGGGGCTGCACTGTAGGAAAGGCTGACTTGGGTGCAACCCTGAATACACCCGCAGGAGGAGGACGCCCAATCTGTGGAGTGGCCCCCGGGCACTGATGGCTGCCCACACCGCCAGGGCCCCCATCCCCCCCAGGCCAGGCCAGCTGAGGCAGCAGAAGCTCTTGGAAGCAAACGCGGGCGCAGTTGCATTGAGCTGTTTAAATTCTTTCTCGTTCTCTCTGGTCAGCGAGAGAATCTGATGGCTTTGCAAATGCACAGTGCTGCAAGCCCACCGCAGGACGAGGCTGGACTTTCTGGACTGATGCCCCCCGGAACTTTCTATGGTGCAACATAGAATTTTTGAACTGGAAGGGCCTTAGGGCTTATCTGTTCCCAGTCCCGGGTGACTGCTGGCCTGCCCTGGCCTGCCTTGGCTTGGAGCTGCCTCCCTCCGGTCCCTACCTGTCATCCCATGGCTTCCTCTCTTGTGTCTCTGGGTCTGTACTCTCCTCTTCGTGTAAGGATACCCGGTATATTGGATTAAGGGCCCATCCTAATCCAGTGTGACCTCCTGCCAACCTAACTATACCTGCAAAGACCCCATTGTCAAATAAGATCACATTTTGAGGTTCTGGATGGAAATGCATTTTGGGGGGACGAGATTCAACCCAGTATGTAGTTAGGGTGCATTTAACAAATAGTTGTAGCATTTCGGCGGCACTGATGACGCAGCTGTTGCCGGCGGTGACTTGCGTCATTGGCGTCTTCAATTCCCTTCATCTTGCACCACTTCAATCATGGGTGCTGCCTAATTAAACCTTCTGTGGCCCCCATTGCCTGCCAAGTGCATCCGCCCCTCCTCCTGGCGTGGCAGTGGAAATAGCCCTGCTATGCCCAGATGTTTCTCTCCTACTCCAACCCCTGGGTTATTCACCGCTTTCCCTTGAATACACGGCTCATGTACATCTTCACATCCGAAGCATTGACCAAACTCTCTTCTTCTAGAAAGCCCTCCCACACTCGTCTGGGGAAAACACGTGGGTTGCTCACCACACAGTTCAGCTATCCCACTTCCTGCCCTTCCTCCCTGAAGTAGGTGTATCCTTGTCACTTGCATTGTCAAATGGAGAATGGAAGTGTCACTTCCGGATGGGAACTTGAACAGCCAGGGGGTGCTTCGCCCCACTTTCCTTACACTCTCCTTACTCTGGCCACAGCTACTAGCTACACTCCGGAGGGACCTGGAGGGGGGAAGCACAGAGTGGAGTCCCCAGCTGTCTGTCCATGTGACACAGGGAGGACATACACGCTGCTGCCCTGAGGGGTTTTGTCACCTGACTGAGTCACCCTCCTCCCAGGCCTTGCCAAGTGCCGACTCTTCCAGTGAACCTCCCTGGGGCGCCTCCAACTAGACTCATTTTCTGTGGAGCGCTTGCAATTCACTGGGCACTGTGCGAGGACCTAGGACTAAAGGGATGGATAAAAAATGGCACGACTATTGTACAGGGTCAGAGTAAGAAGAGAGGGTTTTAGCGACTGTATCACCCAAGAGTCCCCCCACCCTGCTTCAGACAGGTGATGTTAGAAGCAGGGAGCCATCAGATGAGGTGTGGGTGAGCGTGACCTTACCACCTTCTGACCCCCAGAGCACCGAACGTTTTCCTTCCTACTTACTCGTTAGAACTCTTTAGGGGGAGGAGGGAGGGGACATCAGATATAGGGTGATGGAAAGAGAACTGACTCTGGGCGGTGAGCACACAATGCAATTCATGGACAATGTAATGTGGACTCGTGCACCTGGAACCTATGAAATTTTTACCAACCAATGTCACCCCAATAAATGTAACAATTAATAATAATAAAAGAACTCTTTCATGTATATGTGGCATGAATATAATCTCAGATGGCTTACACAATAAAAGGCAGGCCCTGCCTATCAGCTCAGGTAGCAGTGAGGTCCAGCAGTGAAGAGTCGGCTTCAGGCAGAGCTGCATCCAGGGCCTGATGTCCCGAGGCCTCTGTCTCTCTTGCTCCCAGGATCTCCCAGGTCAGTTTTACTCCGTGTTGGCTTTGTTCTTGGGCAGGTCGTCGCTAGGTTAAATGAGAAGGCTGTCAGGTAATCTCAGGTCAGTCAGTTAGAGGCCTCCTCGTCTCTGAGGAGCCAGAGCTCTTGTGACCATTCCCTCGTTTTCACTGAGAGGCCATGGGAGCTCTGAGAGGCCTGCACGCTGTGCTTGACAACCACTGATCCTGAAATCGCTGGCCCTCCATGCTCTGTCTACCTTCCTGGCTTCACCACGGTCTCCTCCTCCACCACCACCACCGACTGCACCTTCCAGTCGAACCTGCCCCCTGGCCTGCCCCGTCATGCCTGGCACCTGCACAGCTTTGTCCCTTTGCTGTTACCTCTGCAGGACAGAGCTCCCTGCGGAGGGTGGCAGCTCCTCAGTCTTGCACAAGGCAGGCAAGACTTCAGTGGTAAGTGAGCGGAAGGAAGGAGACAGAAAGGGAAAGAAGGACAAAGGACTTGAACTGCCCAGAGCATCCCTCCCCCGGGGTTAGGGGATAGGATGGTTCTTCGGTGTTTCTAAGATTGCGTCTGCTCCTTTTGCCTCCGAAGCTGTGTTCACCTTACCCATGACGGTACTCACTGAGCAAACAACCGCCTGTGTTGGTAGAGAAGTCAGACTTGAGTCTGAGTAGATCTCGCCACTGGCTCTTGATGGATAGCTTCTCGTCCCTCATCACCGGGGACCTGGCTGAAGAAAGGCAAAAGGACTTTATAGCAGCCACAACATTTACATCCCAACCAGATCACCGAAGGACCATCACATGACTTTGCACGCCTTGTGTTCTGTTAAATCTCAGTCACCCCACTTTGCTAGACCCGGTGGCACATTTGATCTTGGTTGGTACAGGACCCTGCTCCGTGTTACTCCTTACAATTAAAGAGGCAAGGTTACTGTCTTATTGATTTCCTTTTGTTATTTGCAGTGCTTGCTGGAGTTAAACCTAAATGACTCTTAGCTTCACCCCGTGGGTGGAGGATGCTTATCCACAGCTCAGCGGCAGCACTGATTCTGCCCCCACTTTTCGGACAGAGACAGAACTTTTCACCCACACGGGCCTTGACGCAAAGTGTGCCTGTCAAATGCAGGCGGAGGGGGCTCTAAAAACTACTATGAAAATGGTTATCATTCTCATAATAAAAATATAAATAAAATAAATGTTCCATGGAGAACCATGAGAAGTTTCAGAAGCACACTAAATCCATTGATACCTACACATACATCCAAGAAAATAAGTCACAAAAACTTAAAATAAAGCAAACCACCACCCCAAAACAATTTCTATTCATATTTTGATACTTGTCCTTCCTAACATTTATCTATGGGTATGCATCTCTGTGTGTGTGCAAATATATATTTAAAAACTTATGATAGCGTTTCATTGTGGACAGCCTTTAAAAATGCTCTCATACTGCACTAAACATTTTTATAATCTGCTTTTTTTTTTTTTTTACATCACCATATATGATGAACATCTTTGCATTTGGAAAAAAAAATCTGTCACATTAAAAAAAATTTCTTACTATAAAAAACAACATGCATAAAACAGAACATGCACCAAATGTAAGTGCACAGTGTAATGGAATTAATTATAAAATGAACACCCAAGAATCTAGCAGCAACCCGGGGCAAGGTGGGGAACATGGCCACCCCATAGACTATCGTCCCACTACCAGCACCATCCATGCGGGTATGAGATCATTCCTAATGACACATGACATTTGCATGGATGACCACACTTCACTTCATGCAAGCTTGCCCAACCTGCAGCTCACGGACCATATGCAGCCCAGAACGACTTTGAATGTGGCCCAACACAAATTCATAAACTTTCTCAAAACATTATGAGATTTTTTTGTTAGCTCATCAGCTATCATTAGTGTTAGTATAGTTTATGGAGGGCCCAAAACAATTCTTCTTCTACCAATGTGGCCCAGGGAAGTCAAGAGGTTGGACAGCCCTAAATGTGTCTCAGATGGTTGGACATTCTTTGTGTTTCCAGTTTTCAACTGTGGGAATATTTCTATACCCATCTTTGTATAACCTTCCAATAACTTTTTTGGGGCCAAAGGGAATATGAGGGCTGTCCAGGAGAAACCCAGCCTTTGTCAATATAACGAGAACAGTTACATGGCTGGATACTTTCCAGACAGCCCTCGTACATATTTTATGACTTTCGATGCTGCGTCACAAAGTGCCTTCCAACAGGCAAGATGAGGGTTGGGTCCCACCAGTTGCATGCTTGGGAGTCCCCTTTCTGTCAACGTTTACCCATCTGATATGTGAACGGTAGTATCGCTGTTGTCTCAACACATTTGCTCTGTCTCGATGTAGTTGTTTGCTGGGGAGGCTACATGACACCATTTATTTATGTGTTTACACTTGGCCTTGGAGGATTAGAAGTGAGAGGTCCTATTGTTGAAACATATCATCTTAAGAACTTGTTCCAGCTCGATGTGCATCCATAAGAGATGAAAATCCCACCTCTGCCCTCCTCTCTCTCACTCTGCATCTGGAGCCATTTTCCGGCTCCTAGAGTTGAAGCCTCATGTTTGGGTGGCCCCCAAGCCCCCATTAATTTTCCTCCTAAAGCACCAAGTAACTTCTGAATGCCAGAGGCTCTCCAAACATTGTTTTCTGTAATGGTGGGGAGAGGCCTGGAGCTAGCACTCTCTCTAGGTGGAAGATCCTGATGACGACAGAGAGAGAGAGAGCGGTCCCAGGTCCCCGGTCTTGTGACTTGGAATCCAGTCTTACCACAGTCCTCTTCTCAAAGGGAAAATGGGCATCGCTGGTGCTGTCACCTTGTCCTGCCATGCTAAGGACACTAGGGCTGTACTCCATGAAGGAGCGGTAATAGGTTTAATCATTAAGTAAGCGTGGTGACTGACTTCGGTGGCTGACTACGAATAGAAGCTGCAGAAGGTGTGGTGATGGGAGGCAGGCCTTTGCACAGGGCAGAGCAGGCTGGCAGGGTCTCCTGATTGCTGCAGGCACCTGCATGATTCAGGCTCTAGGCCGTCTCCCTTGACTCACCCCCTGGCCGAGGGCTTGGCTTCTCACCTCTGGGCCACCCCTTTCCCAAGGCAAGCGGCCACCTCACCTTGCTACTCAGTGACATCACCCATTCTCAGGCTAGCTGCAGGACCTGAAGCGTGTAGTCCGGCAGACTGGGTTTAAATCTCCAGAGACCTTGACCAAATTGCTTCACTGCTTGAAACCTCAGTCTCATCTTTGAAATGGGTGTGACGGTGATGTCTAAGTGGTTGTGAAGACTGACAGAGATAATCACGTAACAGAAGCCGTCGCCATTCGGATTCGTTACTCTGGGGCTGCCACACTGGAATCTGGTGGCCGCCAGGCTGAACGGCCTCCGTGCCTTTGCACATGCTGTTCCCTTTGCTGTGAATGTCCTTCCCTAGCCTCTCCCTCTTTTCTCCACGTGGTGCGTCACCGTTCTAGGAGAAAAGATAACTTATTGCAATGTTAAACAGTGGGATTCTTCTCTTTATTTTATCAGCTTTGCGATTTCCCAGGGGTTACGGTTACTGGGCCCCAAGCGAGACACAGCCATCGCTGGCTCTTGTTTTGGTAAAGCCAAAGGCAAGATAGAGTTTGTGCCAAGAACACAGGAGGAAAGGAAAGAAGCGTGAAGGTGGAAAGGGAAGAGGCCTCTGCCTTGGCAGGGGCAGGGGCAGACGGAAGCAGACTTTCTCCCCTCTGCCTGGCAACGTGACTTCCAGGAACAGCTGTAATGACCTCCAACAGTAATCAAGAAGAGGCTTAGGAAGAGCAACTGTGCTGAGGAACTGATCACGCAAACACTTTCCACCTGGCTTGTGTAGGGACTTGGGGGACACTCTGAGACCCATCAGAGGCTCCCTCATTCTGAGACCTTCCAGGACATTACCTGGGGCAAAGTATCTCCAGTGCCCATCTCCCGGAGGGACCCCCTGAGGAGGGTTTCCTGGGATGGCAACGTCACACAGACACTTCACTTCTTGTCCCATCTCTTCTCTTTGGGGAAAATCTGGTCCCCACTGTGCCCTCGGCCCCGGGGCCCGGCTGGCACACCGTAGACAACAGACATGTTCATCAGAGGGATGGATTGCACTGCTGGCTGGCCGGCTGGCTTTCACCTCCCATGTAACTGGGTTTCAACCCCACCATCGGCAGGAAACCTTTGCCCACTCTCATCCCCGACTCTGGGCAGAAAGGGTCCCAGGTGTGTAAGAGCCAGAGGGCTCGCTGAAGTGATGGCACATTTCTTCATTGCGCTCTTAAGTTCACACCACTGGCTTTGGTGTTAGAGACAGGAGGGCTGAGCGAACAGGGACCAGAAAATGGGCAGGGGAGGGACGAGGGGCCCAGAGGAGAGGCAAGCGGACACCCCATAGACAGAAGAGAATGAGAAGGATGGATGTGGGCGGAGCGCGTAGGGCGGACAGGCCCGTCTGTCTGCCCTGCTCATGTGCAGAGCGCTGTTCTCACGGGCGGTCCTGCTGGGCGGGTGTCTGGCCTCTCCCTGCCATCCCCGTCCCGCCCACACTGGCTTGCACGCTCAGTCACGTCCTCCTCGTCGGCCCCGTCCGCCACGCACACTGTGTCAGCCTCCCAGGATGCAGGTAAGCCTCTGGCCCGGGCCCAGGTGTATCTGGCAAGGCTTAGCTACTGAGCAGAGGTGACTGCCAGCATCCTGTGCCTCGCCCCTGCAAGTAAAGCGATCCCCGTTCTCACACTTGGGCACTCCATTTGCCTTTAAGCATTTCCAGTTAGATATGAGAGAGGTGGCCATTGACAACATAGTTTTATGGCATTTTAGTCCTGCCTTGTCCTAAGCAATGTGTGAAACAGCATTCATTCATTCATTCATTCACCCATTGGTCCAACAATATTCCCAACTATGAGCCAAGTGTTCCCCTCACCCACTGAATGCTAGAGGTCGGGAAAGGGATAGAGACCCTCTGCCTTTGAAGTCTGGTGGGATGGCATAATCACCATAATTACAGCTTACGCTTACTGGTGCTAAGTCTGGGCCAGGTCTTCTTCTAGTGCTTTTTCTATTTGAAGCCTGAGAACATTCTTAGGAGGGAGATGCTATTAGAGCCCCAAGTTTATACATGAGGAAAATGGGCCCAGAGTATACGTGACAGAATATCGCACAGCTTGTATTAGTGTGTTCAGGCTGCCATAACTCTGGCCACAGACTGGGCAGCTTAAACCCCGGACATTTTCATTTATTTTCTCAGTTCTAGAGACGAGAAGTCCAAGGTCAAGGTGTGGGCAGGGTCAGGGTCTTCCCAGACTGCTCTCCGTGGTCTGTGCTTCTGTGGGTACATGTCTGTGTCCTAATCTCTTCTTAGAAGAACACCGGTCATACTGCGTTAGGATCCATCCGAGTGACATTTGACCTTAATCACCTCTTTAAAGACACTCGCTCCAAATACAGTGAGCCTCAGAGGTCCCGGGGTTTATGATTGGGACCTCAGAATTGTGGGGGACACAGCACAGAGGCAGAGCCAGGATTTGAACCCAGGCTGGTGGCTCCAGTGTCCCTGTGCTTGAGTCGTATGCTACATCTCACTGAGCATTGCCCCAGAATCCCCTGCTCCGGGAAACCTCTGACCTTGGGTTAAGGGATCTCCGTGACTCCATCACCCATGACAGAGCTGGAAGTGAAAGGCGTGTTGATACGCAGATCCCACGCCAAGTGACCCAGAACTGAGCACCGAAGACGAGGTACTCTACGCACATTACTATTTTTTATTTTTTTAAGATTCTGTTTCTTGTTTGTGAGAAGGTAAGAGAGAGAGAGAGAGAAGGGAGGAGGGAGGGCCCAGAGCAGTCTCCATAGTTGCACTTCATTAGGTGTGACCTAGCTTCGCCGCCACCCCGACGGTTACCAGCTGCGCCGCAGTTGAGCCTGTGGGTTTGCACAGGCCGGGGGGCCGGGAATGGAACCCCGGACCTCCCGACGGCGAGGCAAGCGCTCAGCCGCTGAGCTAGCCCGGCTTCCTTAGCTACATCATTTCGAGTCCTCCCAACAACTCTGCAAGCTGGGCGCTAGCGTCCCCGTTTACAAATTAGGAAACTGAGTTTCTGAGAATGAAAGTGACCTGCCAGGATTCCCGTGGCATTAAGTGGCAAGGTTAGAATCTTCCATTCAGCTGTGTCGTGTTCCCACGAGGCAAGGAGTGGGCCATCGTTCTGCACGGTGTCGGGAGCTCTCTCTGCCCTGGCTGAGCTCTCCAGGCAACCTGCACGCGGCTGTGCCTCAGGGACACAGCCATGTCCTTCCAGTGGTTAGGAAGTGCCTTTAGAAGTGTTTTCCCCTCCGCACAGGTCCGGTTAGGCCCAGAGCACGTTCTTCACGAACGCCTCTTTAGAAGGTCCTTTCTGGGCACACAGAGCAGAGGCAGGCTGGGTGCTGACTCAGAGCGGCCTTGACACTGTGAGGCTGCTTATTCTAGCAGAGCCAGGAGTGTTAAGTTCCCGGCACCACCTCCCAGCCTGAGGGCCTAAGGTTCATCGCAGGAATGCAGGGGACTTCCCGCCCCTCCCACTGACATCCTTTCTTCTTCTTCTTGCCTTTGTGTTAATTTTGCAAAGGTTTCAATGTTAAATAACTGAATAGGGAATACCGTACATTCTTTTTTTTTTTTTTTTTTTTAAGATTTATTTTATTGTTTTTGACACAGAGAGAGACAGAGACAGAGACAGAGAGAGACCGAGAGAAGGGGGAGGGCCCAAAGCCGTCTCCATAGTTGTACCTCATCAGTTTTCAACATGGTTTCATCTCACACACGTGGGGCCTTGCAGGGCGGGAACTGGGCAGAGGGCCTCCCACATGGAAAGCACACCCCCACAAGCTGGGGGCCAAATCAGGGGCCTCCCACATGAGTAGCTTGTCTCTTAGAGAACTGAACTGGGGACACCCCCCCCCCCCCAGTTCAGCATACAGGTTTGCATGGGCCAGGGCTGGACTCAATCCTCGGACCCTGGAGCTGCAAAGCGAGAGCTTAATCCGCTGAGCCTCCCAGCTTCCCAGGAATACATTCTCATAGCTTAAAAACAAACAATATAAAAAGGTACACAAGAAAATTTCATATTCCCACTCTTGTCCTTCATCCATTGAGTTAGTCCCCTGCTCCTTACCCTAATAACCACTTTTATTACCTTTGGGCATGTGCTTCCTGAGTTTCCTGGAGAAAACACATACATACATGACCATACATGCTCCCCACCCCACTTCTGTTGTGTGAAACTTAGCGCATTGTATACATCACCTTGCGCCTGGTTTGTTTCAAATACAATATATCCTGAAGCTTTTTCCTGATTAATACATAAAGCCCTTGTCCTTTTTGACACTGCATATATTCCATTGAATGTATTACTAGATGGTTTGATTCATTTCCACTTCCTATATATTAGGTACATTTCCAACTTTTTACTATAAACAATGATTCAGTAATATATGTCACTTAGTAACAGAGCAAAGTTATCAGTTGGATAAATTCCCAGATGTGGGATTACTGGTTCAAAGAGTGTATGATGCTTTTATAACTTTGCGAGTATTGCCAAACTGATCTCCATAAATTTTGTACCAAGTTACACTCTTATTAGCAATGAACCAGTTTCTACCCAACTGTTCTCACAAAATGTATTGCTAATATTTAGGTTGTTTTATCAATCTGATGGATGAAAAATGGTATCTTGCAGTATTGTTTCAGTTTATTTGTTCACATCAGAGTCCAAATAAGGTCTAGACAATAAAAGTCTTTTAATTTATAGGTTTTTCTATAAATCTCACCTCTTCCCCCATTTATCTTTCCTCAAAATTTATTTCTTGAATAAACCGGGTCTTCCTTGTAAACTTCCTACTGTCTAGATTTTGATGATTTCATCTCTGGGTATAATTGAACATGTTTTTATCTTCTCTGTATTTTCTGATTTTATGTATTGTTGATAGATCTAGAGGTTACATGAAATTCAACTTTTGTTTTTTGCCAAGAATATGTTATGGATGGTGGTTGCTATGTCAAATTTATTTCGAAAGTTGAGCAATGTGGTCTCTTATGACTCTTTTAATTTTCTCTCTTATGTGGTTTTTTCTTATTTATCATTTTCTACTTATTTAAACTACCCTCCTCTCCTTCTATTCTTATGCAAGTTAGAGGGTCATTTATTTTATTTTTCAAATGAGTACACTTGGTCTCACTTATTAGTTTGATTTCTGCTTTTGTCCTTAAAATTACTTCCTTTGAGACATGCATTTTAATGTTCTTCTTCTAAGTTTGTGTATAATGCTTAATTTATTTTCTTTCATTTGAATGTAATTATTTAAGTCTGAATTTCCCTCTGAGCACTGTTTAGCTCTAACCACATGCTCCAGTGCGATGCTTTTTAATCATTGTTCTGCACACGTTCTTCAATTTGGTTTTGTGTTTCCTTTCTGGCCAAAGAGTTGTTTAATTTCAGAGTTTCCAAGTGGCAGGGCCCTTTGGTTTTCATATTTTATTATTCATTTTTAGTTTTATTTACTGTGCTCAGAGAATGTCTTTTAATGTGTTTCCATTTGGGAATTTATTAAGGTTTTATTTGTTGGCTGGCATGGGCAATTTTAGATGTTCCAAAAGCACTTGAAAAGACAGTGTAGTCTCTGTTTTCAGGGTTTGTTATTTGAAATATATACCAAATGTAGCTTCTAATGATATTCTTAATTCTTCTCTACCTTGATTTTGGGTCTACCAGGTACTGAGAGTTAATGGAGGTGAATTAAGTTCTTCTAACAACTAATGTGCTATTGTCTATTTCTCCTTTTAGCTCCTAAGATGTGTACTTTATGATTGTTGCTATCATACTTTTATGATTAGTCATCTGTATTTAACTGTTGCATTTTCATCATTCATTAGACCCTTCAGTATTACACGTTTCCATCTTTGTTTCATTTAATTTTTTTTTTAATTGGAATTCCACTTTGTCTGATGTGAAAATGATGACCACTGCTTTCTTTCATTTGCTTTTGCCTGACACGCCTTGCCCATCTTTGTATTTTAAATTCATATGAGTAACTGTTTTAGATGTAGATCTGTAATACATCAGAGTTTTCTAGTGTAATCCAATCTGAGACCGATTTTTTTAAACAAGGAAGTTATACCCATTTATAGTAATTGATAGGACAAAAAAGATTTAGTCTTAATTTTTCATATGATTTTATGATGATGACATGACTTGGGGGCTATTAGTCTTTCTCTTGCTTATTTCTGGGAGCTCTTTGCTCCTTAAGATTAAATCGTGAGCCTATAGTATGAGTTACAAATATTTTGTCCAGCTTGCTTTGTCTTTTGATTTTGCTAAGAGGTTTTACTTTGCTATGTGGAAAACTTAAAAAAAAAAAAATGTACAGGGAAGTCGGATGGTTCAGCGGGTTACGTGCTTGCTTTACAGCCATGAAGGCCGAGGATTGAGTCCCAGCCGTGGCCCGTGCAGACCCATAAGCTGAACTGGGGTGTGCTTCTCATGTGGGAGGCCCCCAGTTCAGTACTCTCCGGGGCCAGCTTCCCATGTCGGGGAGGCCCTGGCTTGGCTCCCGCCTTGCGTGGCCCCCATCCACCTGTGTGGAATGAAACCCTGTCGAAAACTGATGACGTACAACTATGGAGACTGTTGTGGGCCCTGCCCCTTCTCTCTGTCTGTGTATCTGTCTCTGCCTCTCTCTCTCTCTCTCTGTCAAAAACAATAAAATAAATATTTTTAAAAAATAATAGAAATGTCCTTCCCAAGATGACATCACAGAAGTTCTGGACCAGTGGTTCTCAACGGGGACAATTTTGCGCCCCAGGGACATTTGGCAATGCCTGGAGACACTTTTGGTTGTCACAATTAAAGGGAGGGTGCTACTGGCATCTAGTGGGTAGAAGCCAGGGATACTATAGTGCTCAGGGTGGCCTCTGCCACGAATTCTCTGGTAGAAATTTTCAATGGAGTAAAGTGATCTCATAGGCAAAGCAACAGGAAGACTTCCATGACCAAGAACTCAGTCTTGCTCTGGGTACCCACCTACCAAAACCACAGGAGCCCGGCTCTCCTGCCTTTGTGGACAAACGACCTGCTGGGAGAGCACAGGCTTAGATCGGGTCTAGGTGCCCAGCCCAGCTCCTGGGCCCTGCGGAGAGTAGACTCCGGGCTTGGAGAAGCTGCGCCAGTCACCATGCACCAGGCCTCCAGTACCTCTGACCTTGGAAAGCCCAGCGTTCGTTGGGCGGCAGAAGGATGTGGGGTTTGGGCTCCTGCTGCTTGGAGATGGAACGAGTACTTTCATGTTATTAATATAAACCCACCTCCTCGCTGCCCAGGGAAATACCCAGGTCCAAAGGAAGGACAGAACGTGGCCAAGACACACAGTAAGCCAGTGGAAGGACCAGGATGCCAGGGAAGCTTTCAAACTAGACGGAAGCGTCAAGAGTGTGGTTTCTACTGGCCTTTCTGTCCAAACCTGCTGTGGTTTGGAAAATGGGGAAACAGAGGAGAAAAAGGCTGTCCGTGACCTTGAGCTGCTCACATGTATGGGAAGAACTTCACCTTGATGGTAGATGGGTGGAGAGGCGCATACAGGTTTCAAATAGCCACAGAAACTCTACCCCCACCCCCCACACACTGTGGCTTGGCTAGTGTGAATTACGTAGATACACTCCCCTACTCTGTATGGTCCACTCATGTACCATACGACAAAGATCCCCCATGTCCCACCCGCTTACACGACCCCCGCTGGACATTCGCAAGTAAAATAGTTCCCTACAATAATCAGAGCCCAGAACCTGCTTCCATTTTGCATGGACCCTCTAGAGCATTTTGCACGGGGTTAATGTTCCCTCAATTTTCTAGGAAGCAGCTACCGGATAAATCGAGGGACATTGTGCTTGGCTGGCTCTGGGGTTGATTCAAGAGTCATTCACTGTTTTTGGAAAATCACATCATTCTGAGAAGTGCTTGAGTCACCAGCAAAACACACCACCCTCGTCCGTCTGCTTTTGTGACTGTGTTCGTGGTGATTTTATTTATAGGTGGAGGCACTCTGACTGCTTCCAGCATAGACCTGCCCCAGTATTTGCATATTAAACTGAATATCACTGCGTTACAAATCCTCTTCCTTTTCATTGCTCCTTTGCATTCAAGTTGGAGGCTTGTGTGTGTTTTCTTCACATGACACATATCAGCAGATCATACAACCTACGGTTTTGATTTTAAGACGGAAAAGAGTATTTGCTTTAAGAAGGGGCCATGGAGCCGTTAGCTCTTTCTAGGGAAGAAGTAGGTCAGGAAGAGGAAGTAGATTCTGGAGGGCCCTGGGGGGTAGACAATTCCAGGGGTTGGGGTGTTCTCCATGACATCCGGCCTGCTCTCCACCAACAGCCAGCGTCAGGAACAAATTGCAAAACACCAGCAGTCCAGGCAAGAGATGGAGCTCTAGGTTAAAAGAGATTTAAACTGCGTCAGACACAGCATACTGCGTGAATCCTGATTGGATCCTGATTTGAACAAAAGGAAAACGCGATCAACGTTATCTGAGGGACAATTGTGGACAGTGGATGTGGCATTAAATAATATTAGGAATTTTCTCAGGTGAGCTGATAAGAGTGTGAGACAACTGGGCCTTGGTTTTTATGGGATATTTGTGGAAGGCTTTAGGGGTCAGTCACCCTGGTGTCTGTGTCTTGCTTTCAAATGCTCCAACAAAAAGAAGCAAAATAGGAACAATGCTGAATGCTAAGGAACAGGCGTAAGAATGATGACAGGGCTGTCCTGTGCACCCAGGCCTGGCCGCGTGTCCTCCCTGGCCTCTGTCCTCTGCCCTCAGAGGCTGTCCGGTCCATTGGTCGCCGTGTCATGCATTTAGTTTTCTGGGGCGCGACCTAGAAAGTGGGGCACAGATCTTTATTGATCGGCGAAGACCGGGAGCGTTTCCCCCTGGGGCTGGAGAGGTCATTGGCAGTTCATGTATTTATTCACCCAATTATTCATTCATTTAAGAGACGCAAGGGAGGGGTGGGAGAGGAGCAAGGGGGAGCTAAATATCGGGTGATGGAAAGAGCTGTATACCTGGAACCTATGTAATTATTACTGGCCAGTGTAACCCTAATACATTTAACAATAAAAAAAGAAAGGAAAAAAAGAAGAAGAGACTGGCTCCGATCAAGTGCTGTTGATCTGGTCCCTCACCTGGAGACACTTAGCGTCATCACATGCAACAACGATGACCAAGTCCACCATGGGACATGCTTTACAGAGCTAAGCCTGGCCCAGGGAAAGAAAGAAGAGGTGTCTTACCCAGCCTAGGCCGGGGGAAGGGGAGGGATGGGGACAAGGGAGGGGCTCAGGGATGTGTCATTAATAGTCACGCTGACCTTATCAAGCAACAGGGCACATGCATCATCTTCTTTAATCCTCCCAACAACTGTGAGAAGAAGACCCAGTTCTCATCCCCACTGGCCAAGCAAGACTTTGTCTCCAGAGCTCTGGGCACGGGGACATGCAGCTCTGTCCCCTACAAGGGTAGCCTGATAAGCCCTGGTGGCCTCGATTCTCAGTGGAGCCAAGGTCAGCTGGGCAGTGGTGTAGGGGACTTGGGTGGCAGGGAGCAAGGATCTATTTTTTTCCTCCTCTAGTTAAATAAAAACCCAAACAGCAAAAGTGCTGCCTAAGCCCCGAGCTCACGTGTACACAAGGCTGAGTCCAAATGCATTTGCTGGGCTGACTGGCCGGACGCCTCTGAAGACGGGGCCAATGCAGGCAAATCTATAACCAGACAGGGGACCGGTGCTTTCGAGCCCGCAAACTCAGCCCAGTGCTGACCCCAGGCATTCTCAAAAAGTGCTGTGTGAGGCTCCCGCCCCTGCCGTGACCTGGGGTTGCAGCTCCAAGCATAGAGGGTGCTGGCGCCTTCCTTATCTAAAGCCTCCGTGCTGGTCAGCTCAGGTGCAGGCACCTCCTACAATCAGGTCTGAGACCCTTGCGGGCAGAGTGTCTTGCCCCTCCTGTACGGGTGGGGAAACCTGGCAGGAAAAGGGCTAAAACGCCGTCTCCTGACACCAGGCGTTTGCCTCATTGTCCCCTTCTTGGTGGGCTCAGGCGCTGTAGGCCGAGTGGCTTACACAGCCAAACGTTCACTTCTCGCGGTTCTGCACCCCCGGACATGCAAGATCCAGGCAGATTCCGTTGCTGGTGAGTGGTTTCCGTTACCCAGAGTCAGCCTTGGTCCGAGCCTATTACGTGGAAAATTTTTCAGCAATAAACAATTCCAAAAAAAAAATCATGCAATGTTCTAAGGAGCACGAGGGACCTCCCACTGTCCTGCACCTTCTCACCCGGGGCATGAGCCATCCGGGGCACCCAGCCTGTGCATCTGGGGACACTGAGGCCCAGCACGTCATGTATTGGCACTCACCCAGCCGAGAAGGGAAAGAGTCCGGCTGCAAAGCAGACGTCAGCCCCCCTGCCCTTGACCTCCAATTGCAGGGCAGCCTCCATCTCTTTTGAGCCCAGCACCCCTCTGTAACTGCCCGAACCCCTTGCCTTTGGACGCCCTCCTGGGGCTACAAGCATCGGCCGCCGCTTGCTGCACAAGCCCAGGGGGACCCATGGTCACATGCTGAGCAGAAGCCCACTGTTGCCATGGGTACCTGGGATGCAATGGCACTGGGTGTACAGGGGAGGCCGGTGGGCCTGGCTCTTCTCCCAGAGACCCCGCCACTGCGGTGTGCGGACCCTGGGCGTCCAGGGCAGAGACGGGGCTGGGCGATCACAGACCTCCATCTGGGCCCCCCCCCCCCCTGCTAACTCCCACTGGCCCTGGGCTGGCTGTCACTCATCCCCAGATACTCCTCTGTGACATGGGGCAGAGCTTCAGGAAGTGTGAGCTCACAGATGGTCAGCGGCCCCGCAAACACATTTGCTGTTCCTTCCCTTCTTTGTGACCCCACCCCCACCCCCAGCAGTTTAAAACATCAACCCTTTTTAAGTAAAAATCCATCTGTCAGAGTTTTACTTGACAAGGGGGAAACTGATGTCACGCGGTCCCCATTCTCGCCGGACAGACAGACGTGGGGCGGCCCCTGTGTCCCGGATGTGGGGCATCCAGGTCCCCCCATCCCCCACCACCCTCTAGGGTGACCCCAAGGCCAACATGCTTGGAGGAGTTCTCAATTCTCTCTAAAGTAAGAGGAGAAAAAACCAGCAGAAGCTTTAGGTAGGAAAGGGGAATTTTCCCTTGTGGTCTCTCTCGTTCACCCTTTTTTATTTTTACGGTTTTGCACATACACATGCACACGTGGGTGGAAATAAGAACTATTCCTGTTTACTACCCAAAGCGGTTTCCTCGTCTCCATGGTCGGCTGACTGTCTGCCCCGGGAGACCCTGGGGGTGGGGGTGGGGGGCTGGGCCAGAGGTCCTGTCCCCGGGAAGAGCAGCTGGCTGACCACATGGCCTCCCAGGGGGTCAGCCGCCCGGACGCTGAGTCCAGAATGCATTGTTTTGTTGTCTAATTAACACACAGTGTTCATTTTTAAGGCCTGCCTTGGGGAGAAGTGCCAAGAGCATTCCTGAGGGGTCAGAAGGAGCGTGTTTTCTGTCAGGCTGTGGAAGGAACTTTCTTCCATACGCCCTTGGGGAACGCCTGCAAGACTGAGTGCTCAGCAAGCCCTCATTAGGCACCAACTATGTGCCAGGCCCTGGACCAGGCCCAGAGACTCAGGGACACCAGTTAAACGCAGTCCTTGTTCTTAGGAAGGCTTTAGGGGTGGCTGACCAATAAAGGGACAACCCCAGGCGTGGGGAGTAAGAGCAGTGCTGGTGATGAGGCGTAAGGGACACTAAGCCTATGCCTGAGCCCCGAGTCTAGTCACCTTTATCCCCAGAAACACAGGAGGAGGATTATTTGCAAGTGTCTTCTTTTGAAATCAGTGACATCTCCTGAATGCAAGAGTTCATTCTTTTTTTGCAAAATTGTTGAAAGGGATGAAATGGGTGCGTTCAACAGTAAGTGTTCTTCAGAGATAACCGGTGACCAGTGTCGGCTGCGGAAGCTCCCTGATCACTTCCTTCCCGGCTTCGTCCTCGCTGAGACACCCCCCCCCCACCCCGGGGGGCTCACTGTGCTCCAGGCCGCCAAGAAAGTGTCACGTGGTTGCCCTGACTTAGTCCTCACAGCTCCAGGATGAAAGGGCTGTCCACATGCCCGTTTTCTACCGGGGAAACTGAGGCACAGCAAGAGGTAGGTCACACGAGAAAGAAGTGGCAGAACCAGGACCCCTGGGTCTGGGTCTGAGTCCTTAACCCTGAAACCCAAGAAGTCAGATAAGTCGCCTATCCTCACCCACACTTATCTGGCCAAGTGTGAGGGCCAGGTGTGCCCCAAGCTGTCCCATTCCAGAACATTCGGCCTTCCCCACCCTCTGCTTCCTTCAGCGCAATGATTAAACAGACCCGTACACTCCTACACCTAAGTATCACGCAGATGGGCCCACAGTGCCCTAAGCACCCTGCACTTAGAGTGCACCGTGGCCCATTCCTGACTATAAGCAAGCCCACCTCCTTCATGTCAAGGTCAGCTTGGTGCTCCCACTCTGAGCCCACCCACCATGCCTGGCCCAACCCAGCGCCTCTTGATGGATTTGGGGCTGGTTTCCAATCTTCTGCTCCTAACAACGTTCCCACAGAGGTCTTGGCAGAGGCTGAGGGGCGCTTCAGCCAGAACGAGTCCCAGAAGAGGGGTTGCTGGGTCCGTGGTGTGGCCACAGGCCCACCACGCTGCCCACTGGAGCATCTGCCTCTGGGCTCGCCTCTGTGGGCTGGAGGAAGAACGTTGTTCACAGGGCTTTCCCCACTGTGGCAGGACTCCATGTCACAAGCACTGCACGCACTTTGCCATTTTTATCTGTGCTCGGAGCTGGCTTGGAGAAGGTCACAATTTAAAAAAAAAAAAGAAAGAAAATCAATCGTGCAAATAAGCAAAGCTGCGATGTGGTCAGCAGCTATGGTTCCCAGGAGGACAAGCGTGGCGTGGCGGTCCTCGTGTGTAAGTCACACGGAGGTGCCAGTTCCTCCTCGCAGCCGAAACTCACGGCCCCAAGAGCAGAATCAAGCTGGATTTCAGCCACCACGTGGGCAGGGCACGACCTGACCCACCTCGGCCGATATTCTCGTGAAGGCAGCGAGCTGGAGCCAGGCTGCCTGGATTCAAGTCCAGCCTTTAAGTCCTATTCATCACGGGTCTCTGGACGTGACATCTAACCATGTGTGTCCATTGCCTGTGAGGCTGATGCTAATACTAGTGTCTCCCTTACACAGCGGCAGCGAGAATTAAGTGGAAATACCTGAAACCCTTCAAGGCGCAGACAGCAAGGAATCAGCAGGTGTTTGCTAACAGGCCGTTAACAAGCACACGGGGTGGTTCCTAGGAGGCCTGACTCTTCTTTCCTGAGCCCCTGATTTTCTCCTGGAAGGCTTCCTGGGCCTTTGACGCAGCCGATTTCATGGAAAGACGCTGGATTCAGGAGAGAAGGGAGCTGGAAACCTCCCTGTCGCTTTGAGCGACGCACTGTGCTGATCTCATTTTGATGTTTCAGACTTCTGTCTATGTTATGTCCACGCACCTGGCTCAGAGGGGCAGCATGGATGTTGCTTCCTCTACCAACTCAGGGGCACCAGGACTCAGTGGAGGATAGAAGGTGGGGGTGGGGGTAGGGTTTGGGGACCAAGAGAAAGGAAGGGTGTGTGGAAGAATCCAGAAAGAACACAGAGTTTTGGCTCCCAGTGCAGCCTTGCCAAAGCTCCCAATGGTAGCCAGGTGCCACCTTGCCAACCTCCTTGAAGTCACCGCGGAGTCATCCCGATGCCAGGGCCCTGGCAGGCCCAACACACCCCTTCCTCCAATTCTACTCATCCTTCAAGAACCCACCTTGGGGAAGCCGGGGTGGCTCAGCGGGTTAAGCGCTCACTGTGCAGCCCTGGGGATGGAGGATCGAATCCCGGCCCCGGCCCGTGCGAACCCATATGCTGAACTGGGGAGCTCCCCCAGTTCGGTTCTCACTGGGGTGAGACCCCGGCCCAGTTCCTGCCCTGCGCAGCCCCGCTCCCACCTGTGGAATGAAACTATGTGGAAAAACCAATGATGTGCAACTATGGAGACTGTTCTGGGCCCTCCCCCTTCTCTCTGTCTCTGTCTCTCTCTCTCTCTGTCGAAACAATAAAAATAAATCTTAAAAAAAAAAGAAGTAGGTCTGTTCTCTCTAGGACCCTTCCACACTGCCCCGCTCCGAGCCTGCTCTGTGTCCTGCTCCCTCTGCCTCCCCTCTCTGATGTCACAGCTACTCCTTGGGGACTCCTGGCCTATGGGACTGAGTTTCCTCTTCTCTGGAATCTTCAGGCTGCTGGAACCTTCAGCTCTTCACCTGGGCTCACTCACCTCCTTGGAACCCACCTGGGAACTCACTGGGACGCTCCTGATGGTTCTGGAATCACAAGACCCCCTGGGAGAAGGGACAGCTATTCTCAGCACATGCCCTCTGCTATCCCTTCTCTTTCATTCAGTCAACACACGTTTCCTGAGGGCTTATTAAGCCCAGGACTTGAGGACACAGTGGGGAACAAAGCCACGCATGGAGCTGAAAGCCCAGAGGACGAAACACACAAAGCCAAGCAAACAAACAGGACAGGCGTGACTGACAGTGATACCCGCGCTGTCAAATAAGGAGTGATGGGGTCACCTGGGTGGTCAGGGAACCCGTGCATAGTCCACATCCACCGTCTCGGGGAACACTCTGCCATAGGAGGAGGTAGAATGTGCCCATTTGGCAGAGATGCAAACTAAGGGGAGGGCAGGATAAATAGACCCCCAAGTCCTCCATCCTCCAAATGGCAAAGCCCGTCTGGGCTGCCCTGCAAGAATCAGGTCCCTTCCTTCCGGAGGCTCCCCCTGCCCCCCCAGGCCACATAACCTCTGCTCAGCCTCTCCACCTGTCTGTTGGGGGGTCTTCGGCCCATGTGCAGGGCATTGTCCTTAGCAGTCTGGAAGGGGAAGGGCAGAGCAGGTGTCACCATGCCCACTTTGCAGATTTGCAAGCTGTAGACCAAAGTGCAAAGAGCGGGGGCCGGGCACCCACATCCCCGCTGTGCTTTAGGATGAAATGATGCCTATCTCCCACATGGAACCCCAGGAGGGCTGGGGCAGGGTCTGGGTGCCTGAACCCCAAGAGGGCCTTTAGCTGATGGCTTTTTCTCCACTGGGGCAGCCCAGGCAGAGAAAGGGACCCGGTACTGAAAGCCATCCTTCTTCTCCCCTCCAGCCTGCCCCCCGCCCCTTGCCCAATGGGGACGTGCTAAGCCTCACACCCCTTCTAGGAACCCTGCAAGTCTGAGAGGTGACTCAGCACCTCATGAGAAAAGCTTCTTGCAAGATTCAGGGCCTGTGGTGGGGGCAGGAGGGGGAAGGGAGGGCGGAGCTTCCTGGGGCCTAGACGTGCCTCTTGTCACCTGCACCTGCTCAGCTGCCCGTCAGCTTTGTTCAGTCCCTGCCCCGCCCCCCTGATCCCTCCCACGTGCTGAGCGGGGACCTTGCATGTCCATCCTGTCTGACACTCACACGTCCTCACTCCCAGGACGCTTGGGCAGGGCTGGTGGCTTCTGGTACAGAAGGCTCCATAAAAGCTGCCTCCTGCAATCCTGCCAGGCCCAGGTGGGGAAACTGAGGCTCAAAGAGGGGCCATGACTTGTGCAAGGAGTGACATTCAGACTCAGTTCAGCTCGATCCCAAGACCATGCACTGTCCCCGCTGTGGTCACACCAAGTGACCCTTTCCAGACTCCAGTCACTTTGATCCATTTTACAGAGAAGGAAACTGAGGCACAGGGGAGCAAAGTCACTGGTGGAGAGACGGGATGCCGTGATGTTGCCTCAGGACAGCTCTTTCTCAGGGTGGCACTGTGGCTCGTAGGGGCAGGACCCTCCCAGGGAATGTGTGGTGAGTGAATGAACAGATAAAGTGCTAGAACCTTATTGTCACTATGTTAGTCACTGGCCACATGTGGCTTTTGAGCACTTAATGCATGACCAGAGCAACTGAGGAACTGAATTATAAATTTGGTTTCATTGTATTTAATTAAAATGAAAATTTAACAACTGATACCTAAATTGGATATTGGAAAACTTCTAAGGGTGTTTGGAACAAGTTGGGTATGTGAATCTATTTTTTCAACTGCAAATTTTACAAATACAGATCAGGTTATGTCCGATGAAACTTTAGGATCCGAAATGGGATGTACTGGCAGTGTGAAATACACACAGATTTCAAAGAGTGAGTGTGAACAAAGGATAAAAAATACCTCAATGTTTTTTATATTGATGGCATGTTGAAATAATGTTCTTCCGTAAGTGAATGATCAATAAACTGGTCTACCCAGACAATGAAATAAAAAAAAAATGCATTATCAAACCATGGAAAGACATGAACTTCACACGCATGGACTCAGTGGAAGAAGTCCATCTGAAAGCGTTAGATACTGTAAAATTCCAGCTACTTGACGTCCCGGGAAAGGCATAACTATGGGCACAGTACAGAGGTCACTGGCTGTCAGGATTAAGGGGAGGGAGGGGTTACTAAGCAGAGCACAGAGGATTTTTAGGGCAGGGAACCTGCTTCCTGTGGGAGTACAATGGTGGATACAAGTCATTATACGTTTGCCCAAACCCACAGAATGTATGCCATCCAGAGAACACCTATTGTAAACTAACTATAAACTCTGGGTGATAATGATGTGTCCACACAGGTTTATGTGGATCGTAACAGATGTTCCGCTCTGGTGGGAATGTTAACAGTGTGGGGGCAGGGAGCTGGTGCAGGTGGGGGTGGGGATCCATAGGAAATCTGTTCTTTCTGCTCAATTTTGCTGTCAATGTAAATCCACTTTAAAAAATAAAACCTATTTAAAAATTTTTAAAAATCACCCATCATCCTAGGAATTTTCTCTTGCATTTTCTGCCGTGTTCCCAGCACTTAGTATGCTTCCTGGCACATAGTAGGTACTGAAGAAATGTTAGTTGGGTGACCGAAGGAACCCAAATTAACAGTGGTGACATTTTGATGTGTAAAATCCCAGACATTTTTCCATACACATACTTCTCATATACGTTCTTTTTTCCCCTTAAATGAGACTTTACCAGACCCATGATTGTGTAACCAGTTTTATCTATTAATATACTGTAACCATCTTTCCAGTAACTATAAATATTCTTCGGTCTCACTTTAACGGCTGTGCAGTGTTCTGCTACTTGGATTGATGACTGTTTATTACACTCAGCTCTTATTTTGATATCTAGGCTGATTTCATGCTGTCGCTTCAGACACACATGGCAACAGGCATCTCTGTACAAACGTCTCTTACCCCCTGACTGTCAGGAGTGACGATAAACTGCTCTGGACAAAACAAGAAAGTAAGGTGGTGAGGATGCCATCTGAGTTTCTGATGACAGAAGGATAACGCCTTCTCTTGTCCCCAGGGGCATCCCAGTGACATAGTTCCCTGTGCTCTGCCTTCTCTAAGAAATGTCCCTGTCAATGCAGCAGAAACGTGCTTACATATCAGCCCCACAGTCAGGGTGACCAGATTACCAAGCCCGACCTCGATCCTAAAGGAGGCCAACAGAGCAGAGGGGGATTAGTCGTGTCACCATTGACTGAACACCCAGCTAAGAAGCCGGTCGGTCCTGGGTTTGAGGACTGGGGTTGCCACGTGTTTGCTGTGCATCTTTGATAAAGTGACTCAACCTCTCTGAGTTTTACCTTCTCATCTGTAAAACGGACATAGTAACCGCACTCACCTCGCGGGCTGTTGTGAGGATCCATGGAGATAATGCAACAATGCTCATCAAGCTGTCTGTTTATCCAGAGTTAGTTATTACCACACACCCTACACAGCACCTACTATGTGCCACCCCTACTCTGACTCACAGGACTTGGGCCCAAGTAGGTGCATGTTCTGGAACTTTCATCAGGAGCTGTGACGGGGAGCCCAGGGGGCTGGGACTTATTTTGGAAAAGGTGGTGGGGCCTGTGTCCTCAGGGTGGGAGGAAGGGCTTAGACCAGGAGACCAGAAATGGATCCGGACCCCAAGAACTCAGGGTTCTGAAGTCCCTCCATTGTCTGAGCCTCAGTGTCCCCATCTGTAGGACAAGGTAGGATGGCCTTGATCACTAGTCCTTCCCAAACCCTAGTGGTCTAAAATAGCTTCCCAGAAAGGTTCAACGCAATTACCTACCCAGCAGCTGGCAAACTACAACCCAAATCCGCCCAATGCCGCAGCTTACAGGGTCTGCAAGCTGAGGATATTTTAAGTGCTAGAAAAAAATCAGCAGAAAAATAATAGTTTCGCAGCAGTAAAGTGTAGTTAAATGCAAATTTTGTATCTATAAAGTTTTATTGGCATGCAGCCACGACTCACTTATTTCTGTAGTATCTATGGCGGCTTCCAGTTACAATGGCAGAGTTGAATAGCTGCCACGGAGACTGTTCAGCCTGCAAAGCCTAAGATAGTCACTATCCGACTCTTCAAGCAGAAGCAGCTTCCTGGTCTGGAGTTGACTTTGCAGACTACTCAGTCTCTGGAATATTTTGCATTTTTCTATCTTTCTCCAAAGGTCACTGCCTGTGAGAACCTAGACTACTTAGAAAATAAATTGGAATATGCATCCAGAATGCCTTTAGCTCATCTCAGCTCCCGGGGCAAAGGCCTGACTCGCAGCAAGCCCACTGCCCAGGGTCCTGCAGGGTGTTCTCAGGGTCAGGGTACGCGGGTACCCTGTAGGCAGGCTCATGTGCCCATTCCCTCCCCCTGGCATGCTAACCCTGCAGAGATGTAGTTAAAAAATGCATCTCGGATATAAGCCCCAAAAGAGTATCGGAGAAGAAAAACCTGTCCAGGGCTGTGTGGCTAAGCACACGACTCAGTCAGACCTCAGCTCCCAACCTCATCTTCTGAATTCTCAGCTACCTGACCTTAGACAGGCAACCTTACCTCTTTGGGAGTCAGTTTGCATATTGGTAAAGTGGGAAAGGTAGTATCTACCTGGATTCATCTGTTAAGGTCGCCATAACAGAATACCACACAGACTGGGTGGCTGAAACAACAGAAATTTATTTTCTCAATTCTGGAGGCTAGAAGTCCACAATCAAGGGGCTGGCAGGGGTTGGTTTCTGCTGAGGCCTCTCTCTTTGGCTTCCAGACAGCCGTCCTCTCCCAGTGTCTCCATAGTCTCCTCTCTGTACCTGTTTGTCCTAATCTCTTCTTATAAGGACCCCAGTCATAATAGAGTAGGGCCCTCTCTAAGGACCTCATTTTCACTTAATCACCTCTTTGAGGACCCTCTCTCCAAATACAGACTCATAGGGAGGTCCTAGTGGTCAGGACTTCTGCATATAGATTTGGGGGCTACGATTCAGCACGGCACGTTTGTGCTGGAGTAATGCTCGAGGAGACCTCGCCCTAACGTTACACTGGACCATAGGCGTCCCGTGAGCAGGGCCGTTGTCTGTCTCTGTCGCTGCTGTATTTGGGCCGGGACACAGTTTCCAGCACATGGTAGGTGCTCAGTAAACACTCGCAGAATAAAATAAATGAACCAGTTGGAGCAGCCATTCCTTCTCTCCTTTCACTACATGAGTTGTCAGCACCTGCGTTGGGGACTTGGAGACAAGGCCCAGAGTGTGTGTTTGCTGACCACCTACTGTGCGCTGGCTGCTCTCTCACTCATCACACACTTCCCTCTTCCCTGCTTCTCACCGTCATGGGGTGGACTTCGTGCTGGAAAGATAATGGAGTCTCAGTCTGCCTGGCTGCTTCCCTTCTCCCAGTTCAGTTCCTTCTCTGCCAAGAGTTGATGAGAAAGCTCCACAGAGTGCCTGGCACCTAGTAGGTCCTCAACAAGTGTTACTTGGGGAAACCAGGATGGCTCAGCGGGTTAAGCGCTCACTTTGCATCCACGGGGACTGAAGATCGAATCCTGGCCCCGGCCCGTGCAGACCCATGTGCTGAACTGGGGTGAGCTTCCCATGTGGGGGCCCCCGGCCCAGTTTCCGCCCTGTGAGCGCCCCGTCCACCTGTGTGGAATGAAACCATGTCGAAAACTGATGACGTGCAACTATGGAGACGGCTCTGGGCCCTGCCCCTGCTCTCCATCGTCTCTCTCTGTCAAAAACAATAAAATCTTTAAAAAACAGAACAATACAAATATTACTTGACCTTTACCCCCTGCCCCAAGGTGCCTGGAAAAACTGTCTCCGTTTTCGCCATCAAATCCACTGTTGGCCCCTGGGGTTTCGTAGATGAAGGGAGGCAGAGAAGCAGAGGAAGGTGGCCCGGCCCCGGTGTGTCCATGGACCCTGAGTGGCTCTGGGGTGTGTCAGGCCTCAGCCTGGAGCTTCCCCACGGCAGTCAGGAGTCACAGGTGGCTCTGGGACAGCCAGGCCCCGGAACAAACGTGCGTGCTGCCTGGAGTTCCAGGCCTGGAGGCAGAGCTGGGGCCTCCGGGCCGGGGCTGAATGGGCCCTTTCTCTCTGTGTAACAAACACATCCCTTGTGTGTGTTTGTTTCCCGGAATTGTTTCTGTTCTTCTCCTTCCCCAGGGCTCAGCCTTCCACAGCGCAGCTCCGAGAGTGCTGGGCTTCCAGAATTTTCAGAGCATGGCTCGTCTCTCCCTGGGCCGCGGGAACACCTGGGGGTCCATGAGGCTAGGGGGTCTGTCCTCTTTGCAAATGGATTCGGGAAGTCCAAACTTCTGCACCGAGCGAGCCAGAGCGGGCCCTTCGGAAGTGCCGGCCAAGGCCCGGGAGCCTTGCTGGAGGTTGGCACGGAGTCTCAGGCCAGCCCTACCAGGAGGGCACGGTGAGCCGGCACCTGACAGATGATGTCACCACCCTGCTTCAAAGCCTCCAAGGCTCTGCTTTGCTTGGTGGAAGGAGGAGCTTGAGATACACACACACACAGAGAAAGAGTTCAGTGCATTTCAAGCTGTGAGTACCGTGGCTGCATTGGAACCCAGATACGTCTTCCCTCCTGCCCCCCAGCCTCGGGCAGCAGCACTGCCCATTCAACTTCTGTCCTTTTATTCACCACCATCCTGTGGACACGTACACTCTCCCATGCTCTCGGGGACTCCCATCCCCGAGCAACTCTGACCCCACAGGTCATTCTGCAGGCGGGTGTAGGAGAAGCTGATACAGCTCAGGCTGCAGCACAACTAGATGGTGCCCCCTCCATTTCTCTTGCATCCCCACCTCCTATCAGCTTCCTCTCCATGGCCCCTCCCACATCCTGAAGTGTACCAGACAATGGCCTCCAGATAAAGGCAGACCCAGTGAGGCCCTGGCGCTCCAGAGGGCTCAGCCAGACTCAGCGAGCTGAGCCTGGGGGAGCTAGCTTCTTCTACCAGGCAGGGGACACTGTCCCCCAGGAGATTCTGCAAGACCCATGCCCACTCTGGAGTGAGGAAGGGGACCGGACACAGGGAGGAGATGTGGGGCGGGGGGACCGACCTGGGTCAGCACGCAGCATGTGAGGGCAGCCTTGGGACTGACACTTGGTGGTGTGTGTATGGGGGCATCGAGGCGGGAGGTGGGGTGTCTTGGGCAAGTCCTGAGCCTTGTTGGGCCTCAGCATCCTTCCCTGTGACAGGTGGTCAATGCAAGTCAATGTTCCAGGCTCACTTCGTCACGGAGCGCCTATGACTATCCTCTGGGAGCTGGGGACTGTGCCTCATCACGTCTCCATCCACACTGTCATCAGAAAGCCAGTGCACATTGATATTACTGCCTCCCGTGTGTGTGGAGCACTCTGCACAGAACTTGTTATGTTCCACCCACAGCACGGGAGACAGCTGGGGATAGCACAGGGGGAGTCAGCTGCCCCAGTCACTGAGGTAGCCAAGTGGGGCACCCACAACTCACAGCCAGCAAGCTGATTCCAGAACCTTCCAGCTCCACCAGGGCTCCGTGGGCTCAGTCCCTGCTTGTAGGGCTGATTGGAGCCTTCAACCAAAGCTGTTGGGAGAATTATGTGAAGAAGCTCACATAAAGCTTGGTAGACGGAAGGAGGGGAGGGCTCACTAAGTCAGATAGGCCTGAGATAAGCTGTGCTTCGTAAATGCACCAAGTTCAAGTGTCCTGAGTTAGCCCTGGAGGGACCTCGAATCCCGTCCAATAACATCTTTCCTGCTGAGAAAATGGTTGTTGGCCGCGCCTAATTGATACTCTGTCTGAGCCTGAGGTTGCACCGTCAGCGCGGCTGGGAGGCTCAGGTTGGATCCTGGCACCACTCACTGGTTTCAGAAGAGGTGTTCTGCAGTTCACCACGGGTTCCTTAGAATTCCATGCCCTGGATTCCAGCAGGGGCGGGGACCCAGCGTGGGTCTTAGGGCTGTGTGCAGGGCAGTGGGAGGGGTCTGCCTCGGAAGCAGAAGCAGCCTGGGTTTCTGGAAGAGGTGATACCTGCATGGAAGGAGCCCTAACCTTCCCTGAACAGCTTCAGGAATAATGATACACAACCGCCAATGTGTTGTGAGCCGGAATTGTTGGGACTGTTACAAGCCCCTTGCAAGAATCAACCCAAACCTGAGATAATTACTACCAGCATTCACACGTATAGATGAGGAATCAGTGGCACAGAGAGGTCAGGTTATCGCTGAAGGTCACACAGCAGGTAAGTGGTGGAGTTGGGTGGGATTTGAAGCCAGGCTTTTGGGTGTCAGAGTGCTTCATAGTAACGTCTTCTTACCCTGCTGCTTAGGAGACAGCTTCTAGCCACTTCTTCAGTGGCTAAGGGTTTAGTCTTTCCTGATACTAATAGGAGCACAATCTTTGTTTGATCTTTTTTCTTTTCTGATATTCGTAGCAACTTTATATTGGTCCAGACATGAGCAACATCTCTTTCCCCATCCTTGAAGGACCTAGTCTACAGGAGGAGAGAAAGTAGACACAACTTCATTCTCTCCGTTTTACAGATAATGAAGTTGAGCCAGGGAAATTGAGTGATTGGCCCAGTCCCGACAGCTGAAGAGGAACGAAGCTGGAATTTCACTGCACGTTGGCCCTACCCCTCCCTCCCTCCACACACACACACACACACACACACACACACACACACACACACACGCTCCCACACAAGTGCAAAAGGCACTTTGGCAGAAACACCAGCCGTGTGCCGATGTTCAACGGGCCCAAAGGGAAGGAAGCTTGTTCTCTGGGCTTCCTGAGGGCAGGACTAGACCGTCCATCAAATGTATAGAGACAAACAGGAACCCAACATTTCTCTGAAGAACACTTGCATTTTGGGGACAAAGCTACATCTGGTCAGATAGAGAGACCAAGAATTGAGCCCCAAGTGGGTGCAGGATGGAGGAATGCAGTATCTTCATTTTGTGTTTGTTTCTACCCTGTCTAGAATTGAAAGTGCTTCAAGGAAAATACCCACGACGCTCCTGTTTTCTCACACAGCAGGGAGCAGACGGCATCTTGGCCGGAATAATATTGTTCCGTAGGTTCCCCTCCATGAGTCTCTCATAAATTCACATCGATGAAAACTCAAGGGTTTATGTAAGACTCTGATCGTGTTCTTTTCACTCTTATGAAATTAGACTTAAGTTAGGAAACCAAGAAAAAAAAAAGAAAGCAAGTACGTTCTTTATTTTTTCACCTCCTTGTCTTTGTCTGAATGTTGGCATGAAAATTAACAAAAGAAACAAAAGAAAAAAAAGGATTCGTGTTGCTGGGAAATGAGTACCTCCTAGTGGGGGAAAAACTGCTTGGTGTCCTGAGCCTCCCCCTTGGGTAGCGTCCAGCCCAGATCGGGAAGTTAAAGAAGAACCAGGATTTGTCTTCCTGTTTTCATCCTGATGATCTGGCTAGGGAATACGGCCCCATTCAAACCTGAGATTCTAGAATCAGACAGAAATTGTTCTTTTGTGTTTCGTTGCTTCGTGATGATTTTCTTTGTGGTTGAACGTAGAATTTATAATCACACCCACCTGGATTCCAATCTTGGTTCTGCTCCTTGGTGACAATGATCTTTTGGGACAGTAATGTCTTGGTCTCAGTTGCTTGAAAGGGGAAGGAGTAATTGTGTTCCCCTGAGGGGTTATTGTTGAGCATGAAATGAGATAGCATGTGAAATGTCTGGTTGGTTCATGGTGTTTACTAAGAATAGCGAGTTCTTTTCTTTTGAAAACCTTCCCTACTTGGATTTTTCAAAAACTGTAAGCAATGCATTCCTATTGGATTTAGCCAGATCATAAGGCCATCTATTTTAAAAAAGAAAAAAGGTAACCACCTTCTCATGGCAAGGACCACGACTTGGCCACTTAGTATCTATTCATCATTTCTTCCTTCGTACTAAAACCCTGGAGAAGCTGGGATGGCTCAGCGTGTTCAGTGCTCACTTGGCAGCCCCGGGGACCAAGGATCGAATCCCGACCCTGGCCCATGCAGACACATATGCTAAACTGGGGTGTGCTTCCCATGATGAAGGCCTCCGGTTTGGTTCTCGCCCCCAAGTTCGGCCCCTGGCTCGACGGGGCGTGCCTCCCATGTGGGAGCCCCCCAGCCCAGCTCCCACCCTGTACCGCCCCTGCCCACCTGTGTGGAATGAAACCATGTCGAAAACTGATGACGTGCAACTGTGGAGACTGCTCTGGGCCCTCCCCCTTCTCTCTGTCTCTCTCTGTCTCTTTCTGTCTCTGTCAAAAACAATAAAATAAACCTTTAAGATAAACAAAACCCTTATATTATTGGGGCTGTCCAATATAATAAACTATAATATGATGTAGTGTAATTATTATTGCTAGCTAAAAACTGCATTTCCCAGCCTCTTTTGCAAGTGGGTATGGTATGTGGGACTTCTGGGATAGCTCCCTAGAAGAGGCATGAGTAGCTTCTTCCACGTTCCTGCCAGGACATGATTGCCAAAGGTCTGCATCTTTGACCACAGGTGACCCTGAGGGTAGAGGCCAGTAGTCAGGGATGCTGAAGTAGGGAAATATAAGCAACCTGAGTGAATGACTATTGAGCTACCATCTCATTAGTTCTAGTGCTTTTATGAAACGAAACTAAATCTCCTATTTCCTTAAGCCACTGTTTTGTTGTTTTTTAAAAGTTTTCCACTGTATGAACCTGGATCAAATTATTACTAACCTCTCCTTCTAGCCCCATCTCTTGACATGACTGGTGTTAATTGTATCTTTCTATAAGTTTCTTTATGTTCATAGCAAATATATATCTTTGTATGCATTCATGCATACAAAATGGTATCATGCTGCATGCCATGTTTAGTAATTGGTTAGAAATATATAGCAAGATCAAATTCCCAGTACATAGATCTCTAACATAATCTTTATAATATTAGGCTATGAAGATATATAAGGATATATCATAACTTATTTAACAATTCTTCTATTGACAGACTGAAGAGGTTTCTAGTTGGTGCTTTTTCAACTTGTATAAATTTTGCTGCAATGGACGTCGGGTACAAAGACTCTTAACCACTATGTGCTTATTTTTTGCAAAGAGGGCCACAGTGATGTGACTCGTTTCTATCTTTTTTAAAGCCTCTCCACACTTCTTTTTATAGATGAGGCGAGAGAGGTCCTAAAAAATGATGCACCAGAGATAACAGAGAAAGACAATGGCACCGATGTCTCCAGAAAGCCCCTGATTATAATCCAAGGTCCCTATGAATCCAGGGTTTGGTGCAGCAAATATCTATTGAGAGAATAACCAAATAATCTTCATAGAAATCGTGTTCCACCAGTCTCTGTTTGAACATGTCTGACGGCAGAGAGCTCACTACCTTTCTTTTTATCTTTGGAGAGTATTGAAAGTTCTTTCTGACAGCGTGTGGCAGTCTGAATTCACGAAGTTTCTACTGGCTGGTCTCAGTTCTGATCCCTGGGGTTCTGGAGAACTGGTCTACTGCTTCAAAGACAGGTGGGGTTCACCAAGGCGGGCACAAGAAAGGAATGAATTCAAAGTTATTTATTTGAGACTCTGGACACTCCGATAGTTCTCATGGATGGAGCATATATTATACTGTCCGTCAGGCAGTGAGTTTGGCTCTGAAGAGACAAAGGAGAACAGACATGGTCCCTGACCTGAAGGTGGTCACTCTCCAGGGCTGAGGGGATACCTCCCCGCAGTGTGTGACAAACTTAGCTTTGGGGTGACATGAACATCCACAGTGATGGCTGCAAGGGCATAGTTAGGAATGTTTGGAGTTAGGAGAGGAAAGCATGTGGGTGGGATTGAAGACTCACTTGGGAGAAGCAACAGGCTAAGTCAGCGGCAGTGTGTCCTCAGCCAACGGAAGACATTCCTTCCCCTATAAACATGGATTTGCTTTTCCTGGAGAGGTTTCTTTTTTGCAAGCAGTCATATTCCTGTGAGAGTCTCTCTCTGAGACACTAGAAAAACAAGTCAAAAGACCATAGTCTTTGGAAGTTTTTTCCTCCCTTACACTCTAAGGACAGCTGTGTGACTCGGTCATACTAAGAGTGATCCTAGCAAGTAAATCTCACTCATGAAATATTGGGTAGTTAATTCAGTGGCAAAGGGAACGTTAAAACTCATGGTTGAAATCTATAGACATTAGACAATAAAAGGGCAGACCGCTCTTTGGAGTGGAAAGAGCGTGGGGTCCAAAGCCAACAGGAGGCCTTGTATTGGGATCTTATCTGTCAGTCATAGGACCTGGCCCTACACTTCCCCTAGTTTCATTTCTATGTAGAAAAAGAATAGCCTGGAACCTGCATAAAGGAAGTCTGCAAGAATATATATCAAATCCAATCAACAAAATAATCACGGTAAAGAGCTTGGCTCACTGGTGGTGGTCAGCACCCGTGGGCTTCTCTCTTTGTTTGTATGTTCACTTGGCGTGGCATGGGTGCAGATGCGCCACATTCTCCCTGTTCTTGCTGGGTGGCTGCGGACGTGCATTAACCTTCAGAAGGTAAGACACGAAGACAGTGGATCAGAAAAGGCTCAAGACTCTACACAGCCTCAGGGACAACGGTTCCCTGAGCCTTGTTTAAATCCAATGATTCCTGGATAGCCCTTGAAGTTACCAAGCCAATGGCTTTGGGCCACAGGTTCGCGTCCCCTGTCTAGCTGACAGCACTGGCTGTAAGCCAAGAGGCGACAGGACAAATGTGATCCATGAGGGGAAGAGGCCAGAAACGGGATCCCGGTTGCCTTGAGTTGGAGACCACGCATCTTCCAGCTGTTGTGGCAAAACACAGAGCTGAACTTCCAGGTCCTGTCATGGCCATGAAGCCAGACACCTACAGCAGCCCTGAAACCTCCTTCTGGAAGTAACCGTCTCTGCTTGCTCAAGCTTTGGGTGCAGCTGCTGGGACATCTTCCTCTGAGTTAACCCTGATCTCCTCCCAGCTGTCTTGAAGCCTCATGTCTTCAGTGGGTAAATGTCCCTTAGGCCCACCGGGAGCTCTTTCTCCTCTAGAAACCGTAAGATTTCACACTAGCAGTGGAAGAAGAGACACATTGATGACCTACGACATCCCGGGAACTGTGCTACATGATCTCACGTGTTTGTCTGATAGAAGCGTGAAGGTCTTATTGGCCCCAATATTCAGATAGGAAAACTGAAGCTGAGAGACATGGGGAGACCTGCCAGGGCCGGGTAGACAGTGTGCATTGACACTTAAACCTGGCTCTGCGTAGGACTTCCCTGTGTTGCCTGAGTACTCACTTCCTTACAGATTTAGTTTGCATTGCCAGTGACCAAAGTTTCAATTTGTCACAATGTGCTGAGCACCCACAATGGGTCAGGTCCTGTCCCAAGCCTTCAGGACTTAGGGATGAGGAAGGTCAGATCACAGCCTCTATGGAAAATGCTAAAGAGAAAAATGGGTCAGAATTCACGTTTTGGAGTTAGTTACATGCAAGTTCCAGACCTTGTCACGTGATGTGGTGGCTGTGTGATTGAGCAAGTAACGAACCTTCTCTATTCTTCAGTTTCAAGTCCACAGTTGGGACAGTAATTGTACCTACTTCCTTTCTTTTATAAGGTCTTCTGGGGACGGTCTGAGATATAATCAACAAGGCACTCCCTAGGATCTCTGCCTAGGACATCAAAGACTGAACTGAAACTTCCACTTTCATCTGGTAGATGTAATCAACAGGGCACACCTCTCCCCTACTCAGCCCAGAGTGGTTTCAGAAGAAGCCAACTAAAATAGAAGGTGCAAATGAGATCCAGAGTCTCCATCACATAGTACAAAAATATCTAGGTTTCAACTGAAAATCTTGTCTTACCAAGAACCAGGAAGCTCACAAACAGATTGAAAACAGATAATCAGTAGATGGCAATACCCTAATGACAGACGTGTTAGAATTGTCTGACCAAGATTTCAGAGGAGCAATCATGAGAATGCTCCAGTGAGTAATTATGAACACTATTGAAACAAATGAAAAATTAGAAAGCCTTGTGAAAGAAATAGAAAATCTCAGCAAAGAAATAGAAGATATAAAGGAGAACCTAATGAAAATTTTAGAACTGAAAAATGCAGTCAAGGAGGGAAAAAAATAAAAAAAAGTCCAGTGGGTGGACTCAGTAACAGACTAGAAATATAATTCTAATTTTGGGAGTAGTTCTCACCTCCTGCATTTTTTTTTTTTTAAGATTTATTTTATTGTTTTTTGACAGAAACAGAGAAAGACAGAGACAGAGAGAGACAGAGAGAAGGGGGAGGGCCCAGAGCCGTCTCCATTGTTGTACGTCATCAGTTTTTGACATGGTTTTGTTCCACACAGGTGGGCGGGGGCCACGCAGGGCCGGAACTGGGCTGGGGGTCTCCCACATGGGAAGCACGCCCCAGTTCAGCATATGGGTCTGCACGGGCTGGGGCCAGGATTTGATCCTCGGTCCCCTGGGCTGCAAAGTGAGTGCTTAACTTGCTGAGCCATCCCTGCTTCCTCTCCTGCATTTTTGTATGAAGGGCTCCTGAAAACCTGGGGCTGGGATGGCCATCTTTGTACCCCAAGTTCTCAGCGTTGGGCCTGGTGCAGCTGAGGGTCTTACTTACGTGCTGGTGGGGTCTAATTTGGGCTGTGAGCCCTTGAGGGGCAGATGAAGCCTTCCAGAAAATTGGAATGTTACTCTGTTTTGAGTTCTCCCAAATTCAAGGGCAGCATGGACCCACCTCTCTGAGATGGAACTATGGTTTCCAGTTCTATCCAGCTGATCCAAGATGCCACAAGAAAGCCACCAGGTCTTGTCCTTCTCATCCTTCAGTGGTTTCTCTTCCGGGAGACCCCAGGCAGAAGGGAACAACTTAGAAGATTCTAGCCTACAGGTTTGAAGGGGCCATTGGAAAACAGCAAAATGGGCTCCTCATTTTTCATCCAGGAAAACTAAGTCACAAAGTGAAAACGACTTAGCCGAGAACCACACGAGTGCATGGTAGGCTTAGAATGAAAGCTAGACCTTCCGGTACAGCTTTCTCTCTACCAGCTTACAGGGATCTTTCCATTTTAAATGAGGACTCTGTTTCTGGAAGCCTAGCTGGGAGGGGGAGAAGCTCTTTTTCTCTCTCTTGTTCACCCAACAATTATTTACTGAGCGCCATAACAAACCACCCCGAATTCAGTGGCTTGCAACAGTTAACATTTTTATCATTGTTCACGAGGCAGTGGGTAATGGTGATCACGTGATTAGGCGCTGGCTGATCTTGGCTGGATAGATAGACTGGAGGCTGGCTGGTATACAAGGGCCTCACTCATACATCTGGCAGTTGACTTCCTGTGGGCTGAGGTGACAAGAGTGACTGATGTGGCCACATGTCTCTCATCTTTTAGGAGGCTAGTCTGGGCTTGTCTTACTGGACTGTCCTGAAATATTTTGCTTCTAGTCCCTTCTGGGTCTTCAGGGCTGTGTGAGCTGCTTTGGTCAATGAAATGGAATGAATTATGTCACTTCTGGGTGAAACATTAAAACCCAGTGTGATTCCTTACATTCCCTTGGGATTATGATGGTCAGATTTCACACACACATACACACAAACACACACACACACACACACACACACACACACCTCTGTCAGTCACCCACATCATACAGGTAGCATGAGCCAGAAAGAAACCTTTATTGCATTAAGTCACTGAGATCTAGAGATGTTTGTCACACAGCACAACCTGTTTTATGCTGACTGACACACACCCCTACTATTAGGCACCAGCAACTACACACTGGGTGTAAATCGGTGAATAGGAAAGATGCAATCCCTTAGCCTTGATGAGCTTAGAGTCTTGTGAGGTCAAACTACACCAAACAAGTGAACAAAGAAACGCTGACAGATTGTCATGTCTGCCTGAAACCTGCTACGAAGGGAAAGAATGGGGCTGAGGTAAGCTTGAGAAATGACGGGGTGCGGGAGCTGGGGAGCCCACGTTGACAACATGGTCAAAGGCGGTCGTCTCTGAAAAGCAAACTTTTAAACCACGACTAGGAGGGTGGAAGAAGGCAGCCAGGGCAGCGTGGGAGGAGGGCAGCGTGCTCCAGGCGTGGGAGCAGCACATGAGAGGGCCCGCGGGGGAGGGCTTGGCTCCTTGGAGGGAGGACAGCCGTGGGCCAGAGCTTTGTCGGGAGTGAAGATGATGAAGGAGACGAGGCCATGCCCACAGAGCCTCCTAGCCTGTGGGGCGGGGTTTGAGCTTCATTTGATGCCTTGGGGCACCCTCTACCCCCACCCCATGTGTGGAGAGACGGAACTGAGATGGTTGGGCAGCTGCCCGTTTCCCACTGAGCTGGAGGGCAGGGAACCTGGCTTGGGGCTGAGTCTTGGCCTCAGCTGCCCCCGTGACAGAGAAATGCGACCCCGGCCCCTGTAGCGTTTATCAATAAACCACGGCTGGCAGATGCCCCGTCAGGCACCTCGCCTCACCCGGCCCAGCCCTGGCGGGGGCAGGGCACAGCCAGGCCTCTTGCAGGTGCTCTGCTCACGTGTGCCAGCCTGGCTGGCGGGACACAGATGTCCTTAGAGGAGACGCCCAAGCCAGGCCAGACCTCTGGGAACACACAAGGCTGTGAACAAGGTGGAGGGAAGACTTCGAGGATGTGGGCTGGAGAGGTTCTGGGATAGGGGGCCCAGGACTGGGCCGTGAAGATCATGCTTTCCTCACCCGCCCCGGCTGTGGGTCTGCATGTGGATACATGTTACATACATCATGTATGCACACATACACACATCCCACCCCACACCCCCCACACCACACACATGCACACACAGACCCTCCTCACATGTCACACACGTACACAGATACTGCACACACACTAGATGTCACACGCAGGCCACACAGACGCATGTGAGCGTACACACACACATGCACACACTTCCTTCATCCTTGATCTCAGGGGTGCCGCAGGGGGAAGTGGGACTAATCAGGGGGCCTGCAAGTGTGGGGTGCGGGAGGGTTGGAAGGTTTCCTTGATCATCCAAGGTCATTTGATCGTGTTTTTAAAGGCATCGCTCTGATCGGGTTTGGGACTCGTTTCCTGCGTCTGCCACACCCGGTGGCTTAAACAACAGCTGTGTGTTCTCTCCGTGCTGGAAGCCAGCGGCTGCAATGCGGGTGTGGGCTCCTGCCGGCGGCCCTGAAGGACGGTCCATCCCATGCCTGCCTTCCCTCTTCCGGTGCTGCTGCAACGCTCGGTTTTCCTTGGCTGCTATACCCATCACCCCATCTCTGCCTCCGCCTTCGTGGGGCCTCTGCCTGCTGACTCTCTGTGCCTCCGATGTCCCACGCCTCCCATGGGGACACCTAACATTGGAGTTAGGGTTCACCCTAAACCGGTCTGACCTCACCTCAAGAGGCCTAATTACATCTGCCAAGACCCGCTTCCAAAGGAGCTTGGAAGCGCAGGTTCAGGGGTTATGTCTTCCGGGCTTAGGGTCACCATTCAACCTGCTACCAGGCCCCAGGGCTTCCCTAGTCTCCCAAAGGCGGGCTTGAATACGAGCCCCGGGCTCCTTGGCTTTCCTCTCTGACTCGGCTCACCTGTGTGGCCCCAGGACAATGGCGTCTCCTTCATGAGCCCTGGCGGATGCTGAGTAGAAGGACGGACAGTCCTCCGTGAATGCAGCAAGGATCACCGAGTTGTCTTCGGCCTCCTTCCCTTGGGTAACGGGGTCCCCTGACTTGAGAATAGACAGGTCTCAATGGCCGCTGCCCCAGGCTCCCCTGGGACAGATAAGAAAACTGAGCCCACGCGAGATTAGCCTGGCGCATGGGGGAAGTCACGACCCCAGCTGAGTCCCTGGTCAGGGGCTCCGGTTCTGTGTCCTCTGGGAGAGAACCCAGAGGTGAGGAAGAATTTGTCCAGTTTGGAAATCTGAAAGGAGGTCAGTGTATCGAGAGATGTGAGCACTGAGTGAGGGTGACAGGCAGAGGGAAGTCCCCAACAGGGGCCTGAACACTGTTGTGCTCATCGGAGGAGGGTCGGAGGAGCCTGGCCCTGGGATGTGTCCCTCAGAGGGTGGACCCTGCCCACCTTCTGGAATCGAAACCTGCTTTCAAAGGAAATGCAGGGGACCTCCCCATGCGAAGGCAGAGGGGTGGGCGGGCCCACCCAGAGTGCAAACCCAGAGTGCAAGGCTGAGCTCTCTCAGACACGGCCTTCTTCCAGCCAGAGCTCTGAGAGCCCCTTTCCGTCCCCTCACTGCAACACACAAGGCAGCTGGGTTCAGAGAAGGGATCGGACTGTCCAAAGTCACACAGCGAGCTAGTGGCAGAGCCGAGACCGAGCCCAGAGACGCCCACGGGTGTCCCGAGCTGTGTGAGCAAGCGCCCAGCATGGACACGGGATTCTCTGTCCAGAGCATTTCATTGTTGGTTTGGGAACAAAGCAATGACAGACGGGTTATGCAGGTGCTGGTTTTGCTCAGAAGCTGAGATCTCCAGGGGCAGAGTTTGCTGGGCCCCTCATAGTGGTTGGTTCTGGGCACAACGTTCCTGTTTGGAACTTCCGGCCACAGAAACCGGAGAAAAGGAGAGATGTTCTCTGGGTCTGGGAAGGAATGCGGAAGTCTTCTTCCAACCCCGGGGGGCTCCTGATCCTTGACCCGAAGGCTGCTTGTGTTTTGAGAGTCCCTTCAGGGGGCTGGTCACAGGGGCCCTGTGGTCTGGCAGAACCGACTCTGTATCCGGGAACACGTCTCTTCCTGCTCTGTGACCTCAGGCAGGTAGCTTGACCTCTGTCTGTTCCTCGTGTCCTGCGTGACCAACTGGGGGAGGCCGAGGAGTGAAGTCCTATCCTGCCCTCCGTGAGTGCTAGTACCTCCCTCCACTCCAACCTCCCTTCCCGGTGGTACAAACAGGAGCTGAGCCAGGAGAATTGCTGTTTAAAGAACTTTCTGGCCGAGAGGGTGTGTCTGCACCATTTGATTTTCTGCCCCCGGGGCTCTGGGAAAAGTTCCAGGCCTAAGAAAGTTACTCGGATTCCTTTCCTTACCCACCCAGCCTCGAATCTCATGGAAAACAAAACAGAGAAGAAAAAGGAAAAAAAAAAAGGGAAAAGAAGAAAAACAACAACAAAGCAGCCGAGTACTTGATTCGGTTATTGTGTGGAATTTAAATTCTTTTCAAGCTGGGATCCTGCTCTTGACCATATACTACGTGGGTGCCCTTGGGCAAGATAGTTCCAGCTCTCAGAGCCTCAGTGTCCCTGCTCTGTGTGTGTGAAATGGGTAGAGGGACAAAGCCCCTGCCGTGTGATTAAGGACGAGCCATCAGTCTTGGAGAACACAGAGACCGTGACCCCAGTGAGACAGAGAGGGGTGGCTCTGCTCCCGCAGCTCGGCCTCCCCCTCAGCCAGCCCGTTTCTCGGGTAATCCAGAATCGCCTCTTCTTCCTCTATGCAATTAATTGCTCAACCACGCCCTTGTTCGAACAGAATACTTTGGCCATCAGCTTTCTCCTTTGAACAAGGAGGGACCCTGTCGCCTCCGAGGAGCCATCCAGCTGTGACCATTGTCAGACATCTCCCGTGGCTTCTCCTCACGTATCTACTCCCTTGAGTCTGATAAGAGCCCCGGAATTTCAGTTAAAGACTGAAGGTGAGCAGGCTGTGGACCTCTGTGAGGTCGGCCACACCCTCCTGGTCGGGCTGTGGGCATGTGGCCAAAGCCAGGAGCATGGGACTGTGTGCCCAGACTCTGTCACCAGAGTGAGCCAAGACTAAGGTGACCAGATTTTAACATTGGTAAAGCGGGACACCATTGACTGGGGGGGAGGGGGTTCTTGATTAAAAATGGGGTCTATCTCCCGCCGTTCCCTAGCTTGTCGTGCATTCTTTCCAAACATCGGGACTTTCTTAAAACGCCGCGGGACGTGGGACAAATTGTTAAAAATCGGGACTGTCCTGCCAAAAGCGGGACGTCTGGTCACCCTAGCCAAGATGGGGGCACGAATAGAGACCATGTGTCCCGGGAACCGGCCAGTGGTCAGCAGAACAAGCCCCTCCCCCCAAAGTCCACATTTTTAATCCTGGAAACCGTGAATTTTACATGGCCAAAGGGATGGCGCCGATGGGATTAAGTTAAGGATCTTGAAATGGACCAGTAGAGTCGCCAGGGTCCTTGAGAGAGGAGGGAGGGTCTGAGTCGGAGATAGAAGGAGGTGGCCTGGCCACAGAAGCAGAGAGAGAGGAGGTGATGGGGGTGGGGCCAGGGGCAGCCCCGAGAAACTGGACAAGAAGCAGAGTCTCACTTGGGTGACTCCTTGATTCTAGGCTTCTGACCTGCAAGACTGAGACAGTGAGTGTCGCCTGAAGACACTGAGTCTGTGTTGAGTTGTGACAGCAGCCATGGGACCTGTAGACAGCTCCGAGGAGACACTGGTGCTGAGACCTCGGAGCTGTGGTTTCCGTGCCCCCCTGAGCCTGCTCCTCCAGCCCTGTCTTCAATTCGGGGTGCTCCCTGGTGTTCCACGCCACCCACGCTCCCGGCAGCAAGCCCGGCCCCCCCGGCCCAACGTGTCCTCTGCGCGTGTGGTCCGTTAGCTCCGCCGGGGACGCTCCTGACCATTGGCTTCCCATTTGCGTTGGCAGTTCTGACTCATAATAGCTGGTAAAATATGTGCAGATGATGGTTTGTTTGGACTCGTTGCAAACACTCAAAGGAGGAGTGTTAAGCGGGATGAGACAAAAGCAAGTTTTTGGGGTCCTGGAGCTGCCTTTCGAACAGAAAATGCTCGAGAGAAACAAGAGACAGACGAGTGGGGAGTGGGGGTCTGGAATCTCCCTGCGGCCGGGAAGGCTGATCACAACCTTCCCGCGTGGAGGACTTCTGGTAGCTGGTCGATTACAGGGGCCACCCAGGGTATCACGTGGGATTTGAGGAGAACACAGCACACCTCTCCCTGTAACTCTGATCTCATCATCGCCCCCACTCCCAGGACAGCATTTCTACTGCTCAGGGGCTGAGCCTCTCAAAGAGCCTCAGGGGCTTAGTTAAGTCTGTGTCTCATTAGATTGTGAGCTCCTGGGGCTCAGGGCAGATTCACCTTCATCTCTAGTCCCCAGCACCCGGCTCGAGCCACAGACCCGGAGCACGGTGGGTGGTAAGGGACGTTTGCTCTTATGTCCCCGGCGTCCTCTCCTGAACTGGACAATGGCAATCCGCTACATCGACAGCACTCTACATTTGCCAAAAGCGATTCAGAAGGTCCACAGGAAAGATCCTTGTGCCCCCGTTCGAGAGTCTGGGCTACCCACGGTTTGACCTCTAGGCAGCCACCGCCCCTGTCTGGGTGCCCCGCTATGGCGTGGGGGGTGATAGTTCCTTCTTCAGGAGGTCTGTCTCCCCAGGAGCAGCTCTTAGTGGGAGGACCTCACTGTTGACTGTACCCACAGTGCCCAGCACAGGGCCTCCCTCAGTGTCTGTGTCTTGAACGTGGGAAGCTACCTCTAGACGTCATTGTTCCTCTCTTTCTCACCACTACCTTCATGTCTTACCTGCATCCTTCTCCCTGGGCTGCCATGTCTCCTTCCAAAGCAGCAGTCATGAGTCTGAAAGGCGAGGTTGAGCACTGAGCCTCTCACCCCCGGCTTTACACCTTTGAAGGCTCCCCGTTGACCTTAACCTAAAGGCTCCGCACTTAAGCACAGCTAGGGAGGCCCTCCCGCTCTGGCCCTGCCCCCTTATTGCCACCACCGGAATGCCTTTAGCTCCCCAGCACCTTGGGGCGTTTAGGCCTCCGTGCCTCCCCTCCCCACTCCCCTCTGTCACACAGGTGGGAGAGGACAGTGGGGGAGCTCTGGTGGGGTCCTAACTCCTGTTCCCCCACTTCCTAGCACTGGCCGTGGGCACTTCTCTGGGCCTCTGTCTCCTCATGGGTCAGATGGGGAAATAGCACAACGCCTTCTGAAGCCCAGGGGGACGATTTAATAAAATTGGGCAGGTGGAGATCAGAACAGGGTCCTGGTGTTTATTATCATCTCTCTCTCTCACCCCTTCAGCTTCGACAAGCTTTTCTGGTATTTCAGGTTAGTCCTTTCAGGAGCTTCTTTGATGTCCACTGTGATTACGGTGCTGCCAGTACTTCTCCCTTCGGTTCTGTCTGTTTGCCTGTATAAGTGGGAGCCCTACCGTTTGGCACGTAGACACATAATTATCACAGCTTCCTGGCGACTTGACCCTCCTAGCATTAGAGAAAGCCATCTTTTGCGACAGTTTTGACTTAAAGTCTATTTTCTTCGATACCGACATAGCCACTCTGACTCCCTTTTGGTTACTTTTTGCATGGAGTATCTTTCCCTAACCTTTCATGTTCAGCCTATGTGTGTTCTTAGATCTAAAGTGAGTCTCTTACAGTCAGCATAGTATTGGGTCCTATTTTTGTTGTTGTTGTTTTTAAATCCATTCAGCAAACCTCGGTCTTTTATTTGAGGAATTTAATCCATCAGGGAGCCTTCTTTGGCCAACCAAGTTGGCTGGAGTGGGGCTGCCTCTGACTTGGTGCCCGGGGCGTCTGCACTTGACTGTTTATGTCACAAGATTTCTTTGAAGCCTGTGGACTCTTGGGATGTTTGGGGGTAGACCTGGCCATGCATTTCTGGCTTCTCTTCCACGGTCCCTTCTCTCAGGGTCATTGTATACCCTCTTGTCATATTTTCATTTTTTTGAGGGGTGGAGTCCTAAGGAAATAATCTGAGGTGCAAACGTAGCTGCAGGCACAAGGACGCCCAGCAGTCTTTGTCAGGATGCAAACGTTTGGCACAGACTTACTGGAGATAAGCCACATGTTGGAATGATAAGCAGTCATATTTGCAAATGCCCATTAGCATAAGAAGCAATTGCTCAGGATAGGGCAGGTAAAAAAAATAACCAGGATAAGATCATTGTACGTGTAAGATTACTATGACTTCAATCACGGAAAAATATGCGCAATGAAAAAATAACTTGAAAGATAAATTACAAAAATGTTAACGACGTTTACCCCTGGGTGACGGGATTTACTCCCCCCCTTTCCAAATGTTTGTGTTTTTCAGACTTTCTACAATGTGTAAGTGTTATGTTGAGTCCTAAAGAGAAGAGACATCCATATACTCCTACGCGTGGGCAGGAACAGCCTCACCTGGTATGAATTGCGTGGGTGGGATGTGGTTCAATCCCCACGGCTGCTTCCCCGCGGTCAAGTTGAAAGTGAACATCCCTCCCAGAAAACTGTCAGCTGGTGGAGAGAGAGGGGCTGTGAGCCCATTAGTAAGGTGACCAACCATCCTCCTTTAGGGAAGACAGTCCTCCTTTTGGAAGTTTTGTCCTCCCTTGAAAAGTGTCCTCCTAGACATCCTCCTTTCTGACTTGTGTTCAGTTTTTATCCACAGAACTACCAGACATTAAAATAGACAACAATTGTCTATTTGAAGAAATTAGAAAACTGAATATTTATTAAATTCTGAAAAATGGGTCGAGTGGGAACATGAACATGTTGAAGTTGATAAAAGATGGGTGGAAATATTCAACCATTTCTAAAATGCACATATACCATATGAAAATTTACTTCTAGTCCAATTTACATGGTGCTGCCCTGGCACTAACGCAGCAGTTGAAAGGGTATTTTCAATTGCTAATGATTTTTGGACAACTGAAAAATCAAGACTGAATGTTGATACTCTAGCTTCAGTACTTGCTGTGAAATTCAATATGAAAAATAGTTCTTGCACGGATATTTCTAATATTTTGTTAGAAAATGACACAACAAAAAATATTCATTCAATCGAAAAATATTCATATTTAAATAATAATCATAATACGCCTGTGTTATCTATTTACTATATTATAAAGTTTTCTGTTTAGTTGTTGCAAAGAATAAAATTTTTTATTTGCAATATTTGTTTCTTTATTTATGTCCTCCTTTTCATTGGAAAAAAGTTGGTCACCTAACCATTAGACCCGAGCTTGTCTGCCCATAGCTCCCCTTTTTTATTTTTTTATATCTTTTTATATTTATAGAGAGTAATTATTTTATCTTCAGTGCATATTTATTTTTATTTTACTTTTGACAGAGAGAGAGAGAGACAGAGACAGAGACAGCCAGAGAACCGAACTGTGGGAACTCCCCAGTTCAGCATGTGGGTCCTGCCTGGGCCGGAGCCGGGATTCGATCCTCGGTCCTCGGGGCCTCAAAGCGAGCGCTCAACCCGCTGAGCCGTCCCGGCTTTCCCCCCATAGCTCCCTTGATGATCAGTTTGGGGCGGGATCCTATTTAATCCACCAGGCACACATGGTTTCACCCACTGGTGACAGCGTCCTGGGCAGACCCTCCACACGCCTGCCTACCGCTGATGTTGTCATTGTCATTTTCTCTCAGCGGCTAAGTGCTTCCCTTTCCCAGCACCTGAGAGGCCACCCGAGCAGCAGCCGGCTCAGCCTGTGCACAGAACAGGCCAGGGGAGGCCCGGAGTTCCAGATGCCCCACAACCAATGGCAGGTGGCAGTTGGTGCAAACATGGCCAGCTCCCTGGCCCCGCAAGTGAGACGGTGCTGAGTCAGGCTCTGCACAGTCCCCCAGAGAACCCAGTAGGAGCGAGCCCCGGGGGCCCACAGATAGATGTAACCTGCTCACGGATGCATCGGCCCGGTACCCCTCCCTTCCCGCCTCCCCTTGCCTCTCCTCGGCGTTTCCTGAGACCGTGTCCCACATAAACTACTAACGCGCGAGTCCTTGTGGTAGAGTCTGACTCTTGGGAAACTCAGCCTAAGACTTGGCATCTCTCGTCGGCTCTGCGGTGGCATCTTGAACTCTCTTTGTTCCTCGTACATCTCACCCCAGCGAAACATTAAAGGCAGCCGGCGTCTCCCACGCACGTACTCCTTCCCACGTCTCCGGCGAGCTCCATCCTCGTTTGTCTGGCTTCCTACTCTAGCGCCCCATTGCCTCCGTGACCCTCATCTGGGCATAAAGACCTATCTGGGCTTCCTTTTCTGCTTGGGTGGCCACTGTGCCCAGGTATTCTTCGCCGGCCATTTCTCTGCTTCCTCGGGTCTTATAACTGCATAAGAGACTGGCAATTGCTGTCTTCTCCCCCTCACCTGTGCCCATGCAATTTCCTCTTCCTTTAAGCCAGGTGGGAAGGGTGCAAATCTGCACTGAGATGATGGGGAGAGGGGCCCAGCCCAGTGCCAGCACCCACTCAGTGCTCAGTTGTTCCCTGCTCCTGGCTGGCTGCACACTCAGGGGTGTGCCAGTCACCTTGGATTGAATTATGCTGCTTGTTTTGGGGGCCTGGGACCAGGTGGGTGGCCCAGGGAGGCAGCTCAGCCTGGCTCTTGTGGGTGGAGCATTGTGGTTCTCAATGCATTCACAGAAATGTTATTGGATGGATCTGTACCGGCACAGAGAGACACGTTTAACCTACAACCAACAATCAACTTGGAATGATCACAGCACAGTAGCTACCTCCCTAAAAACAACAACAAAGGCAACGCTGATAATGACAGTAACTTCTTGGCCTTCAATGACTGTGGCTGCAAAGGCCTGTTGTCCTCTCTCTCCTGTCTGATCCTACTTACCCACCCTCCCTTTTCCTGGCTTCCATGGTGTGAAAACTAAGGTGAAAACAGAGGGGAGCGAAATCGGGAAGACAAACAGCAGCAGCCACCATACATATTCTAACTAGGGTTTCTGAGAAAGAACACAGGAAAACGGGAAAAAAATTGTTCACATATGTAGCAGAGTGATACTTTCTTAAAATAATTATACAGATTCAATGGGCAAAGTCCAGGGGGTGGGGTGGGGGTGGGGGTGGGGGGAATGCCTGCACAATAACCAATGGCAAGATCTAGTCACTGAACTTGAATAGTGAGGAAAGGACCTTGGAGACATTCAGGTAGAATAAGCAATCAGGTAAAGACAGGACTTACCCAGGCTGCCCCTGCATTTTTCTCTGGCACTTTTGATTGCCAGAGACAATGACAATAGATTTTTTAGAGGAAGGATGTGGGGCCCACGCATGTAAAATCCAGCCAAGTTGACATGCATGGATGAAGGCAATGGACAGACATTTTTAATCAAGCAGGAAATTAGGACCCGCAGTGTCCACAGGCTCTTCTGGGGAAAAGAAAAAGGAATGTGAGAGAAAGACCAGTTTGTTCTGAATTTCTGTCATCTACCAAGAAGACACAGAACACTGAGGTGGAGAAGCTGCTATAAATGAGCTAATGATAAAATATTGAATACATTTAAATGCCGAAGTAACTCAAAACAAATGTAAGAATCATGGTTCTGAAATGGAATGCAAGTTGTATCAAACTTAATATTGAAAACATCAATAACATTAAGCGTAATATCCAGGCGGTGGAAATAGAGGAATGATAGAAACATATATAAAGTCACAGATTATTCATTCATTCATTCAACCAATCTTAGCTGAGCACTTACTCTGTGTCAGGTCCTGTATGTGTGGAACAAGGCCAAGTCCTGCCTTCACGGAGCTGATGTGCCCTTTGGCATAGGGACAATAATTCCTGCCCCTTGCTTAGTTTGAGCTCTTGTCATGGACCCCTTGAGAAATTCATGCTTTTACATGTTGTTTCTACCCAGAACACTTTCCCCACCCTTCTCCCACTTGGTTAACTCCTGCTCACCTTAGGCATCGCCTCTTACAGGAAGGCTTCCCTGATATTAGGCTCTGGCAGGATTAGGAGTCCAGCTAGTACCTCCTTCAGCCACATCTTCTTCCTCTACCCCTGAGAACATATGCTATCTTGACACGTATCACACTTAATGTCACTGAATATCATTCAACTGTCAATTTTAGGAGCTGAGCTATTCAAGGCATAGATTTGTCTTTGTATTCTGAGCACTGTGCCAGGCAGAGAAATGGGTACTGAAGAAATGCTTATTGGATGGATAGATGGACTGAGGACAGATGGGTGGAAAGATAGATGTATTGGTGGATGGATTGGAGGGTGGAAGAATGAATTAAAGAAAGAGGGAAAGCCGGGACAGCTCAGCGGGTTGAGCGCTCGCTTTGAGGCCCCGAGGACCGAGGATCGAATCCCGGCTCCGGCCCAGGCAGGACCCACATGCTGAACTGGGGAGTTCCCACAGTTCGGTTCTCTAGCTGTCTCTGTCTCTGTCTCTCTCTCTGTCAAAAGTAAAATAAAAATAAATATGCACTGAAGATAAAATAATTACTCTCTATAAATATAAAAAGATATAAAAAATAAATAAATAAATAAATAAATAAAAGAAAGAATAGATGAATAATTTAATGGGTAGATAAATGGATGGATGGATGGATGGATGGATGGATGGATGGATAGATGGATGGATGGATAGATGGACAGATGTTGGATGGATGGATGAATGGATAGATGGATGAATGTTGGATGGATGGATGGATGGATGGTAGTGGATGATATAGTTTCTCCTTGTGTAGCATTGCCCTTTATAATGTACGTTTCATCTTATTGTAAACTAGAAATCTAACCATGTCACACAGTGTTCTCAACCTTTTATCTTTTCTCTATTGACTGCTCAATAAAGTCCAAGCTCTTCACTGTAACATACCGTGTAAGTTCCTCTACAATCTGGTTCCTTCCTCCCTCTCTAAGCTCATGTCTCAGAGACACTTCGGCTCCTGACTCAACACATTACATGTAAGTATCACGCTACTCTAAACTGGAATTGCAGGAAACGTCCTGACATGGCCTCTCACTGACATCTTCCCACCTTCATGCTTCTGTTTATTTTGCTCCCTCTACCTGGATGCCCGCCCACCCCCACCCCCAGTCTCTTTTGTTCTTTTGATCCTCCATTTCCTGTACAACATTACATAGTTACCTCTGACAATCTTTTGTTTGCTTATTTATTTACCTGTTTGTCTCCTGCACTTAGCCTAAGAAAATAGTCCCAAACCTCATTTAGTTCAGGATAAGATCCTACAGCTGGCTAAAGATAGGCAATAAATACATGTGAAAATACAAAAGTGTGGTAGGCAGAGTAATGCCCCCCAAAGGCGTCCGCATTCCAACCCCCAGAACCTGTGGACATGCTTGCTACTTTACACCACAAGAGGGACTCCCCAGGTGTGATTAAGTGAAGGACTTTAATAAGATTGGGAGAGTGTCCTGGATTATCCAGGTGGGACCAAGGTCATCCCAAGGTTCTTTGTAAGATGGAAGAGGGAGGCAGAAGCATCAGAAAAGGTGTGACGCTGAAGCAGATGTCAGAGTGATGTGACTTTGGCTTTGAACATGGAGGATGGGCTGCCACCAAGGAAGGCAGGCGGCTTCTAGAAGCAGGAGAAGGCCAGCATCCACAATCTCCCCAGGGCCTCCAGAAGGGACACACCCTGAGGTTAGCCCATCGAGCCCCCAGACCCCATCTGGGGCCCCCAGACCTAAGTCTGGGTTGTTTTAAGTCACTCACTTTCTGGTAATGCATCCCAGTAGCGGTAGGAAACCCATGCGAATAGGAACAGCTGAGCCTTATTGAGGGCTCCCTGCAAGCCTCCACTCTGCTCAGCATGCCACATTTGTGGTTCTAGTTAGCCCCTCAAGACGGAGAGAAGTGACTGTCACAGGGTCATTTAAGTGGTGGGAGAGGACTGGAACCACAGAGCCCCACTTGTAGCTGCTCCCCTGAATATGAAGGGTGCCAGGGACCTTGGTTTGTGTGATCTGGACTCCACAGTTGGCACTTTTAGTGTTGATTCTGAGGGAGAATCTAGCATGATCCTAATTTCCTTCCTAATCCAGACCCCAGAGCCCGGACCTCTTTTTCCTCCCCCCACATCACTGTGGATCTTCTCTGTCCCGGCTTTCCCACAGCGGAAGGCACAGCCTGAGGAAGGCAGCTCAGCTCCGGGAGCACGCCAGGCCGCACCCCACCTCTGCCCCAGAGGCCCCCCGCAGCCCTGCCTGTCATGCGGGAGCCAAGTCGGCCTCGGGCCTTGGCCAGGTGGGCTGTGGCTTTTCCCAGAAGTCTCCAGGCTGTGCCAGTCTTCTCCTGGAATGTTCACTGCCCACTGTGCCAGGCGATGGTTTGGTTCTGTGGCTCAGATGGCTTCCAAGAGCGCAGGCAGCATGGGGGCTGGGAGCGCAGGGCCCGGGGACAGGAGAGGCCACCCAGGAGCAGTGCCAACACCCGCTGCTCAGCCACGGCTCTCGTGGGCACAAAGCAGAAATGTGAACGGCTCATGAATCAATTAAAAAATGCAGCGCCTCCCCGCACAGCCCACCCTACCAGGCAGTGAGGGAGTCGCGCTGGTTACCTGTCAAATTCAAGACGTTAAAAACGCTAATATTCATTGCTTTCGAAGGTCCTGGAACAAATTTTCCAGGACTTAAGGTAGCCTTACGTGTTAACTCTGTAAACCTCTTCCCTCCTGACCCACAAGTTCCACTTGTTGGGACTCGTAATCAAAAGGGAAAACAAAAACAAAGCAGGCACCTGGGTAATGATTTATGTAGGAACATCATCGTCGCGGTGTTATTTGGGAGAATAAGAACGGAGCACCATAAATGTCAGAAAGTAGGGGGCCAGGTACGTAAAATAGATTCCAGTAATTCCATCTGATGGTGTGCTAGGTAGACGACGGAATGAAGATTTTGATAGGATTGTAACAGTGTGACCAACGGTCCTGGTAAAGGATTCTGCGCAAATAACAAAGTGGGGACGTGTGGTTCAGTAAGGATATGCTTGCACACGCACCTTCATACAGATGTGCAAACACAGAGTTTTAGAAGCATACACCGTAATGATCAGGCCGGGTGACGGTTTTCATTGTCTTTCCTGTGATTGTCTGTGGTTTCCAAAATAACATTAGATTGAGCTTATTACGTTCCTTGTAAATCAGAATGAAAGGGAGTTACTGGCTGAGCCCACGTGGGAGACACATGTCTCCTTCATAATATCTACCGGGTTCCTACTCTGGAGCCCGCCAGATGATGAGACGTAATGGGGGCGCCTGCACAGAGCCGTCAGGTGGCTAGGGGCGGAAGCTGAGGGTAGCCCACTGGCCCAGAAGCCTTCAGGAACCACCTTTCCTTATAAAAAAGGAAACAGCTCCGGCTTCGAGCTCTGCCAGCAGCCTCGCGTTTAAACAATCAGCCCCGGGGCGAGTCAGCTGACCTCATCTCCAATGCGCTTTAAGTGAGCTTTCCCGGGAAGCACTCCAGGTCTCTCAGGTGGACGCTTACATTTCTGGAAACAAAACTGATCCACAACAGGCAAAGGCATCGTCGTCCTCCACTTCTCGGCGGGCCGGGTCCGGATGTTGGGAAACCCAGATCTGAACTCACATACTCCTCCCTCTCCTCACCAGGCCCCTTCCCTCCATCCCTCCTGCGGTATAGAAGGCTCTCTTGCCCCAGTGGTCGTGGCTTCCCTGTAGTGCCCTGCCAGCAACAGGTGGCTCAAGAGAATCTCGCGCCATTGAGGATGCCCACGCTTGCCAATCTGTCCTGAACACCCACATGTCCACTCTCTGGTGGAAAGCCAGCCACGGGGCACTCCCTCCCACACAGAATAAGGCTTCCCGTGGCAGGGGGCACCAGGGGCAGGGGGTGAGGGCAGTGCAGTTGATAGGGGAGAAAGGCACCAAACTCCAGTCAGCACACAGGACACAGCTGTCTGGAAAGCCTCTCATCGGATCTTCCTCATGTGGGGTGGCATGATCAATCACCCTCGTTTTAGACATGAGGACACTGAGGCTCAGAGATACTGAGTCACTAGCTTGAGGACACACAGCTGGGATGCCCAAGCCTGCACTCTCTGCATCATGCCGCATGCTGCTGGGTGCACAGAGCCCGGACAGGACACCAGTGGGATGGCTGCCCCTGGGCCATGCCCACCGGAAATGAGCCACGCCCACCAAAGTGTACCATGTCCGCCTTAATTATGACCCTCACCCACCCAGCAGGCCTCTCTTAGAGGCCCTGGGTCTCTGGGAGGCCCTGAGAGCATGCTCACACCACCTTTGCTGACTTCAGGGACTGGGAAGGAACATTCCTTTATTGGGTACTTGTTAGGTGCCAGAAACCCCCTCAATGGCTCTAACTTCCATTCTATCATATATCCCTCAGCACAGGCCATAGAGTTGATGGATGAACGAAGGGCTGTCCCTTGTGGAGGCAGACACGGGGGCCCCGAGAGGCTGGGTGACCCACAGCAGGGTAAGGAGAACTGGGCCCTGAACCCAACCAAGACCAGTGGGCTCAGGGCTCCGGTCCCCCTCCCCATAGGAGGCGGTGAATCCTCAGCCACGTGGGCTTTGCCCCCAGGCCAAAGTCCCCAGGGAGATCAGCTGTGTTTATAAAAGGCAGACGTGGAAGCAGGGGACCCTGGTTACTCATTACCTCTTATTAAACGCTGATATCGCAAACCCTTGCAAATAGTCTAAGGAGTGCTAAGCCACCAAAAGGCCAAGCCCAACAAACAGGAGTCTTACTGATTAACCAGTCCCGTGTCCCCAGGCCTGCCAGCTGCTCGGCAGCCTTGGGAGGCCCAAACCGCCTCCCCTCCGCCAGGGTGACCAAGGGTCAAAGGCTGGGCTGGCTTTGTGGCCCAGTTGTCAGGAATCCTGAAAACCAGCCCAGGGCTTGACTTGAGCGCCAACTCCTGGTGCCTCCGAAGGCCACACTGTGGGGTGTTTTTCAGGGAAGGCACCTCCTTGAGTCCTGCTTCCTCTGACCTCAGGAGGCCCACACCCCCCTCAGGAATTGGCGGGGGGTGGGGGGCTTGGCTGTCTCCCCACCCCTGGACCCCGGACCTCAGCTGCCACCTCAGTGTTGGCCCTCAGCTGGCTTGAGGTCAGGACACTGGCAGACCTTTTCTAACGCCCCCAAGACGAGCCCACTGGTCTTCTCGGCTTCCAAGTTTTCACAAGTAATATTTGTGGAGAAACGGGAAAAGGGGAGGCAAAATGATCCGCCAAAGAAGCAAATAGCAGCTCAAAAGGAGTTCTGGAATCTTTCCAAGTTAGCACGAGACTGTCTTGGTTGATGGGGGTATGAGTGTCTTGTGGCTGCTGTAACAAGTTGCCACACGTCAAGGGTTCAAACAACATGAATCTGGTATCTCATAGCTCTGGGGCTCCGAAGGGCAAACGGTCTCCTTGCTCTGAAATCGGGGTGTGGGCAAGGCCGTGGGGCTCCTGAGGGCTCTAGGAGAGGATCTGTTTCCCTGCTCTTTCCCACCCTCGAAGGCTGCCCGCTATTACGTCACGCTGTTGTCACAGCTCATCCAGGACCCTGGCTCTCCTGCCTGTTGGATAAGGAGCCTGTGACTACATTGGGCCCACCCAGGGGCAAGACGACCTTCCCATCTCAAGACCTTTACCTTAATCACGTCTGCACACGCCCTCTTGCCAAGTAAGGTACCATATTTCTAGGTTCTTGGGTGAGGACGGGGACATCTTGGGAGAGGGGCCATTATTCAGGTGAGCACCTTGCATTGCCCACTGACAGATCCTTCGTTCTAAGGTCACCAAGCCTCCCGCTGACCCACAGCCAAGGGCATTTGGACTTTTCCTTCCTTAGGGCTCCCTCCCCAGGGCTGGGCGAAGTCTCTCAGGGGAGCAGCACTGGAGAACCTTCCCCAGGTGACAAGGAGCATCCGTGTGCCTCCCGGCGGGGTGGCACTCATGTTGCCCTCTGGACACGCCCTCATCCTTGGATCCTGATGGAGCTTTGGCTTCTAGTCTTAACCGTGGCTCCTCTCTGGGCCTTGGGTTTGGGACCAAACTTGGCCACACCAAGATCATGAGTGGCCTTGGGCAAATTACTGCCACCTTCTGACCCTCCGTTTCCTCATGTGCACAGAAGACTCAAAGCTATCTCCTCCCCAAGGCTATTGTGAGGGTGGGCTGAAATGGTTACCTGTACCTCATAACGCGGATCCCCGTAGTCTCCTTGGCCCTCGAACAAGAACAAGATCTCTGAAAACCCAGCTCAGCTTCCGGCACTCCCCTGCTCTCCTTCCTCAGTGGCTTCTGGTCACACCTACAGTCAGGACCTCGCTCCCTCCAGGGGAACTGCAAGGCCCAGCCCTGCCCACCCCTCTCCTCACCCCAGATCATAAACGATGGCCGACTTCCGGTTCCTGGAACACACCAAAGCAGGCCCCACCTCTGGGATTTGTCCTCGCCTTCGTTTCTTTCCAGAATACTCTTCTCTAGAAATGTGAATCGCTGCCCCCCTCTGACGCTTTAGGTTTTAGCCCGATTCCCATCTTCGCAGACAGGCCTGACTGGTTCACTCACTATCAATTGGTTCTCTACTCACTCTCGATCTCCATCCTTGTGTCTTCCCTTTGTCCCATTTGTCACCTTCTTCCTTCTCCTGGGCACCCAGCTGGATGCCACCTCCCAGTCTTCCTTGCAGGGAGGCGTGGCCATGTCCAACGCACTGGCCAATGGCATGTGGCGGAAAGGATGGGGCCCATTTCCTGACCTGGCTTATAACTTCCCCCGCGTGATTCTCTACGCTCTGTCTGCCTGGTCTGTTAAGGCCAAGTGTGGAGATTCTGGTGAGAACTAGAAGGTCCCTGCAGACGGGGAGGGCCACATGATCGTAGAGCCTATACCCCCTAATCAAGAAAGACTTGATAAATCCTCCCACTGGCTTTCTCTGTAAGAAATACTTTTCTATGGTGTTAAAATGCTGAGATTTTGGCGTTGTTGGTTAGCCTAGACATTTGCATTTGCTTACTTGTTTATTGCCTGTTATCCTACTAACACGTCAGCTCCATTAGGGCAGAGACCCTGGCTGTCTCAGTCCCAGTTGTTGCCTCAGCTCCGAGCACAGTCTCCGGCACTCTGTGGGGACATGAATAAGTGACTGAATACATGAAATTGCCCCGCCTTCCTCTCTACGCTCTCTGGGAATTCAAAGCCCACCCAAGATCTTGCCAGTTCCCAGGGACTTGGGCTCAAGGGCTCAGAGCTCCAGCAGTTTGCTATCCTTCCAGCCAGATTATTTAAGCTGATGGGCATTCATTCCATCTTTATTCACATGATGATAAGTTGGACATGGAACGCCATGCCTTTCTGTGAACACACTTGCATGCGTGCATGGCCTGCACAAGGCCGTTGTGTGTGCAGGATACTTGACTGAAGTTTGTGGAAGGCAGAGAAGGGAATGTAACTCACAGCAATGTTTGCAACTTTCAGGTAAAGTCCACGGCCCCTTTCTCACCTGGCAGGGCCTCCCTGCCCCTCCGCCCGGGGCCTTTTCCTTTTCTCCCCATTCTATCCTCACTGCATGTTAGTTTTCCGTTCTCTACCTCCGCTTCCTCCTCGCCTCCCTCCTTCTCAGTCTCCTCTCTGTTGAGGTAGACTGTGTTTTCTTCCAAAGCTGGCGGCAGCAATGTCTTCTGTCACACGTGCTCCTCTGCGGTGACCTCGCCACCCTCTGCGCAACAGGGCGGGGTCTCTGTCCGGCCGTCTTGACTCTGGGCAGGCCTGTGACTCCTTCTCCCACAGAGCACGTGAAGGAAGTCATGTGACAGGACTTCTGAGCCTGTAACTCACTGGAACACTCGCCGTTGGAAATCTGAGCTGACGTGTAAGAATCCCAGTTTCCCTCAGCCCACCATGCTGTGAGGAAGCCCAGACCATGCAGACGATCTGGTCACCAGCCACAGCGGAGGCCACACCAGCCACCACAGTGGTGACTGCAGATGCCTTTATGCTTCCAGCCACCTGCTGTTATTTATTGCCTTCTATTTATTGTCTTCCCAGCTGAGGCCCAAACATCCCGGAGCTGATACAACACGCCCCTGCTGGGCTCTGTCCCAATTATTATGCACGATTTGCGTGCATAATAAACCCGTGGTTCTGCAGCACTGGATTTGGGGGAGCTTGGCTGTACAGTGACATGGCTGCTGGAACGTCTCTTCCCTGCTCTGCTCACCTAGGAGCAAAATGACTTCCCTCATTTTCTTAAGCAGAGCAAGATTGCCATTTCTCTCCCTGTCCTTGTCTCTGCCCGGGGGAGTCTCCGATCCCACCCTGTGCAGCCGTTAAGATCTTTTCCTAAACAAAGCTTCTCTCTGAGGGTTGTTCTGGTGCCAGCAATTAAGATAGCAAAGTGCTTTATCTCTGCCAAGTGTTTGAGTGTTTGGCGCCTACAGACGCTCAGTGAATGTTAGTTTTGAATCCCATCCTCTCCTTTGAACTCCTGGGGAGCTGGGAGGTGAATAGAAGGCTGCATTAAGAGAGTCACGTTAGGATTCCAGAAATAAGCCACTGGCTCATGCTGGACGCAGCGTCTGTATCAAGCAGGATCCAACAACCAAAGACTCCCCAACCAAGAAGTTTAACAAAGGACATTTAACACAGAACATTAGATACAACGGTGTCAGAAGGGTCGAGAAGCCGTACATGTAGAGTTGCTGGATAAAATACAGGGCAGACCGTTAAATTCGCATTTCAGATAAACAACGATTTTTTTTTTTCCAGGTGTGTCATATGCAATGTTTGGAAATCCTCACATTAAAATGTGACTTGTCGTTTTTCTGAAATGTGACTTTAGGGACCTCCCGTGTTTTTATTTACTAATTTTGCTGAACCCCACTCGACAGGGGAAGTTGAAGCCAACTAGAGGGCAGCAACAGCAGGAAGCGTTTCCTCCTGGGTCTGGAATGTAACAGAAAAGCTGTTATCAGCAGGTAGAGGCGGCCCCATGAAGCTGGCCCCCTGGCTCCTGCCCTCTGTCCTCCACCAGTGCTTCCCATTGGCTGACCCCAGCCAGAGGCCACTGGCAAGGGAGCCTGGGAAATGTAGTTTGCAGAGCCAGCCCTTCGGAACCAGGGCAGAACCAGGACAGGGCTGCAGTGCCCACACTATAAGCTTCATCACAGATTAGATTCTTCAACCATTTCCTGAGCCCTCACACTGTGGTATCGTATTAAGCAATCCGTCCGCATTAGGTCCTCTAATCCTTAACCAAAGTATGAGGAGGGTTCTCTTCTTTTCCACATTTTACAGATGAGGACATTGAGGCTCAGAGAGATTAAGAAACGTGCCCCAACCCCACACAGGACACATGTGGCAAGGTCAGGTCTTTGCTCCATCAGCAGGAAGTGCTTCAGCCCTGGGGGCAGGTCGGGGAAAGGACAGAAGTTAGAGCACCGTGGTGACATCAATATCACTCAGTGTTGGCTCTGGAAGGGGCGCCCTCTCGATTGGGGGCCACACGTTCTAGCTCACATCGCACCTAAAATGCGTTCTCACCCTCTCTCCCTGAACGCATCTTTCCTACAGAATATTTCCTTCCAATATTCAAGACGCACATGTTGGCAGCCAAGCATGGCTGCAAAGGGCCCAGTGTGGTCGTTAGGAGCCAGAACTACGCTTTCCAACAGCTGGTTCAAACCCTGGTTCTGTCCCGTACTACCTCTGTGACTTTGGGCAAGATACTGAAGCTCTCTGCGCCTCTCCTTCTTCCTTTATAAAACGGGGCTGATGGTGACAATGACAGTGAGGGTATCCACATTGCATGCAGGGTCACCGTGCATAGTCATGCATCCCGCTCACTGCTCAAGGCTGCCTGTCTGTGTGATGGGCCAGCAGCAGCCCCGCCCACTGACGTGAAGGTTCAACACCGATACACGTTGGCCGTTGTCATGTGTTTTACAGAGTCGGCTAAGTGCGGGCAGTGTGCTAAGCACCGAGGACACGAAGCTACAAGTCCCTATATACCGTGTGACGAGGAGGGAAGAGGTGGCCGAGACCCATGCCATTTTAGCAAGGAGCCCTGTGTGCTGATTTAAGGCACTGTCGTTAGCCCAGGGGGCAGAGGACAGAAGGAACCAGTTCTGGCTGAGAAGTGAAATCAGGACTGCGCAGGAGAGGTGGAGCACACAGCCAGGGCGTGGAGGAGGGCGGACGGGAAGAGGGAGTGGGGGCAGAGGAGACAAGGGGGCACGTGGCAAAGGGAAAGAAGGAAGAGGGGTCATGCCAGATGCAGAAGGCCGCAGAGACTGACCAGAGGCCAGGACTGTGGGTCTCACTGGGAACTCTGGCCTTCTTCAGTGGCAGCAAAGAAGTTAAAGTCAGGAGGTTGCTTGGCAGAGCTGAAATCAGTAGTCACAGGTGGCCAGGGGCGGGCGGGGGGTTGTCATCTGGAAGGACTCACCCTCCTCCGTGAGGAACCTGTTTTGGCTCATTGATACCAGCCTTGTCTTGCTCCCCGGTCCCCTCCCCAACTCTCACCATTTTCTCAGCCCTCAAACAGCTCCCAAAGGTGCAGGACATGGCATTCCTGAGCGTCCCAGCCCAGCGGGACCCCTTCCGAAGGCTCTGCCCCCTGTCTTCATCTCCATCATCCTGCTGGGGCCTGAGGCTGGTATGCCCGGCATCCTGACTCACTGAGCTTTGTCTAGGTCAGTTCTGTGTGGGGACAGAGACCTTCAAAGCCTAAGGAAGAACAGCGTAGTTATTTGCTGTTCTTGAGTCATGAGTCACGCACCTCCTTAAATGTGGCCTCTGCACCCCAGCTCCACACACAGGCTGTAAGCAGCAGATACGACTGGGGACTCTCACAGACAAGGGAAAACTCAGAATTGGGACAATTGCACAATATTCCGGGGACACCTGGCTCCTAGCACAGATCACCCCCCTGTTCTAGGTCGATTGCCATACCCCATCCGAAGTAGATGCTTCTAAGTGAGGCCACTGTCCACAACACTTCTGATGTGAGTCTTCAGCCTGCAGAGGTCCCCTCCCTCCCATCTGAGGTCACAGGCTCCAGGGCTCAGAAGACCAGAGCAGGAAAGAGCTTCAGGGATCAAGTCACCCCAAAGTCTTGCTTTATAGCGGAGAGAACTGGGGTCAAAGCAGGGACAGGGCAGGCCCCTGACTGTCCAGGGAATGACGCAGGGACAATTCCCTTATTCCCCTGTCCTTCACATTCTATGTCAATACTCTTATTCACGCTGGGGACGTGTGTGCATCTGCCGGGCCCAAGGCGAATGCGCGCATCTCGGATGAAGAGCTCCCCAGGGAAGGAGGCAGACAGAAGACAAAGCAGGGCGATGGCTGTCCTGCGAGTGGGGAGCTCTGCAAGACTGAAGAGACAGCAGTAGGAGGATGCAAGGAGCAGAGGGGTGCTGGCTCTTCCAGCCACGGCTGAGAGGGCCGCCGATGGCTTCCCGGTGGCCCTGTCCAGCCAAACGCAGGAACGGAGCTCACAGGCCACAGCATGAGCTGCCGGCAGCGCAGAGGCCCGGGTGCGGCCGATGCCACAGGCTGGGACTTGGTTTCCCCGCCGTGGGTTGGAGCCCCGGGAAGAATCTGGCCGGAGGCATCATCAGCTGCCCGGCTCTGCTTTCTTGAACCCTGCGGCTCTCAGCCATGCCTACGTGCGTCAGCACAGTGCCCCGGAGAGGCTGCGCCTGCATGTTCCACCTTTATTCAGAAAGTTCAGCTGACGAAGGCAAGCAGGTTTGTGCAACAGGAAGTCTGGGTTCCAGGACGTGCAGTGCCATTGCAGCTCTATTTCTGGAACAATTCTCTGAGCTCCGATTTTAGAAAACTCAGAGGAAACCCTTGCAGGCCGGCAGACAAGGAAAAGGTTCGGCTTTTCTCTTTCATTGTTCCTGACCTGCCTCTCCTTCTGCCCTTCCATCCTCTTCTATCCCAAAGCCTGGCTGCTGGGACCTGGGTCATGTGTCCCTTCATCTAGATTTCAAGAAGAATTCCCACCCATTGGACACAGGGCTGGGCAGCTCCCCCAAGGCTCGGCCCAGAGGGGACTCAGGTGTCCCCACTCCTGACCGGGGGCCCAGTGATGGCGGGAAGCTGGGTCTGGTCATCTCCTGCTGCTAAGACCCTGTGCAACTCCGAGCAAATCTTTTAACCACCCGAGGCCGCCCGCACCCGTAACACACACACCACCTGCCACACAGGGCTCGTGTTATCAAATGAGGAAACACCTGAAACGTTTCTTATGGCTATTTTCGGAAGGTTTCCTCCACCAGCCGCACCCACCCTCCTGTCCCTTGAGTGCGAGGGGCGGGCTGTCTCTGTTGTATGCCACTAGGCGCGGGGCACATGCACACTCACTAAGGCACAGTGTCCGCTGTACGGAGGTCCCTGCTGCCATGAAAATGGCGACTGGGAAACACCGCTGGGATGTGGAGAACGGTTATGGAATAAGAAACCAATAAAATGCAAAGATGGATCTCCTTCTGCGATGGCAGCTCTTAGAATACACCTGCGTAAATGAGGAAGAGAAAGCAGGAACGCTGACGGGATTCTCTTTATTCCTCCCTCCTCTCTCTCTCTCATTCTCCCTCACCCCCCTCTTTCTCTGTCTCACACACACAGAGGAAGGGAAATGACCTTATATTTCAATGAGAGATTCCAGTCATAACTTCCAGAACATTCTGACTCCTCTGGGGTCCCTGGGTGGCTAACAGCAGAGCATGCCAAACTGCCCCTTCATGGTGGATCTGATGCCTCCCGCTCACCCGGAGACCCCGAGCCACGAGAAAGCCCAGCGCCCACACCAGAACCTGGGCCCTTCCGTCGGAAACCCCAGTTCAGTTCAGCCAGTTCAGTTCCTCACACGGGCATCGGCCACCTGGGCCGGGCTCTGTGCGCTCAGTTCTGGGGATGCGGGGTGGTCGCCGGGACGCGGGCCTCCCAGCCCAGCTAGGGCGTCCGCCTGTGCTGGGAAGAACAGTCCGGCATCCAGGGGGCCAGGTGGAGGTGATGATAGCGGCCACCTGGACGAGCCCCTCGCGCGGGCCACAGCCCCCCACTGACAGATGCTAGGTGGGCAGCCTTGGTCCCACACGTCTGTCTCTGGGGTCCCTCCTAGGATCTGCCCTGATCTGTCTGCATGTCACTGAGCCCGTGGAACTGGGGGCTCTGTCCAGGAGCAGGGCCACGGGGGCCACTCCCCAGTCAGCCCCAAGGCCAAGGTCTGGGGTCCGTGACAGCAAGGAAAGATGTAGGTAGAGGTAGGTAACTCTCCTCATCTTCTTCTAGATGCTCCGCCCCATCTCCCAGCCTCCCTCGCTTTTGTTGGGACCACGTGGGTAGTTCTGGCCACAAGAACTGGAGTGGAAGTGATGGGTGTCGAGTCGTAGTAGAAATCATTAAGAGCTGGTGAGCCATCTCTGTCCTCCACTTCTCCTTGCACGGTGACCGTGGAGGTCACGCGTTGAAGTTGAAGGCAGCTTTCTTGCAACATGAAAAGAGCTGGAGAGTCCCAGGTACCCCATGGAGGGCCCATGGAGGAGAACGGGGGACCCACCAGGCTCTGCCCCAGCAGGAAGTAAGCCTTTGTCACCTACGTCACTGGGATGCGGGGCTTATTGTTACTGCAGCGTTAGCCTGTCCCGTGCTGACTGATGGCATTGAAGCTGGTCTTCAAACCTCCTGACCCCTAGGGGGTGTGTAGCCACAGCCCCCGAGCCGCGGGTCTTTCATGAGGGTAGGACACCGGCTCACTTATGGGGCTGTCGCTGAGGGTTCCGTGAGAAAATGTGTGATAAACGCCGGGCCCAGAAAGGACTCAGAAGTCGGCGCCGGCCGTCTGCTGTCTACATACTCCGTCGTGTAGGATCCACTTTACAGGTCAAGAAACTGTGGCTCCCAGAGCTCAGGTTTTGCCTCTAGGTGACAAAACAAATGAGCCACAGAGAAGAGTGGAAATGGGAAGTCAGTGGAGTCCCAGGGTATGGAGGTCAGGCCCGGGCCCGGGGCCAGCCACGCTGTGTGACGACGTGATTCCACGTAAAACTCTCCAGCCCGTCCTGTGGCCTTGGGGCTCTGAGATCTCTCTCTCCTTATCTGGAGGGTTGTTGCGCTTGGGAACACCTAATGTCATGTCCTTTTAAGTTCTGACCTTATACATGTGTGTGTGTGTGTGTGTGTGTGTGTGTGTGTGTGTGTGTGTTTTCTCACGTGGCTTTCAAGCCCTTTCTGGGTCCCAACCACACCCTGTGTGGAAAGGAATCAACGGGCTGAAGGTGGCCCCGTTGCGCCCTCTGCTGGCCACCACCCCCAGGAGGCCCGGTCTGCAGGGGAGGCTTTACGACGGTGAGCCTGGGGTTTGGAGAAAAGCTGAGCATCCACGGTCCCCTGCTCTCGGCGGTCACTGGGTTTTATAATCCTCACCCAGCACCTCCGGACTCAGCACCTCGCTTTCGAAACCCGGGTCACACAGCCTTTCTTCCCTGGCAAGTGTTTTCACCTCCTGGAGGCTGTTTCCTAGTTCAACTCTCCTCTGGCGGGAAGAGTGCCTCTGGCCAGAATTGTTGCAGAATGAAATGAGAGGAACGGGGACAAAACACTGAGCCCAGATTGATGGCGTACGAAAGGGAGCACAGTCCGTATCCGTCATCTCCCGCATTTCACGGTGTTGCCTGTCCCCACCCCGAGCCCCCGTTTGGCCCAGGACTGTTGGCTGGTGGAGACCGTGGCTTGCCCCCCTCCGTCTCCCTCAGGACACGTTTGTCCAGTGACATGCCTGTGTGCATCAAGACTGTGAGTTCTGGGGAAGCCGGGAGGGCTCAGTGGGTTAAGCGCTCGCTTTGCAGCGCCGGAGACAGGGGATCGAATCCCGGCCCCGGCCCGTGCGGACCCATATGCTGAACTGGGAGCTCCCCCAGTTCAGTTCTCTCTGTCTCTGTATCTCTCTCTCTGTCAAAAATAAATTAAAAAAAATATATTAAAAAAAAAAAAAAAGCCTGTGAGTTCTCACACAGTCCCCTGAGGCAGATGACCGGGAATCATCACCCCAACTTTACAGAGAAGGCCCAGGGCTGGATCTGGACGTGGGGAGGGGGGCCTGTGATCCGGCCAAGCCCTCCCCTTGGGGGGACTTGCAAAGGGAAGGGATCTCCCAGCAAGTCACAAATCTACACCAACGATAGCTCCCGGCTTCTGGAAAGACAGGCCGAAGGTTCTAAAACAAGGAGGGGAAGCCGTCCTCCGCATTTGCAGGGGCCACTCAGCATCCATAGCTGTAGGTGGTACAGAAGCACACCTTCCGGAAGGTTCCAGAATGGATGTTCCGAAATGATGGGTAGTAATCATGACCCTCTCTGCCTAAGGGTCGTGCGACCAGCAGGTGGCATCACAGGGGGCTCCTGGCCCTGCAAAGAGGCAGGCTCGCTGCCTCGACTTGTGAGACACACCTGGGGCAGGTACACCCACGGCTGAGGGAGGACCGAGTCTCTATGGCCCACATGATGTTTCTGGACGTCCCCTCCCTCCACCCCAAACCTTTCTTTACTGCACCTGCCACCTGCCTACAGCCCTTGCCCTTTTCTTATCAAGGGTACTCCCCACCTTGCTGCCTCCTTTCCCCCATTCCTGGCAGGCTTTGCACATTGACTAAGTGTGCTCGTAACCAGATCGGACCCTTATCCCAACGCCGGTAGCTTCCCATGCAGCTCACAGGGCTCCAGTCACCCGCCAACCTCGCCTCCTTCCCCACCAGCTTCCGTCGCCTCTGGTTCCTGCCCTTGGGCCAGTCTGTCTAATCTCTTCATCTCCTGGCCCCCTGGATCTTCCTGCACCTGGACGGGGGCCGGGCAAAGGCCCCGCCCCACAGGTGGGGCCCCTGTAAGTTCATCAACTCCAGCCCCAGCCAGGACGGCAAGACCAGCTGAACCCCTGGGCATGGCCCACGTGAAATCCTTCTCAGCTGTTCTGCATCCTCTTGTCTCCTCGTGACCTGGGTACATGACCTCCCCTGACCCCAAGCTCTCAAATGACCTACGTGGGAAACGTGAACGATCTTTCATCTAGAGGACGGGCAAACGGGGTGCAAACACTTTCAATCCTTGTGTATGTTTAAAAATCCTTCTGTAATAAAGTACAATGAAATTAGAGGCCCCCTCCTACTTCTTTTTGCTTCAGTTCGTTCTTTGTTGACCAGTCAAGCGTGCGTGTGGAACAGCCCGATGGGTATCCTCTGGAGGATCTTCCCAGGGCCCAGTCCTGTGCCTGTAGATCCTCGGGGTTCTCTGGCTAATTCCTTCCCCTTCCCCGGGCTCTGGCCTGGGACCAGGGTGTGATGAGCTCACACCGGCACTCTCCTTATGGCTCCTGGCTGCACGTCGCCACCTCCTGGCCGCCTCCCACGTTGCAGCTGCAATGTGATCTCAATCAGGAACAAATTGGGGGCCGCTGGGTTTCTCTCTCTGGTGGAGTAGAGTTGGGGCGCGTGTTAACAATAGAGAGGAGGGCCCTGATAGGGTGTCACTCACTTAATCCTCAACACGTGTTTCTAGGGTAGGTGCTGCATCATCCCAACTCCATCCATGAGGTCAGGCACAGAGAGGTTCAGTAACTTGCTCCCTCTCACACAGCTGAGAAAACCAGGCAGCCTGGCTCCAGCGCATCTGTGTGACGGCCTCTGGGGGCTGCCTTCAGGTCACCACAAACCTCTCAAATGAGCTCAAGAGGCAGCAGGGTGTCAGGGGGGCCCGGATCTCAGGAGGGAAGGCTTGGTTTGAACCCCACCCCTGTCCTCAGCTGGCTTTCATTCTGCACCTGCTCCTTCTGTGGGGTGGGCGTTCATGGTCATGCCCAGGAAGCTGTTGTGTCGACTGCAAAGTGCCACGCACTGGGAGGCACCGTCGCTTACACGGGCTTTACGTTACAGTGTCCCCATACTGGGTGGGTGGACTTATTAAAAATAAAAATAGAATAAAATGGGACATTGCTGCCACCTTTGGCCCAGACCTGGATCCATCCGTGGATGCAGCGTCTGCTACAACCCCTGCAATCCTAGGCTCCCCGAGGTGCTTGTCCTTGACTTCACGTCCCTTCTGGCAGCCAGCACCTGATGCACAGGTGAGGCAGCTGAGGCTCAGAGAGGTGAGGCGACTGCCCGCAGTCACACAGCAGGGAGAAGCATGGTGGTGTAGAACGGCCTCTGCCCTTCTGAAGCTCTGGGCACTTGGCAGGGGTGGACACCAACACAGGAGGCCCTCGGGAGGCAAAGCATTGTCCTCTTTAGGGTTCAGAGGAAACTGTGAGGGGCAGCTCCATGCAGGGCCCTCCTGGACACATGACAGACACACCCGAACGATAAAAATAGCTTTTCATTTTTAATTCACTTCGATTCAGCTCATTGGACAACATACAATAAATAAAACAAAGCAGAGGCTGAGGAAGGCGACTCTTGCTAACTTCATTCGAAATGCACCCAGATTAACACTCAGCTGCAAAACTTAGGTGCAAGGCTGGGGGAGGGTGGGGGGCAGGAGGGGCCAGGGTGAGGGGAGGCAGGGGTGAAGGAAAGAAGCAAATTTAAAAACACCACCAACCAACCAAACAAGATTGCAAAGAAGGAAAGTGCTCAGGAAACTTTGGCTTTGACGTGAGTTCCATGAAATGCTAACTTGATTGGGCACCACGTTCATCCTCGGGGGTTGGGGAGGGGGTTCCTGATGCAGACCCCGGGGTTAAAGCTGGTGTCCGGCTCAGGGACCCAGACAGGTGGGCCGCCTATGGTAGTTCTGGTCCACGGCTGAAGCTGGGCAACACGAGTCCCGAATGCTGATGGGCCGGGAGGGACATCAGCAGGGTGAACGCAGGCGGGCTGCCTGTACTCTTCAGTAAGAAAAAACGTTGCTAATCCTCTGATGTTGGGAAGTGCCCTGTCTGTCCCTCCTACGCCCCTTTCTCCTTGCACAGAGGTGTCACTTAGCACCCCGGGGGTCAGGGAGGCTGGCATGTCCATGACAATCTTAAAACTTAGCCCGAGCCCCAGGGGACAATGACCGGCGGGTGGCCTGCGGCATGCTTGCTGCAAACCAGGTGTCCATGAGGGCCGGAGCTCTTCGGAGGGGAGAAACTGAGGCCGGAGAGAGAGGGTTGAGCAGAGCGCTGCAGGAAGCTGAGCCCGGCCCCTTCCCGCTCCACCGGGAGCCCTGCACACCCGTTCAGAGAGGCAGGGGGTCTTTGGGGAAACGCTCTCAGCAGGAAAATTAAACGGCGGTCACTGGAGCCAACCACGACTGCCCTACGCCTGTGCCTCCACTCCCCACCCGGCCCAAGGAGGTTCCGCTGGGTTTTTGCAGAGTCCTAGCTTGGGACTGAATCTGAGTTCACAATGACAAAACAAGAAGGAAGGTGGGTGGAAAGAGGAGGTACAGCGCATTCCACAAACCCACCAACCTGACACCCCAGGATCTGCCCCCAGATGTGAGCCCCCAGATGCCCCGACAGGCGAGCCTGCGGATTCCCGTAACACTTGCTTTAAGCACCCCACTCCCCAGCCTGCCCCGTGGTGCAGGGGCAAAACGAAATTAAAATCCCAGGACCAGCGACAGAGTCAGAAAGTGCACACGATGTCAGCTGAATTCAACAACAACAACAACAATCAATAAATAATCAGGAAGGCTAACGAGGAAGCGTGACAGGGTGAGGTATGACTTGTCCCCAGCAGGGACCGGGCCCAGAGCGTGGTGGGCCCTGAGGGAAAATGCTGGCAGGCAGAGGCCCTCTGTGTGGGCTCGGAAGGTCGTGGGCACCAAAGCCAGGCGTCTGAAAGCAAGAGTGCTGTTCCACGGCTCGTGCGCTTCTGGGAGGTGCTGCTATCATCCGAGCTCTGCTCCAACACAGGCACTGCTGCTGGCAATGAGAACAGCTGTCCCCGGCTATGGAGTAAAGAGGGGCCAGCACCAGGGATCCCCCTTCCCCAAGTCAGGGCGTTCGCCCCATTTCAGCCAATGTGTGCATCTCTCCCCCCAGTACAAAGGCACATGGACGTTGTAAGACCTGCTCTCGGCCACTATTTTAACGACAGAGATGGATTCATCAGGAGAACGCATCTTGGGAAGAAGGCGCCTGTTGGAGTCAGACGCATGACCGCTGGGGTGGACAGCCTCTCTTGGCCACCACAAACGAGCTTTGGGAAGAAAGCGCAGATGGGGTGGTCACGCCAAGTGCAAGAAAGGCCAGGCAGCGTGCAGAGAAAGGTGTCATCTGATGACAGGGGCCACATGGTTCTGCCCAGGAAGCTGTCCTCATTCTGAGACATCGCAGCTCAACGCGGGCTAGGAGTGAGCCCCGGGGCGCTTGGGGGAGAACCACACCGGCCCGAGCTGCCTGGGAAACGGTCCCTTCCTTTAGAACGTGGGGGTCTTCAGTATCTGTTGCCCCCACCTCCGTGCATGGAGGATGGGCCTCTCTCACATCTCCCACCTCCCCCCCAGCCCTAAGGCAGCAGGGAGGACGTCTCCCCACCCGAACTGGTCCTCAGACTTGCTCTGAAGGCCCCCAGCGGGGCCTGGTTGACCTCTCTGAGTAGTCAGATGCCGGGACGCAAGAGGCTGTGAGGGGCACCTGGCCACACCCCGGGGTCGGCCCTGGAAGCTGGCAGAAGGTGCTGGCTCCCGCTGGGAAGCTGGGGTGACGTGGGTGACAGGTACATCCGTCCTTAACCCTTCGCAGCGTCATCTACCCTTGAATATCCGGATTTTGTTGATGGATGCCAAGGTGGTGGTCACGTTGGACTCAAAGTCTCCGTCGTGCACCCCGGTCTTGCGGAAGGCCCCCGCGGACGGGTTATTCTCCCAATAGTGGTGCCAGTTCCCTTTGCTGTCCGCCCCGAAGCCATACAAGTCCACCTGTGGGGGCAGGGGGAGGACAGAGGTGAGACCCAGACAGCAGGGCCACAGGCAGGACCTCCAAGAAGGGCAGCCTGCGGGCATTGCCAGAATCTGTCAGCACCATTCCAAGGACCCCGAGCTTCCAGGTGCCTGGGATCCCCAGGGGCTTGGGGATCCCAAAGCCAGTTAAGCAGAAGTCTAATGCTGAAGGCACCTTGGCAGGTGGCCCTAGGGGAGCTGGGTCACCTCTGGGGCAGGTATAACCTCTTCTCTGAGGCTTGAGGAGCTAGGGAGGGACTGTGTGGAGTGGAGGGGACACAGCCCAGCTCAGCCACGACGGACCGGCCGGCCCTGCAGGTGCCTGACCAGAGGCTCTCCTCGCCTCTCTCGGGAACGTGGAACGAGGAGCCCTGGTCCCCGGGGCGGCCGGCGGTGTGGCGGAGGGAGGCGTACCTCGTCACAGACGTGTAGGGAGAAGATGACGGAGAGGATGCCGGTGGATGGGTAGCGTCCGTGGCCCTGCAGCCAGCTGTCGAAGACGTACTTGATGAAGGCCGGGTGGTAGATCAGGATCTGCCAGAGGGGAGCACAGAGCCCTTGGTGAGGGGCTGGAGAGGGAGCCACGGGGGGACACAGCGGTGAACAGGACTAACACCCCCGCCCTCGTGGGGTTTACGTTCCCGAGGGAAAAGATGGGCAGTGACCCACATCATGAAGAGACAGAAGATGCTACGGGGGAGAAATCGAGAGAGGATCGAGCCCTGGGGTAAGAAGGCTCGCTGAGAAGGTGACACCCGAATGACAAATGAGACCAGGGTGTGAGATGTGAGGCTGCAGGGGGAGGTTCCAGGGGACAGCACGGGGCAGGGGACAGGTCACTATGGGAGGGCACAGGAACTGAACCACCTTCCCACCTGCTATGGGCCCGATTGGCCACCAGTCCCTAAAATGACCCTGTGTGCTGGTTTCCCTCTCCTCACATTACTGATGAGGAAACAGAGGCCCAGAGAGGCTTAGCAACCTGCTCAGTGTCACACAGCCAGCGGTGGCAGAGCCGGGGGTGGACTTGGTCCCACCGCCCACAGCTACCTTGAGGACAGCAAGGGGACTTCCCAGGCAGCAGCAGAGGGTGTGCACATGCGCCCCTGGGAAAGGATGGTGGGGGAAGGGGGTTGCATGACTCGGGGGACTCCTCAGCTCTTAGCCTGGCCTCTAGGTCCCGCCTCTCTGGGCCGCTGTCCCTGCCACGGGCTCCACCCTACAGATCTGTGTGCGGCTTCTTCCCCGGGGTAGTGTGACCCCCAAACAAAAGGCAGATGTTGGAAGCACGGGGAAGACTTCAGTTCCAGCATTGTCACCAACTAGCTGTGGGTCCCCAGGCAAGTGGCCTGACCTCTCTCATCTCCCCAGGTCTGGCTTTGAGAAGCTCATCTGGCTGGTTCTCCAACCGGCGGCCTCCGCTGCAGCCCCGAGCGCTTCTAAAAACCCAGGGTGTCTGATTCTGCAGGTCTGGGTGGGAACTGCATCCGTGACACTCTCCCAGGAGCTGCTGCTGCTCTGGGGGCCCCACTTGCAGAAAGTCTCCCAGTGTTGTTCTCTCCAGCAGAGAAACTAACTGGGGGGGCCAGGGCCCCCATCCGCGGGGGTCCCAGGGACTCTCCACAGGCACACGGTGGCACAGCGGGCGATGGTCTCTCTCTACCACCCTGCAGAGCCTTACAAATGAAATGAGCCTGTGCTCAGCGGACCAGGGGCCGGAGCCTCCACCCACCTTATTCTTCTTCACTTTGATCTTCGCGGGGACAGGAACGTAGGTGCTGCAGGGGGAAAGCAGGTGGTTAATGTGGGGAGGGGGTGCCGGGGAGGGAGAAGGAGGGCGAGGCAAGGGCACCTCCTTCTCAGGGGACCCGCCTCCCAGCCTCAGCCCGTCCCCTACTGCAGCAGTGGCTCACTACAGACACCAGGGGGAGACCTTGGCTCATTTGAGGCCCCTCTGCGGGCTTTGCACAGGGAGGCCAGACACCTACCCCCGCTAATGGGGTGCTGGCTGCTGAGGCCCCCGCTGCCCCATTTTCATCTGCAAGGGTCTAACGCGCCTCCAAGATGAAGCTCACCCGGGGAACTCAGGCTCCAGGGCCTCGAGACCGGGTGGAAGGAGCGGGTCCAGGGAAGGCAAATGCTCAGGGGTGTCCTTGGGGCTGCGGGGCTCGTGGGTTCCAGGAGGACGTGTGGGAGGGGTGCCTTGCACAGGGAACAGCACACGCGAGGCTGTGACGCAGGGAACAGCATGGTGGGGGGCCCGGAGGCACCCACGCTGCACGGAGAGGCCGCGAGGGGCCCGTCCAGATGCCCCGAGGGGACTCACTGGGAGATGGTTCCCGTGGTGGTGGCACTGACCACCCAGTCCAGGTCGATGGTCTTGAAGGGGACGAGGATCATGCTGACGTTCTCCGCCAGCTCCCGGAAGCTCTCAGGGTACACGAGGTGGTGGGTTGTCTTACTGCCCACGTCGGCCTCAAACCCCGCCGTGGGCGCCTTGTTCATCCTGGGAGAAGGGGGAGAGGAGAACACACGTCGGATCACGCGGGCACCAATCCCGGGGGCCCGCGTTAGCTCCACCGGCCTGCGGTGTGGCCTCAGTTTGCTCATCTGTAAAACGGGGACAGTGAAGAGGCAACGCAAAGGTTTTTGTCACTTTTTTCTCTTTTGTTATCTCACGTGGGCCTAACTGGGACCTACTAAGTGGGAGGCAGTGCCGTGGCCTAGTGACACGTCTCAGGAAACCTTAACGGTAACAGTGACCGGCAGGCACTTTATGGTCCGATTTCACGGTTGAAGAAATCTGAGTGCAAAGATGTCCCAGGACAGGGCTGCCAAGCAGCAGCCTTGAACTTGGGTCTGATGACCCTGGACTGGACTCTTTTGCCCTCACCATGGATGTTCCCATTGAACTCCAGGTTCCAAGAGGCCAGGTGAACGGTCTAAAGGCAAAGTCCTGGACCGCAGAAGCAGGAGAAGATTCTAGAAAAGTGCCTGGGCAATCACCAGCCCCCCCACCACTTGTATCTCTCTCTCTCTGGGGTGCTCGTGCCTCTGGGTTGTGGGCACGGCGTGGTAGAGACGACAGAAACCCAGGAGAGGCACGGGGGCGATGTCTGGAATATCTGTTTGACTTGGCGACAGGAAAATATATTTTACAGTCAATCATTCAGTGATACGGTGGCCTAGATTGCACAGTGAGATGAATTTTAAAGCTTCAACGAGAGTCTTCAAATTCATCTTGCCGTCTCGCCGGGCCTGGGGCCAGGGCCCGGGCACTCACCTCAGCACGAAGTCGTGGCTGTCGATCTGCGGGCCATACCAGGACTCCCGCAGGTTGCCCGAGTTGCCCACAACAGCACAGCGCCGACAGCCCACCGACTTCTTCTCCAGCAGGGGGTCCACGTTCCCAGGGACCACCTGGAACAGGTCCCTGATGGTGTCGTTCAAGTTCTTGGGCTGCTTCTCCCGCTGGAGTCTCTGGGCAGGGGACAGAAGGGGAAAGGGTCATTGCTGCCCCTGGCAGGAGGCTCTGCCAGCCGGCTTTTGGGTCCCAAGTGTCCAGTGACAGAGGAATGGATTGAAACAATGTGGAGCCCATACACAGTGGCACATCATGCCACCATTAACCCAATGTACGCCACGGATGGACCTTGAAAACATGATGCTGTGTGAGATGAGCCAGACACAGAAAAACGGACACTGTCCGGTTGCACTTTCATGAGGCAGCTAGAAGAATCAGATGCGGAGACCGAAGGTAGTGTGGTGGACACCAGAGGCGGAAGGAGAGGTGAGGGGAGCCACATACAGTGTTTGGGGGTGATAATGAAACAGCGCGGGGTACAGACAGCGGCGATGGTGAGGCAACACTGTGATATATTTAATGCCGCTGCGATGTAGACATATACACAGTGAAGAGGATGAATATTATTTCATCACAATAAAAGCAAAACAAATCCAGGATTAAATGTCAGCTTCTGAAAGGATCCTGGGGCAGCTCCAAGCTCCGGGACCCGGAATCGCCCCAGGATCTCACCACGGTACAGATTCTGACTCAGTCGGGCCAGGCCGGGCCCCAGAACCTGCATTTCCAGCACAGGCTCCCAGCCAATGAGACTGAGAACCCCGGGGGAGGTGGCCACAGCCAGGCTCCCCTGCAGAACCCTCCTCGGAGGTCCCCACCAGGAGGGGGCCCAGTGTACCCCAACATGGCGAGCACTCAGGACCACAGTGTGCCCGGCAGAACCCTCAGCTCAATATCTTCACGGCAGAGCCTCAGTGAAGAGCGTGTGAATGCACCAGCGACCGACACTGTGAACCCTGCAATGCGCCTGCCTGACCACCCACCCCGGCCCCCGCACTCACCATCCACCAGCTGTAGGTGCCTTCCTCCAGGAGCGCGTTGTGCACCGTCAGCAGCGGCTGCACGGACGTGTTGAACCTCTCGTCGAACCAGGGCGAGACCCTCCGCTGCCCGATGCAGCGGGCGCAGGTGCAGGGCCTGTGAGAATACATGAGCTTCCTGAAGTTCTCCGAGAGCTCCAGGACCATCTGCTTGGGGAACCAGCTGCTGGTCACCACCATGTGGGAGTAGTTGAGGAGGAAGGAGGTGAGGAAGATGAAGAGGACGAGGAGTGTGAGCACTTTGAGGCTCCTTTTCCTCAGGGTTGCCATCTCTGCTTTGCCGACGGGGCTTCCCGGCAACGGGCTGGGGGGAAGTCACGCCTCCTTGCAGGGGAGCTTCGAAGAAAAATCCCAGAGGTGGAGGCTTGGTCACAAGGCAAGGCAGGGCTTCCCAGGGGGCCTCACGGCCTGCTCCAGCCGATGTCACTTCCACTGGGCAATGGCCACCCCAGGGCGCCCAACATCACCCTGTGATACTCAAAGGCTCAGTGGGCCGCTCAGGGCGGAATGGCTTTTCTCGCATAGAAGTTGTCTCTTCTGAAAATAAAGTGGCCAGCGTTGTCAGCAGTCCTTACAGAGCCGATAACGTCTCTCGATGAAATGTTAATCAAACTTAATACCTGAGGTTTCCTTTCCCATCCAAAGGGACTGGGGGGTAATTAATCTTTGTGACAGTCCCAGGTCCCTCAGGGGTGAGGACCTGGAAAGAAGGTTCAAGGAGCAGGACGAAGAGAAGCCGTCTTTGTCACTGTCCTCCAGAACGGATGGTGTGTGATGATCCCTAATTAGAACTCCGTCTGTTCATGCTGTCACCGGAGATGTGGTGCGGGAGGCAGCGGGCTTAATGAAGGCACCGAGGGCTGTCTGTCATCTGCACAGAAAAGGAAGAAGGAAACAGGGTGACAGTCGAGTACCTTGTTAGAAAAAAATATCTATATTTCTGTCTCTGCTTCCTCCAGGATGAATTCCATTATCTTCCCCTCTGTTGTCAAGTTGACGGGGCAGAGGGCTGGGGACGATTTATTTACCTGGTCTGTGCGTGAGTCCAGTGAGATGTCAACACCTATTCTACAAGGCTGCTAAGGGACACAGAAGGCGTGACACCCATCTTGCCTGCAACCGGGACCCAGCGCACGTAAGCGTTCAACCCGAGTTTGGGGACCGAATCAATGATGCATGTATACAAGTAGAGACTGCTAAGTACACACTACTTTCTCCTTCACTCTTTTTGGATTCTAATTTCAACAGCAATGAAAAGGATTGTCCTGGCTTCGCGGAAGCTAGCATTCAAACTCCGCCACTGAGCCTCAGGCCCCTCACCGGGGCCTCAAATGGCCCAGGTTCAAGTTCTGCTTTACCAGCTGTGTGGCCTTGGAAAAGTTATTCAACCTTCCTGGCCCACAGTATTCGCCTCTGTAAAAGGGAATAACAATACTTCCACTTACAGAATGATTATGAAGATAAAGAGGTAGGCGCTGAGCTTCTGGAATCTATTAGGCAATTGCTAAACTTTAATTTTCCATTTTCAATGAAGGGATATTCTTGGATATCCACCCAGAGCTGGGCATAACGGCACATGCATACACATCTATGTCGTCAGATAATCCTCAAAGTATACCGCCAATTAGATGGGAGTTCCCGTTTTTCCCTTGGAAGAAACTGAGGTTCCAAGAGATTAAATGACTTGCCCAAGGTCATGGGGAAAGGAGGAAGAAGGTCTGAATCCAAAACCACAACCCTGATTCCATGAACCTGGAGGCGACTCCCCCGTCTGTTAACGGTCTTCAGATGACCACAGTTGGAGGGATAGTGAGGAAGGGAAGTCTATTTCATCAAAGAAAGCAAACAGAAACTCCTCGGATGCCCATGCCACAAGTCCCCAGCTGCCACTGGCTTCTTCCGGCTTCAGCAGAGAGCAGGTGTGGTCACAGCCCTGCACTGAGCGTGACTCCTGTGGCCTTTGCTTGGACGGTCCTGTGCACCCGTCGCGCTGTGTCTGATCAATCCCTCCCCACCTGGAACCTGTAGGTCGCGCACGAGCAGGATACATTTCTTTCAGGAAAGTGACAGTTGACGGGAGGTTTCATTACCTTTTGGTAGAAAGAGGGTCTGCTCGGAAACGAGATTCAATGCCTTCCTAGAGACCAGGAAGACGGGTCCCCACCTCCTACAGCTCCCTCCATGCCTCCGATCAGTAGGCTCCCATCCCGCTTACCATGGTAATTGGTCCAGGGATGGGAAGGTTTCCCAATCTCCTCCAATCAGAGTGAAACCCCCGACTTCCATAGGGAGGGAAGAATCTTTCCTTTGCCCTGGCCCGTTGGATGTTTGCAAATGGAAGTCAGGGTTGGGCGAGCCATACTGTTAGCTCATGTGGGAGAGGTCAGAGCTGAACAGGGCCAGGCAAACAGTGTTAGATCCCTGAGCTAGCCATACCTGCAGCCCACCCGACATCATCTTGACCTTTCAGGAACATGAGAGAATAAATCCCCTTTATTGTGTAAAGCAGATTACTTGTAACTTGAAGCAACACCGCTGACCCACGGATCACAGTTGCCTCAGCCTCTGGGCTCCTGCCTAGACTGTCCCCAACATCCTGAAAAGCCAGCTTACCCTGTGTGGCTCTTACTCATTCTTCAGGGCTGGGTGGGTGCTGAATCCCAGAGGAGGGCCTCCTGGGGGCTCCCAGAGGCCTGGCTCCACCCTGCCTGGGCTGGTTGCTTGCCCGTCTCCTTTCTCCCTGGGCTGAGGACAGAAGCTTAGTCTCACTCATTGTTGTGTGCCTGTCTGTTGGCACACACAGGGCGTGAAAGAACGCAGAAGCAAACGAAGGGAAAGTCCCGGGCCGACAATTCAGAGGAGAGGTCTGAGCAAGAAAGCCCAGAGCAGGACTCAGAAGACCCCAATTATCACCCGGCCGGATGGATGAAGCACCCACAGGCTGTGTGACCGTGAACCGGTTCTCTGGTCTCTCTGAACCATGCCTTCTACTGGAAAACGGAGCTGATAACAGAGATGCTACTTACTCCTCAGGGCTGTCAATCAACCAAGACCTGTCCATGCATGTAATGCACTCATGATACGTAAACCGGGCCCTGTGCTGCATCAGGCACTGGGCTCGGTGGCTGGGATGGGTGTAGGGTGAATGATTCTAGCTGGGAGCATCTTCAGTACCTGCCAGGCCTCAGTGCCCCGGGAGAGAGGAGGGGCTGTACCTGGGTCAGCGCGGGGCTCCGTGTGATCTCCATCTTTCAGAGGTGGGAACAAGAGGTCCCCAGTCAGCTGGCGACTACCCAGTGAGCGGGGATTCCAGCCAAGGCTCAGCCCAGAGAGTAGGGTCTGGGTAGGGGTGTTCCATACCCTGAGCCCGGCGTCTGAGCAGTAGGAGAGGGACGGCGACCGTCTCCATGCAGCGACGGCAGTGTGAGCACCACACAGGGTTCGAGTGTAGCCCGGTTCAGGGCCTGGTGTGGGCCAAGCGTGAGCCTTTCCTTCCTTGATTTGTTTTCTCCCTGGTCGGCTCAGCTCCACCCACTGAGTCACCCACAAAGTTGGCGGCTACTATGCTGCTGCAGCGCAGCCCAGGCCCGGACCCGCTCCATGGCTCCCGCCTCCCCGGGGTCACGGAGCGTGGGCCACAGCTGCGGCCGAGCCCGTTCTTCCAGAAAACATTATCACGCAGCCCAAGAAGTGGACATGGCCGGTCCCACGTGTCACTCTCTGCACCTCCCAGGAGGCAACGTCATGGGCCCCAGGGACTTGGCGGTGGTGGATTGGAGACAAGGGAACAGAGAGGGAAGGCTCTGTGGAGAAGGCGGCCATGAGACAGACCTGGAAGTCAGGAGGCCTTTGACTCTGACGCAGGGGAGTCGGGGAGAGTAGAGCAGGCCCCTTCCAATGGCACATGGGGGTGGCGGTGGTGACGGGGGCGCCTGTCAGTTAAGGCAAATGGGGTGTCCGCAGACTGCTGGTATGGGCAGGCCCTACTCTGGAAGCCTTCTGGAACGTGGGCTTGGGGATGAGGCAACAGGGAGCCCCGGATGGTCTGTGGGCTGCAGACTGCAGTGTCTAGAATAGGGAGGCTGGATAGAGGGGTGCACACGATACCCCTCGAGCCTGGAGAGTAGCCCCGTCTCCACCTTGGTGTCTTGGGAAGTGCGTCTCCTTTGGGGCCTCAGTTTCCCCACACCCAGGAAGTGCTGGCAGGTTGGGAGAACCCTGCCTTCTGTTCACAGAGCCTCCTGTCCTTACCCTGCGACCTCTTGCCGCTCCTTTGTGGGGAGCTGGAGGAGAAGGCAAAGGTCCCCTGAATCATGAACAGAGGTTCAGAGAGGGAGGCCTGGAGGAGCGCCCCCACTCCCGGTCCCCCAGGAACATGATTAGGCAGCATCAGGGCCGCAGGACAAAGAGTTGAATACGTTTTCACATTTTGAGGCACACAAAAGGAATTTAAATCCCCAAATCTTCTTGTGCATGTGTACTGAAGGGTGCTAAATGCAGAGTCTGAAGACACCTATACAACATTCCAAGCAGGAAACGTGGTCAGGAATTTAGGGAGTCACGCTGCACACACATCCAGGCTGACAGACGCCCCCAGGAAAAAAGAACAGAGAGGTTTTCCTGTTGGGGTGATGCAGAAGCCCCGATGACGGAAAGACTCTTCAGAACTATGAACCCCACACCACCCCTGCCTCAGGGGGCTGTCCTGGTTCTAAAGACCTTATGGGTGAGTGAGAGGCTGGGGTCCCGGCGGGTCTGGATGGGAGGTGTAGATAGTTGACATGAACCTGAGAAAGAGAACGTTCCTCCTAGGCCCGACTTCCACGGGGAGATGTTAACTCTCGTGATTTACAAGGGCATCCAGAAGGCTCCCGAACAGGTTGGGAGACAAACTCTGGTAATGCCCGGAGCCGGGACTCAGGCTGCAGAGTAAACCCAGACGCGACGTGGCGAGGGGACCTGCACCCATGGTGTTCTGAGGTGGGCGGGAGCCCCCAACGACAAACCTTTGTCTGGCACAAACTAGCCCAGAAGCCGGGGCTAGAGGGGTGTCATGGAGTCTACCGGGGTCCCTGGGGTAGAATTTCCGTGGGAGGCGTCCCCAGAGCCTGGAGCACGGGGGCGGGGGTGAAGCCAGAGAGTTGAGATACGAGCATTGACCCCTTCCCATCGGCACCCATAGCTGGGGAAACCCATGCAATGGCGTGTCGGGGAAGGCGGCTTGGGGACCTACACCCAATGTCCACACCTGGGGGCTCATTTCAACGGCTGTGGTGCTGCTTCCTCTTTCATAGTGGAGGCCGAGGGCACTTGTTCAAGGGCCACAGTGAGTGACGGACCCGAGTCAACCCGCGGTCGCCCACAGCGACCCAGCCCTGCGGTGTTGTGTTTTAAACCAGGTAGGGGGTGTTAGGGACCACGGAACACCCCGAAGGCGCTCTCTCTCTCTGTTGCTGGAGCTTCATGGCCACCCAGCCTCACTTCCCGCCTTGTGCCCTTAGTCATTACAAAGACGCCTCAAAACCCAGCACTTACTGGCCGGGTGAAACCTCGTCTTCGGGGCCACCATCCATGTGGTCCGCAGGGGATGGAGGCAGAGCACTCAGGCCCAGATGCAAAGTGGGAAGATGATGTTGCAAAGCCTCGTTAGCTGTGTGACCCTGGACAAGCCACCTGACCCCACCAAACCACAACTTCTTGCCCTTGTGCGCAGAATGCAAACGCGGACACGTGCCCTAGGAGTGCCAAGAGGGTGGGAGACGACCGTGCGGAGCTTTGGCCTCAGCGGGGCCGGTAGCTGCTCTGCTCCTGCCTTTGCATTAATCCCACCGAGAATGAACATGTCCTGGGCGACCTATTCCTATTAACTCCCTGAATACTACTATGCCATCCCACAGAGGAGAAGACGGAGGCCCGGGATGGGAAGCCGCCTGGCTCAGGGGCACGCGTTGGAAGAGTGAAGCCACAAGGTGATCTGAGTGTGAGCAGCCCAGCTGCAGAGCCCCAGCTCTTCACACTGAGTCTCTGCCACCCGGTCTCAGTCTGAGCTGTTCTCATGGCCGGGGAGCCGGATGGAGCCCCCTGCCCTCCCTGCAGGTACGTCCATGCGGGCAGGGGGCCCGCAAGCCCACCCCCACCCCCACCCCAGCACAAAGGGCCCACGGCTGCTACTCACCCTCCATCCAAAGGAGGAGGCAAGTCAGGCAGGAGAGGGAAAGTCAGGGATGCTGCCCCTCTCCCGGGCCCGTGAGGAGTGACGCCCCAGGGAGACAGCCGCGTTGTCTCAGCTCTGGGGCCTGGGGGTGGAAGACAGCACTACACGTCCCCGGCTGCTCATCATCAGAGGGCCTCCCGCTTGGACAGCACAGCACTTTCCAAACCTCCTGGTATTGCCCATTGGTGCCCTGTGTCCTGCGAACACGCAGTGGTGAGGAGCGGGCTTTGAGAGGTCAGCTGCTCCCCTGGGGTCTCATAGGGTCCCAGGCTGGACAGGTGGGGGTGGGGGAGGCAAGTCCAGGTGTGTATCTGGGTAACTTGGTCCCAAGAGCCTTCACTCCCTTTGGTTTCCTGAGCCCAGCCTCTGAAAGTCCCGGCTGAGCAACCGTCTTCTCCAAAATGTAAAGCGACCCATCTTTCCAACAGCTCCGCACCTCTGACCCACGTCCGGGAGACACTGACAGCCTCTTAGCCACAGGACAGAGTCACAGCCCAGACCTCACACCCTTTCGCGATGTTCTCTGCTCAGGCCTCTCACCTCCAGTCTGCGGTGGTTTCTCTCCACAAGCTTGGAGTGAAATCTGAGCTTCGGACCACGGTCTGCAAGAGCCGGCCCTGGCCTGTGGTCTGACTCACTTTCTACGCCTTCTCTTGGCTGCCTCGGCTTAGGCTGCATGGGCCCCAAGCATGACAATCCGCAGGGCCTTTGCACGGGCGATTGGCTTGGCCCAGAATGCTTACCCCGCAGAATGCTTCACAATTCTTAACGCAGGATACCGGGGCCGGTGTCCACCCTTTGGTGAGACTTTCCCCGAATCCTTGGTATCCCCAAATCATAATGTGTCTCACCCTCTGCGTTTCCCCAGCCTCTGTTTCCCTACACTCCATACTTTATATAGAAAAGATTCTCCTAAGTTCCCAGAGCTCACAGACTTCCTTTCATTCCCCACTGTGTTCTAGAAGAGTGGTCTTACGTAATGTCTAATAATTGCTGGAAAGGTGGGTATTATCCCCATTTTACAGATGAGAGGCTAAAAGAAGTCCAGAGATTACAATCCCCTACTCTCACAGTTCGTACGTGTCAGACCTGGGACTCAAACCCAGACTCTTTCAAGGCCAAATTCGTGGCAGGAAATGCTCCTCCAAAGTCCTCACCTTCATGGGCATTTCCATGTGGACTAAGAATGAAAGGCCCTGACCTCTTTCTCACGTGGCTCATTTCTCAGGGTTGTGTTTGCAGCAAGCAGTCACGAGGGAACAGCTTTGCTTCCTGTTGGCTACGCACGGTGGGTTCCCCAGACTCAGTGTCCCTGGTCTGCATGTGCTGGCGTCTGTCAGGGCTCTCTGGCTGTCCCCTGCGGCTGTGGGGTCGCAGGGGAGCCGACACCAACCCGAAGCTCATGCCACTGGCTGTGCCGTGAATTGTAAAGTGCTTAGTCTTTGACTCAGGGACCTCGTGTCGTCCACCAGCATCCAGGAAACACGAACAGATAACTTATTAGCCTGCAAGTGAAATCCAGTCGAGTCCCAGACTTCACATCTATGAGGTTCCACGTCCCGCATGATCAAGTATCTCATTATCAATACACTGTCCCTGTGGATGGAGCGATTTCCTGTCTCCTGCCTCCTCCCAGCTGGTGACTGCCACGTCTCAAGTACCACCGTCCCCAGGAACACTTCCCTGACTCCCTCTCCTTCCCTTTTCCCAGGGCAGGCACGGGACCTTTGCACAGCCTACAGGTTTTGCCCAGAATGTTCTTCCCATTCTGAACGAACCAGAAGAAAACTTGATTTGCTTGGAGGGGAGAGACGTATGGGCTTCAGTTAGCAAACTCGGATCCTATTAAGCCAATGAATTTGGGGGCAGACATGGGCGGAAACACGGTTAGCACAGAGATGTGACAGTTCCCGAACGTTTGTACTTTTATGACCTTGTAAGTGAGCTCAGCCGTGAACTCTCTGGAATTCGACCAAGTGGAGAATGTGGTCAGGCTGAACGGCCGCGGAGCACACAGACTGTGTCTTATTTAGCTTTGTGTCTCAGGTACTGTGCTCTGGGCCCTGGGCCCTCATGGGGGCCGTCCAATGGGCGGGTAGACAGATAGATATAACCCAACGATGCTGATGGACAATGGGCTTGCGGGTTGACCCCCAGGCGGCCTGTTCCGGGGTGGGGAGGAGGCAGCCAGGGCCGGGCTGCAACTCCCAGGACAGAAGCTCTCTGCGTGCTCCGTATGGGAGACTTTCAAGCCGTGCACAGGACAGTCACCAGGCGGAACTGCTTTCTGATTATGATTTTCCAGCTCAATGGGAGTCACTTAACGGAAGTTATCTTCTCCTAGGCCCCTGGGGAAAGAATGACATCCTTGTGCTCACAGATGTAAGTGTCTGGCTGTGTAGCCGCAGGTCCCAGATCAGGGCGAGGTGAAGACTGCTTGAAGCTCTTACCTGCCTGCCCAAGACAGGACCATCATGGTCGTGCCCCATTCTGCTGAGAGCCCCAGCTCTGCCTATCAAAGGGAAGCTGCGAAGATGGCGTGTCCCCTGGTAGGCAAAGGCTTGTGGCATTTTAGGATCACTGAGGAACGTAGGGAAGGACCTCACTTTTCTGCTTCCTCAGCCAGGTGAAGAAACCAAGGCTCGGGGGAGGGCACGTGACTTGTCCAAGGGGGCCCGGCCCTGCCCACAGCCCAGGCTCGGCTTGTGGAAGCCCCCTTGACCTGCGGCTAGCTCAAGATGGGCCTGAAATAGGAGGTCACGGTGCACTAAAACGTCACCATCCTGGCTCAAATGCACGTGTTGACCAAAAGTACTCAGTGAGAACAGGAAAGCTTCTCACCCAAGAGCGAGCGGCACAAAGAGGATAAAGGAACAAGGCAAGGAGTTTCCTGTGAGAGATACACCTGCCTTCTGCCCTGTTCAGTTCTGTTTGATTTTTCCTGCTACACAACTCCTCCTCCCTGCCGCACCCCTGCAGACGCTTGTAGGTGACAGATGGAAGGGACCAGGGAGATTAAGTAGTGGCTGTGTTGGTGGGAGACTGGGGAGGCAAACACACGGAGAATCAGAATGACAGTGTGTGATGGTATGACAAACACATTCTCTGCCCCGGGGCCTTTGCACGTGCTGTTCTCACCACCTAGCATGTTCTTACCCTATACTCCACCTGGCTGCTGGCTCCCCTGCTGCATTCAGGGTCCTGCCCCAAAGCCCTTTTTAAAAAGGCCTTCCTACCAATCAATGTCACCCCAATAAATTTAACAATAAAAAAAAAAAGTCCTTCCATCGTCATTGTCGCTATTACCTCACTGGACTGCACTTTCCCTCACAGCCTTAATCACAAAACGTGTACCGAATTCCTTGTTTGTCTGTCTCCCCTCCATCAGGAGGGCAGGGACTTCATGTGTATCCCTTATTGCAGTGTCAACCCCTCCCCCACACCACAGGAGCATGGTGGTGGGCCCTCAACAAATACGTGCGCCCAGTGAAGTGCCCCAAACTCAGGGAGCAGAGGTTCCTTCTGTCTGTGCGCAGTGAGGGTGGGGGGTCTCGGTCACGTCTGGGCTTTAACGTCCTCCTGTGGAAAATGGGACGGTCACAGTGACAATCCCGAATCTGCCCGGCCGGGAAACGGCCTGCGACAGTGGCCAGCTCAGGGCGGGTGCCCCTGGGCCTCTGCACTGCGGGCTTGGAGGTTCCCTCTCTCCTCGCTGAGCTCTGCTCTTCCCCGCGGAGCAGATTGGCCGTCCTCACAGAAGGGGAGGGGCAGAGCTCAGCCTACAGGCTTCCTTTGGCTTTTGCAAAAACAGCTGCACCAAAAATACTACGAAACCACACTGTGCATCTGTACCACCACCCAGAGTTTCGGCAAGCCAGTGTGCATCCTGCCTGCTGCCTCCCCCGTGGCTGGGCAGGATGTGGGGTGCGTAGCGTGTGCGTAGCCACCTGGACCCTCTGGGAGGGACCACGGATCTGGTTCCCAGATAGACTTGCCCCGCATGGGGAAATGGCCTCTGTCAGCCACGCTGGCTCATTGCAGAACCCAGGTATACGTGACCAGGACACCCGTGGAGGGCGGGGTTGTTCTTATCAAATATCGCACCCTCCTTCTCAGTTCTCGGATCCGATGGTTCTGCCTTGTCAACTAAAGGATCCGCAGGAACAACATCAAATGCTCACAGCCGAGGGTCAGCCTTAGCTGTGCCTGTCCACAGCCCACTGTACAGATGGGCAAACTGAGGCCCAGGGAAGGGAAGGGGCGTGGCAAAGCCCACACAGTGCGTCAGAGCACAGCCAGACCCGGAACCAGATTTCCAGAGTTTGGGACAAGGGCGTTTGCTGTGAGACAGTGGTTTTCAAATTTTCTTTAAACCGTTACCTTACACGCAGGCAGAAACCAGCCACAAAACTGAGCTTTACACGTGGGGGCGGGGGCGGGGACCCCTGGCCCGGTGGCTGGGCCTCCTCCCCAGCCCCAAGGTGGCTTAAAAACCAAAGTCCTTCATAAACCCCAGCCTCTGCCCATGTGGGCGATAACCAGCATGTCACATCCACTTCCCGCCTCCACCCCACGAGGTGTCTCTGGAGACTTTGGGGACCAAATCAGGCAGTGAGTCAGCAGTCAAGTGACTAAGTGGGGCCGCTTCATTCTCAACGTTTTCTCAGAAACAGGTTCTAAGAAACCTTCCAGCAACGAGAGAGTGGGTTTCAAAGACAGGGGAGAGCTGGGGTGTCCCTGGTGACAGGCGTGAGGTGACACAAAAGACATCTACCTGCTCAGCCACAATGGGTGCAGAAGAGAAGCCGGAGAGAGCCTCACCCCTGGTGGGCGCCTAACTGGATGTGGGGTGGGGGGCCCCAGGCTGGGCCCCACCCCAGTCAAGGGTCCTCCTTTCTGCATAACAAAGAAAGAATCCCCCATCTTCAAAACAGCCAACAGCTACCGTCTGCACACGGAGCGTGTCATGAGTATAAGGGGGTGCAGAACGCAATTTTTCTGCTGTCCCCGTTGGAGACTTGATGTGTACAAATGTGTCAGAAAGGGGAAACACTCAGTTAACCAGAACTTTCTAGTGGTTAGATGGAACGTACTCCCTGAACACTGCCCCACCCCGTGGGATTAGAGACTGCCTTCTCACACCCTACAGGCCTGGACAGTCCCTCTGGGCCCTGAAGGAGCCCCAGGGAAAGACACAGTAACCAAGACACAGGCCTCCCACACTCGAGTGGAAGCCGGGCAAGCATTTCAACACGGCTTCAGGCAGAGAAAGCAAGACAATTAAGAGCACGGCCGAAAAAGAGCTGGGTTCGAACCCCAGCTCTGCCACTTACCAGCTGTGTGACCTCAGGGGAGTCCCTGAACCTCTCTGAGCTTCAGTTTCTTCCTCTGCAAAACAGAAAGGAAAAAATACATGCTTAGACTTACCACATGCAGCAAGGGCCTGAAGATCCACCCAGAGGGTGCCTCAAACATGCTCAGCTCAGGCACAATGTGAAGGGACAGAGCCCTAACAAGCCACCCGTGCAAGGACAGAACAGCAGTCAGCTGCAGAGTGCTTGAGGACAGTCAGGGGACCTGCGTGTCGGGCTTCTAGGTGCAAACTGTTAATAAAAGCTATGTAGGGCGTGCTCCCCAAGACCACTTCCTGCTCTACACAGGAGAGCCAATCAGGGGCTTGCTCTCATTCTGAGATCTCTCTGGCTCCCGCCACTGGGGGTAAGCCGCCTCACACACCCTGTAACCTCACAGAGGCCCCCGAGGTAGCTCCAGCGTTCAGTCAGACAGGAGGAAACACAGGTCTCAATGGCAGAGGAGCGAGGTGGGGACGCAGGGGTGGTGAGTGGCAGAGGGCGCTGGGAACCTGTCTGTAGGTTGAAGCCGGTCTCCCGGCTCCCACCCCAGCTCTCCCCAGGCCCCAGCTCTCCCCCACCCCAGGGCAGAGGCCAGTGCAGAGGGGCAAGTCCCAGATCATAGGGGGTGGGGGTGAGTCTGGCTCTGGAATATTCTAATTAGCAGAAAAATGACAACTAGGCATTTTGTAAAGGGACAGAGTACTTGCATCTGAGAACTCGGGAGATGTTATGGTTATTTTAGGCTTTCTTCCTAAAGGCGGAGGGGGGGGGGCTCTCCCTAAACAACAAGAGCTAATCATAACAATACCCTTGGTATTGACAATAACCCTGTGGGCTTGCAGCAGCTGCAGCTTCCTGGGGTCTTGGCTCCTGTCACCTGTAAGGTGTGCAAAAGGCCTGCCCGCCTGGGGCGGGGGGAGGCATGGAGGCACGAGAATTTTCTGAAAGGTCAAAACGGCCGGGCTTTTCCCCGTCCCTCCCACCTGAGGGTGCCCACGCCCGGGCACCTGAGCTCACTGACCTCTGCACATCAATAATGGATGACCTGCAGGCCTGTGGACGTAAATATTACATAGTGGCCGCCGGGGCCAGCAGGACGGAGCTGGGGCCCAGCATTGGGCTTGCCTGCCTCCAACTCTCCATGGAAACAAGATGAAAAGAAGGCTTTTAAAAAAATCATAGTAATTGGGGAAGCCGGGATGGCTCAGTGGGTTAAGCGCTCACTTTGTAGCCCTGGGGACTGAGGATCGAATCCCGGCCCCGGCCCGTGCGGACCCATGTGCTGAACTGGGTAGTGCCCCCAGTTCAGTTCTCTCTCTGTCTCTGTATCTAAATCATAATAGAGTTTAACGACATGTCATTCCTTTCTAGAGCAAGCAACGCGTGTTGTTGGCTCACGTTCTCCAGTTGTACTCATGGAAGCTTGGGTGGGACATAGTGTGGCATAACTAGCAGCAGGTAAGTCTTGAGGCCACGTGGGCGGTGCCTAAGGGACCGCCACCTGTCTGGCATTCGTGGCATTCGTGGCTAGGCTGACAATGGTACTGCCCCGTTTCGGACAGGACGTGGGGTCAGCCTCGTCTCTCTGGCTAAATTCAAGGTGTCAGTAGGCTGATCAGGCGCACTGTTTGGAACAGGACTGGACCCCTGTTTTCTGTCCCATTTAGAATGGGACGTCTGATCAGCCCGCTCATGGCTAAGCATCCTCCAGTGAGTGGCACGAAGGGCTGGGGACTGGTCACCGAGAGCTGCCGGGCTTTCCTTGGGTAGCAGATGTCACGTGCTGACCCCAGCGGTCATTTCGCCTGAAAAGGCCGGTTTCAGGTTCTCCTTCCCTCGGCTGGGGTCAGGTCACTGCAGGGGGGACACTGTGGACACCCAGCCTGATGGCCCTCTCTAGGCTGGACCATCACCCCTCAGCCGCTATGGCTGATGGAAGCTCGCAGCTGCCTGAGCCCTGGGGTATATGAGGCCCCCAACACATGATGCTTGGGGTGGGTCCACTTTCTGCTCCAGGGTCCCTGTGGGATCAGGCTGAAGGTCAATTCCAACTGGGGCAGGCACGTCCTTGCTCAGCCTCTGTCTCCTCCCTCCCCTCCCCAGCCCCTTCTCCTTCCCTCCCCTCCCCAGCCCCTTCTCCTTCCCTCCCCTCCCCAGCCCCTTCTCCTTCCCACCCGAGCCCGGCCTGCCGCAGGCTCTGCTGGGAGGGAACGCAGGCGGCTGCATGAGGCTGGTCGGAGCCTGGGAAGGGGAGGCCCTCAAGTTCAGAGAACTTCAAGAGCAGGGGGGCTCTTCAGCCGCCAGGTCGGAGCGCCTGGCTTTAGGATGAGTGCCCAGAAGCCCTGGGTCATTTAGCGAAGGCTCCCTGGGGCCCAGAATGCACCAGGCCCTGCTTGGGAGGCTGTGGATACAGCAGTGACTGAGGCAACGTTCCCCACTCTACAAACATCTGCATCAAATCAAGCAGAGCAGTGCGCACTTCTGCAGAAAATGAATGAATGGGGGTGGCGTGACCATGGGGGACAGGGCGGGCGACACAGGGGGGGCTTGATGCTGAGCTCCCACCGTGAGTCAGCCATGCAGAGACAGGGGTGAGGGGAGCAGAGTTCAGGCAGAGGGGACAGTCAGCACGTGGTCCCAGGCAGAGATGAGCTCGTATTCAGCCCAAAGGCCAGTGCGAGGTGAGCATGCTCAGCAACAGGGCTAATTTTACAGGATGAGGTCAGAGAGGGAAGCAGGGCCGGATCATGGTGACTTGTCACCCAGCAAAGAGGAGAGGTTCCTTGCCATTTCCCCATCTACTAACACTCCCTCCAGGTGTGTCCTTGGGGCCCAGGGCGGTATGCCTGTTCCCACCAGAGCTCCCAGGCTGAGAGACCCTTTGGCACATTGGACACGTCCCTATCAGAGGCCAAGCCTCGCGTATAAACCAGTCACTGGCCTTTTGCACACCAGCTCCGCTCTCCAACCTGGTTTTCTGGGCCTTCGCAGAAAGGCGCCTGGCAGATGCGGGCCCAGAAAGGTCCTGTTGCCCTTCATTTCGCCTCTGATCAAAGGAAACAGGGGCTGCAGGTGGCAGGCACCTGCCGGAGGTGAGCTGAAGTGGGGTGAGCCTTTCCCGAGGGGTTCCCTGATGCCCGTAGGCAGCTGCAGCTTCTGCTGCTCCCCTGCCCGGCAACTCGAAACCAGTGCAGCAAGCATGGGGAGCCTGTCTCCTCTGCGACACGGGAACGCCGGACGGGAGGCGACACTCACACTCAGCGCACTCTGGGCACAAACATCTGGTCGTCTCATCACACACAGTGTCACGTGCCTGGGCTCTGCGGTCCTCTGCCCAGGGGCAGCCACCGGAGCTGGGAGCAGCCAGGGGACACGGACAAAATCCGTCCGAGGAAGGACAGACCATGGAGGAGGAATCTAAGGAGGCCACTCTCTCTCCAGTCCTCTCTCCCTAAGTGCGCACGCCGTGTGATCCATACAAACAACCGGTGACCTTTGTTCAATCCGATGTTAAGGGACAAACAGGCCGAAGGCAAAGAAGAGAAAACCTTGTCACTGTCCCTCTTTACATCTCCAGCACCATCACTCAGCACCTGAATGAAATCCCGTTGGTAGCCTCGCACGTATTGGCAGTAAAATACTCATCCCGGGGTTTTTAAGGATCGGAGAACACATTTGGAAAATTCTCATCAAGCCACAGCTAAAGATGGAAAAGCAAGGTTATCAGCAGGGCCCGGGGCGTTCAGTCACGGAGTACGGGGAGGTGGAGGGGCATGACATCCTTGTGAAGGCAGCAAGATGGAAAATGCCCTTGCTCTGATCACGCAGAGGTCTAACCAACAACACAGAAGGGCAACTGTCCTCCCTGAACACCTACCACGTGCACAACAGTTGACAGACAACAGCGAACATTTATAACCCCTTACTAATACTTCTGTGGGTTAGGACATTTGATTGTCCAAACCACCTAGGATTAGGTGCCCTACTGTTTGTCGCCTCATACTCAGTGGAGCACAGAGAGAGGAAGTCACTTATCCAAGGTCACACAGCGAGTACACAGCAGAGTCAGTGCCCGAATTCCGGTTGTAGCCATCAGGGCTGAAGCTGTGAGCGCAGCAAACCCTCAGATGGCAGCTTCTTGGAGCCCGCTGGTGTGCGAGCCGCTCTCTGCAGACTGGCAGCCAAGTGCCCTGTGCCAAGCCTTGGTCAGGCCTTTCCTGAAGCCATCCAGGGTCATTCCTGGCAGCACAGTAGCTGGACAGTCCCGTGACGGAGGGCCCAACCCCAGACTCTTGCCTAACATACAAGCTGTGTGACTCTGAACAAGTCCCTTTCTGTCTCTGGGCTTCTGATCCTCCCTTGGAACAAGGTGGTGGCGAGGAGCCCAGCAGGGTGATGGTCAAGCCCGGACTAAACCACAAAGGACCATGCTTCCCGCCCCTCGGGGTCACTCCCTCACTACAGGTTGCTGGCAAGCCCCGAAATTTGGAGCCTTCATTTCCCAGTCTGTCCAAGGTTGTGCTCAGTCAGAAGACAGGGAAACCGTTGCCTTCCTGGACATGTTCTGTCTACATCACACAGAGACTGACAAAGCTTTGAATGAGCTGCAATGTTTTAAAAAATCAGAAAACGTCACACACACACACACACACACACAAACATCTTGACTCTGGTTTCCTTTGAGACAGGAAGAGAAGGGCCAGGAACGCTGGGTCACATGCCCCGTAGTGACAATCCCCTGGGGCTGAGCAGCAGGGGATTGTCCTTGGGGTAGATGGCCCAAGACCACCAGCTTGAGGCTCAGTCCTCCAGGCCCGCCTCCCACCGCCCGGTCAAAGGGAGAGGCCCTGCCTGGGCCAGGATTCCGATCGCATGGTCAGCAGAAAGATGATCGCCTCCTATAATTACCCGCGGTGTGTAATAAAGCCCCGTTTAGAAACCTTAGAAAGGACCCAGCCAGGGGAACTTTTTCCTGGGTAATTTCCTGGTCATAGAATTTCAGGGTTGGAAGCGACTTTCCAAAGGCATCTAGGCCAACCCATCATCTGATGCTTGACTCTCCTGCAGCGAGGCTGACATGATTCGTTCAAGGTCTCACTGTTTGCCCAGCGGGGCTGGGAGCTGAAAATAGAAAGGCGCGCGGCATGCGGTCCTCCCAGGGCTGGAGTCCCGGAGGCCTCCCAGGCTGTGGGGGCCGGGCAGGTGGACAGGAAATGACAAGGCAAGACTGCCAGCGCCCAAACACCCGCAGGACAGCCACCACTGCTCAGCCCTACCCTGTGGCCAGACCCTTCGTCTCGATGAGCTCACACAAGTCTCAAGAAAACTCTCCCATGATGGTGTTTTCAATCCCCGACGGGCAAGTGGTAAACCTGAGGCTCAGAGAAGTGAAGACCCTTAGCTGAAGTTGCACAGCCCAGGGGGTGCTAAAGCAGGCTTTGAGCCCTGTGCGCTGTGAGACTCCTGAGCCAGGTTTGCAAACATGACCTTAGCCGGCTCTTCTAGAAGGCCTGGGTGGCAGAGAAGGGCAAACAAGAAACAGAGCAAGGCCAGGGTGGGTGAGGGGCCAGAGCAGGACGGTAGAGCAGGCACAGAGCCTGGGGCCTCGTTGGCAACCGGAGAAATGCAAATGAAAACAGGATGAAACATGGCTTGACCCTGGCTGGCCTGGCAAAAATGCGCAGGCGCCACGACGCCAAGTGCAGGAGGGTTTGGCAGACGGGAAGCTCACGCCCCGCTAATGGGACGCATGAGTGATTCTAGGGAACCACCTAGTAGGGCTGGGACAAGTGACACGGAGGCAGACCCCACGTGCCAGCAACTCCACCCTCAGGAGAACGCCAGAGCTACCGCAAGTGCTAAGGAGAGGATCCAGCACATCCCAGAAGGTTCTTACATACGTATGTTCAAGAAAGAATAACTTCTGGGTCCTGAAGAAGTTTTGTTTCTGTTATGATGATGAGGTGACTGGAGTTAAGAGACATGTGGGATAATAACGGAGCCACCTCGTCGTAGGGTAACCTGGGAGGTGTCTGGGATTACGTGCCATGCTCACATTTAGTACTCGGTGAATCAATGTGCTCAGGTACTGTTACTTCTAACCATCCTGCTTGGGGACCTGAGAGGGGTCTTGAGGCTTCACCCTCACCATCCATTCATTCAGTACGTGTGTGCTGAGCACCGGTGAGGGGCCAGGCCACTCAGGTGGGGCTCCAGTTGGGAGCAAAATGGGACAAAGGCAGCTTAACGCCTAAGGGCCCAGAGAGAATCCACAGAGAAGCAAAGGCAGACGAGGTCAGGTGTCCAGAGATCCGGGATGAAGAATGCACAGTAGGGGGGCAGGGAAGGGGGCAGCCAGGGGGCATGCCCACCACACGCAGTGCTTGGTACCTGTGCTACAGTGAGCTCTCTTGCCGAAGGGGCCGGCGTTCCAAAGCCTTCTGAGTCCTGACACTTGTGCTTGCAAAGTCTGGCTAAGTTGTCCCAGCTTCAGGTGAAACTTAATGTAGATCATCAGGACTCTTAGGAGTTTCTTCAAAGGCATCGAGGACAGATGCTGAATCTGGCCCTACGGGTACCCTCTCCTTCTGAGTCGGAGCAAGTGGGTTCTGATCCGCTTCGGGCAGAAACACGAGCCCTCCCGCACAGGAGGCGCTGTTCCAGCCGGCTCTGCCCACCACCACAGCCTTTGGTCTGTAACACAAGGCTGGTCCTGTGGGCACCGAAGCCCGGAGAAGCATGCCCCTGCCTGCCAGCCTGCAGTGCCCCTTGTAGGGACCTGCTCGACACGCAGACGAGCGTGGTACCCAGAGAGTTTTATCAGCTTGTGATTCCCAATAGCAAAACGCCAGAAAGCCCCACCACGCCCCACCCCGAGCCCACGATGAGGTGCATTGCGGTGCATTCAAGTGTCTCTTACGGGGCAGAGAAGTCTGCGCCATTAATAACGCTCACGAGAAAGAACACGGGGAAACATCTGCTATCCTGTCAAACGGGGAGAAAAATCAAAGGAGAAAACACCAGAATCGGAATGACAGTTTTAGCAATAGAGGAACCAAAATACCGCGATAGGAAATGCTCTACCATGCTCAGCTGGGTACTTTCTGGGAGGGGTGGTTATGTGGGGTTTGTTTCCCACTCTGGGCTTTTTCCACTTTTCTTTCTTTTCGGGACTTTCTTCAGTGGTTCCGGCTACTTTTATGATCAGAAAATACAACAACACATGGTGGCACTTCTAAAGTCTTCTCCAGCACCCGAAGGGTGAGCCGGGAGCTCCCCGGGACCTTGACCTAGCGGTCTCCCAAGGGCTGTGTTTAAGGACAAAGCCTCCCAGGGTTTGGGATTTCAGCTCCAGAGGCTTCGGCTCAAAGCAGGGAGGGAAAATGGGGCGCACTCGACCCATACGTAGGGTGCCAGCCGAGAAGAGAACATAAGGGGTGTGTGAGGAGGCGGACCCAGCAAGATTTTTTAAAATGAGAACTAAACGGACAAGGGCCTTCCCAGGAATGGGGCTTGGGAACACTGACCAGCCTGGATTCTGAGGTTCCCTAGAGGCCCCATATTTCCCTCTCCACCTCCTCAAACTGAAAAACCTGATGGTGGCCGCCCCCTCGCCCCAGAGCACAGACAGGTCCCCGCCTGACGTTCAAAGGGCCATTACGGGCTCTGTGTGCCTGGATCTCCGTGCCCTGTCCCTGTGGGAGTGTGTCACAAAGCCCTACGCACTGTATGTCATCGCTGCAGGTCTGAGGCTCCGAGATGTTAAGCAACTGGCCTGAGACCACACAGCTGGTGAGGGACAGAGCAGGACATGGGACTCAGGCCTCCTGAGCTGACTCCAGGACGGCTTCACCCCACACCACAGCCGGCCGGCCCATCAGCCCAGCGCTGACATCCCCGGAAGCCTGGGTTCAAATCCTGGCGGAGTCACTTGGCAGGCTGTGGCGTCCTGCCACTTAGCCCTTTGGAGTAGAACGAAGACAAACCTAACACAGACCCAAGGGATGACGTGCTGAGCTCATAATAAATACTATTCATGGTGGTGGCCGTCCCCTTGTCCCCCTTGGAGTGAAGTCCTTCTCTAAGCTCCGGTGTGTCGCCCTCCCACCCTCACAGGGCAGGACAGGGCCTCCCCTGTCCCCACACCGTGTGGGGAAGGTGCTGGGGCCAAAGAGAGCTGGAGAGACGAGCCCGGGATGGACTCTCAGGGGAGGGCCAGCTCTGCTCAGACATTGGGCGGAGTGTTTCCAAACTCTGCTTCCTGGCCTCCCCGGAGCTGGTTTCGGGCCAACTGTGCTCAGTTTGTGTCTAATTCCGAACAGATGGGTCTGTGCCCTGCCCCCACCCAGCTCCAGGGGCCTCCCACCTCCTGACCAGGCTGCAGGGCTTCCCAGGCCGCGGGGGGTTGCTCAGTCCTCCAAACACCCCAGAGGCCCAGGCTGCTGTTAGTCAAAACACAGGCACGCCCAGCCCCACCCCGGTGCCTGCCTCCGTGACAGCACCCGGTCACGTTGCGACACCCATGCCAGCTCTCCCTGAACACCAAGAGGCAGACAGCCCAGTGTCTAAGCCCGTGGACTCCGGGCCGAGTTGCTCAAGTCTGAATCCCGCTCTGCCAAACCTCTGCTGGGCATGTCTCTTAACCTCTCTGTGCCTTTCCCCTCTCCTAAAGGGACAGGGAGACGGTGGAGTTAAAACAAGCACCGCCCTCAAAGAGGCACTTCGAGGAGGGATCCGGCCTTTGGAAGAGTCAGGCCATAGACGGGACACCAGTGTGGCCAGCCACCTCACCCGCTGTGTGTCACATGCAGTCAACTCTCGTGGGGTCCCCGGGACCTCCCTAAAGGCCTGCCTGGGGTCAGCCCTCTCCCCAGTGACAGATGTACGATGCGGGGTCCTCCTTGAAGCTCAGACCTTCCTGTTCACCCAGATTTGTGTCCATAGATGAGGCATCGGCTCAGGGGCCGGGGGCCTCATGGCTGTGGGTTCCTGAGATACAATGACGTGCCGGAGGGAGACGGAGGGAGTCCTGAGACTTCCAGGCAATGGAGAAGCCATCATCTAACTGCGACTACGGGGCAGGAATACAGGAGCAAGCTGCCACGCCGCTGGGGTGGAAAGAGCTCGGTGTGGTTTCCTGGGTTTGCCACAGTGCACGAGATGAGGTCACAGGTCTGCGCCCCCCGAGGAAGCATGAATGACGTGCTGCAGCTCGGGGTGGGGGGTGCGCTGTGGCCAGGGACCAGAAGCCACATTCGCGGAGGGCCCAGGGCGCGGTGGCAGCCAAGCGGGGCCCTGAACAGAAACCAGAGGCTCAGAGAGGCGAGGAGACCTGGCCAAGCTCGCCTCAGGCCTGACTCCGGAACCAGAGCTGGCAGATTCCAGGCCCAGGGCAGCCGTTCGTGTATTGTCGCCTCCTGGAGAAAGGGGCTACTTTTTAACAGAGCAGAAGGCTGTGCAGAGAGGGACCTCATCTCTTGTTTATCTACAGGTCCCAAGCCAAAGGAGGGGTGTGGGCTTGTGGGTAAAGCACTGGATCAGGAATCGAATCACCCAGCTTCAGATCTTGCCTCTGCTCCAAATGCTGTGTGATTTTGGGCAAGTTACTTCACGTCTCTGTGCAACGCTGTCAATTGGAGAAAGAGGGTGGGATGGGGTGAGTTTGATCCACCGTGGTTCCCTCCAGCTCTGAATCCTGTCTGTTGCAGGTCAGCTTGGCACAGGGAGAGGGGGTGGTTATGAGCAAAGGCCCTGCCATGGGATTGCTGGGTTCAAATCCCGACTCCGCCCAGAAATGGTGCACCTGGAGGACAGAACTGGGTTTACTGCCCTGGGGGCCCCAGAGACCCCTCCCAGCCTGGAACTGGGAGGGGAAGGGCAGGGTCTGGCCAGGTCACAGGGCTGAGGCTCACTGGTTCTCTCCCGTATCCTGGCCGGCTGCCCGCCGTGCCAGGTGCACAGCTGGTCACTGAAGTTTTATTGAGATACGATGCTGCCCGTTCTGTGAGGTGCTGCCCTCCCCTTTGATCCTCTGCTAGCTCTACCCTCCTGGCTTCCACCGAGGGCTTGGAAATGGCTGTCCCCCTGGATGCCCTTGTGGACAATGTCCTCACATCTTCCGAGTCTCTGCTCACCTTTTTCAGTGTGGTCAGCCCCGGCCACCCTCCCCAGGCAACGCTCCCAAATCCTCTCTCTTCTTTCCATCTTCCTACAAATCCTTGGGTCCACTTGTTCACTCTGTAGTTTATCAGAAATCCCCCCACGGGAAAGTAGGTTCCGCAAGGGCCCTGTGGGAGTTACTGAAGCTCCCCAGCTCTGCTGGACTCACAAGGCACCCCGTGGGTGTCTGGTCACTGAATTAACGATGAGCCAGAATGAGGCGTGGTACCAGCCATGCAGCTACTCAGAAGGTCCTCCAGGTGAGCATCCCCCACGGCGGAGGACCGCACAGGGAGCTCGGACAGAAGGAGCAGCCCTGGGGCAAGAGGCCTCACTTCCACCTGATCTAGGGCTGTGGCTAGAGAATCCAAGCGAGTTTATTATTTCTTAACCTATTTGTGTTTTCAAAGGCTAAGGGGATGCAAATGCCTTTGCAAAGCTTTTTCACGGAGAGCTTCCCTAGGAAAGGCATTTCAGGAAACAGCTCCGGAGGGGCTGGGGTTCCATCCCTGCTCCCCCAAGTGCAAGGGGGCTCCTACTTTGATTTCAGCCTGGAGCCCAGATGTTCTCATTCAGGAGATTAAAGGAAAACCTGCACTCCACCAGCAAACAGAAGAGAAAACAAAGTGTGCAGTCAGAACCTGTCACCCAGCCCTCGATGGGGCTCCAGGGAGCAAGATGGGGAGCAGGGCGGGCCCCCCAAGCCTCCCAGCCGCCCTCTCATCTGGGCTCTGCTCCACGAGGCGCTCCCCCGAGCATCAAGCTGGCTGTCCCCACAGTGTCCCTCACCCTGGGGAGGAGGCAGAAATGCGGCCTTAAGACGTGGTTTTCTGTACACGGTGCAGACCCCTGAAATACCAAGATCCGTGTTAGTGCCAGAGGGGTATCGTTTCCCCCTGAAAATGACCTGTATTGCGTGACCAAGACAGGTGGGCACACGGTCCTACCTTTGTGTATCTATTCTGCGCCCTGGACAGGCAAGGACATACTATGGGTCACAGGTGGGTTTTCGGGAGGTCCCCGCGAAGGAGGAATCACACATCCCTCGTCTGATAGGGAAGGCAGACACCAGGCCGGCCCCCGGTGTGGACTCACGCGGGGTGCTTTCAGGGTGTAGCGGGAGGACCAGGTGCCAGTGCAGGGAAAGAATGCCCAGGAGTTGGGTTTTGAAGGGGGAGGATTAAACAGGGAGGTAAGAGAAGGAGGGTCTCGGCGGAGGCCGGAGCATATGGAAACCGCACACGCCAAGCCCTGGAGATGCGAGTTACTTCATTTAAAGCGAACATCATTTACGGAGAAATAGGCTGTATCTACATCCATTGCTCCAGCCACAGGGGTAGCCACCTGTACACAGGCACGTATCTGCTGTGTAAGTACCTGACAGTTTGCTATTTCGTTGTAACGTCTGTGCCTGACCCTAGGCTTTGGCTGGCCCGAGCATCCATTTCAAAGGCCTCCATCTGGAATAAACACATTGCTGGCTTCACAACCAGATAAACAGCCAGGCTGCCCCGCCCTGAATTCCCCCATCGCAAAGCCTTGGTTAACCTACATAAACAGCCATTCGAAGGGTCCCCTGCTTTTCCCTTCCTGCGCCCTAATTCCGGTTCTTACGGTTTAAGCTCACCAATAAAGAGTGAACCTGGGAAGCCCTGCTTCCCCTTCATGCTTGTCCCCGATTCAAGGCAGAGTCTCAGTCTGTCTGTCTGTCCCTCTCTATTGGGGACTTTGCCACGTGACCCTGGGCATGCCATGTGCCCGCCAGGATGTGTGGGTGATTATAACCTTAGTTTTTCTTTTTTCAAAGTCCTCTGATGGTTGCCGTGGAGGTGCACCTTGCAATCATAATGAGAATGACAAGGGCTGGTCCAGGTGCCACGTTGACTCTGGCCAGGTGTGTATGTGGGGGCTGCCGCAAGTTGTCCGGGCTCAGGTGAGCGCCCCAAGCTGTCCGAGCAGAAACTGACACCAGGCAGGGCGGTTGGGACAGTGCAGCTGTTCAGGGATTGCGGCGTGTCCAGCAGGGCTCTAAGCGCTTCTGCGCGTATCGGTGGATGTAATCCACAGGCCTTTGAGGGTGGTACTGGGGCCCCCTGTGGGGTCCACTTGACAGATCAGGAGAGGCTGGGTGGCCGCCGCAGGTGGACAGCCTGTGGCAGAAGTGTGAGCGGAACTCAGCCATCTGTTTCCTGACTCCGAACCCTTATTAGGTGGGGCGGGGGAAGCAGGGGTGAGGCCAGGGGTCCCGCTGGGGCCCTGGTCACGGTGAACCTTGTCCGTCCTATGGTGACATTTGGGCTCTGTCCCGGGGCCAGAAGGGACGTGGCACGGAAAGGAAGCGTGGACACAACTGGATGCCCTTCGGGTATAAAGGTTATTGGGAAAAGCCCTCATGCTAAGCAGTCAGGCCTGACTGGAATAAAAATGAGTGTTTGAAGGAGGACTCAATTGGTACGTTTGGCTTCTAGAAGCACACAGGGAATTTCCATGCTTCCGGCGGCCTTGCTCTATCTGTGGCACTAGTACGAGCAAGGGCCCTGGGCCGGGCCACCGCAGTGACCCTGGGAATGGCCACCTTTTCGTGTCTTCGCTGTAGGCAGACAGCCTCCCTGAGCAGGCAGGGACGGGAGCACTGGCCCAGTCCTCACAGCCCCTGACGGCCCCCACGCACCCCCACAGTGTGGCTCGGCTACATGCAACATGGATATGTCTGTGACGTAGTCATTTACCGCTGTGCCCATAGTCACCGGCTCATTTCATCCTGACAACCCCCACAAGTGGGTTCCACAGTTGTCACCTTTGTGTTTTTTTTTAAAGACTTATTTGTATCGTCTTTTGACAGAGAGAGAGACAGAGAGAAGGGGAGGGCCCAGAGCAGTCTCCATAGTTGACAGCATTAGTTTTCCATATGGTTTCACTCCACAGGTGGGCGCGGGGCTGTGCAGGGTGGGAACTGGGCTGGGAGCCTCCTGCATGGGCCCCGGCAAGAACCGAACTGGGGGCACAGCCCAGCTCAGCATATGGGTCCACCAGGGCCAGGGCCGGGGCCGGGATTCAATCCTTGGGCTCCGGGGCTGCAAAGCGAGCGCTTAACCCACTGAGCCATCCAGCTTCCCTGTCTCCTTTCTTATAGGCGGGGAACTGAGTCACAGAGCTGGACAGAGGCAGAGGGAGGGGCCCGCCAGCCCGCTGTCACTCACTCCACTCTCTGGAATGCTCTACGTCTTGCACATCCCTGTGGGGCGGCTGGGACTGGCCCCACTTTATCCAGATAACAGAGCTCTGCAGGACAGGACTCACAGCGGCCAGTAGAGAGCCAGCTAGACGCTTGTTCTGAGGAGGCAGGGCCCTTGCCTCCTCCCCTGCAGCCCGGCCCGAGGCCCAGGCCGGATCTTGGAGCATGTTGCCGGCTGCTATGGCTTCTGCTGTCAGGTGCCTGACCTTTCTAGAAGACGGTAACGACACAAGGTTCACCGGCAAAGCCGCCGCTGACCACTGTGCAGAGCCTTCGCTCCAAAGTCCCGGAGGTCTGTGGGCCCTCTGGTTTATTTTACAAGTGAGGCAACAGGTGCAGGGAGGGACTGGGTCTGAGGAAGGGGCTGGAAGGTAAGTCTAGTCTAGTGCAATGTGGAGGGAGGAAGTACAGGCCTGGATGGTTTGCTCCTCGCCACTGTCTCCCCAGGATCAGGCATGTTAACCGGAACTCAGTAAAAACCTGCTGAACGGATCCGTGAGTGAACGAGCCTGTTCTAACCGTCCGGAGGGGTCCCAAGGCTGAGAGGGCGCTCGGGCACTGTGAATACATGCTTTCAGTTAACACTTGGTCTAATTTTCTGTGCGTTCCACCTCCGAAACCTAATAATCGAAGCATTGCAGCTTGCTGGTGAGAACTCTTGGTGTGGATCAATCACATATTCGGCCAATCCATGGGTGTACTCTGTCCACCCTCCAATCTTGGCCACTCAAGGCCAAGTATATTACTATTAAAGGATCAGGCAGCAAGGATTCTGCAGAGGCCGTATAGTGAGGGGACCCGGCTCGGGAGGCAGACTCGGTGTCTTGGAAGCCCAGCTTCTCCACTTCTGACTAGCTGTGCATCTGTGGGTAAACTCCTTACCCACTCTGTGCCCCGGTTCCATCACCATCCGTGAAATGGGGAGAATGACAGCAGCTAGCTCCCAGGATGGGTGGGGGTTAAACCCATCCGTGTGGGGGGCTAAGAGGGTCTAGGACACACACTCGGCCTTTTGTAAGTGCTGGCAAACACCCTCCCTGCCCTTATACTCCCAAGATTCAGGTGCGGTCTTAGAACGCCGTCCCGCAGGTGGGGTCATAAGTTCAGCCCACAGAACTGTGAGGACAGTGGTGCTTTTAAAAGCCCAGTGGCACCAAGAAGAGAACTCCTTAGCCCTAATGCATTAGCCCAAGAACAAGGTCTCAGAGGACCCCAAAGGTAAGCCCGCCCACTCCAGACACCAGAATTCTCACTGTCAGACTTGGTGTCAAGTGTCTGTCCAGCGTCTGGGGTAAACGAGCCCGTGTGCCCAGCCAGCCCCTGTGCCCAGCCAGCCCCTCTGTGCCCAGCCAGCCCCTGTGTCCAGCCAGCCCCTGCAGCTCCCAGCACCCTGGAGAGACAGCATCCTCATCCACCTCACAGCAAACCCAGAGGAGTCAGGCCCAGGGCAAGGAAGCTGAAACTCCAGGCCCCTCAGCAGCACCCTACTTATCTAGGGCTAGAGTTTTATTTTAAGTTCATAACTCTGATTTTTTCTTTTTTTTTCTTAAAGAGAACTCCCACATGGTCTTAGCTGTGGGCCTCATCAAACCGAGAACTGTACCTGTGCAAAACACTGATTTCTTCATCTGTCTAGTCGAGGACAGAGCTATTGTCTTATCCTGTTTAATTCCAGTGCTCGGCCTGGAGCCAGGGACCTAGGAGTGTTTGCTGAATAAATGAAGGAAGGGAGGGAAAGAGGGAGGAAAGAAGGGAAGGAAGGAAAAGGAAAAAGGGAGGGAGGGAGGGAGGGAGGGAGGGAGGGAGAAAGGAAGGGAGGGAGGGAGGGAGGGAGGAAGGAAGGAAGGAAGAGAGGGAGGGAGGGAGAAGGGAAAACAGCCTGCAAGGGAATCTCTGCATCTGTTCAGCTCACTCATTCTACTTGGAATCCCTCCTTCAGAACCCCCAGGACAAGCTAATTCCACTCCACCTGACAGGCAGCCTTTCAGACATTCAGAGACGGCCCTCCCCAGTTTCCTCTCTTTGGGGGACGCGCGTCCTGTTCCTGCAGCTTTCCTGAAAGGTTATCGGCTCGGGAAATTCCACCGGCTTGACTGGGGGCCCACTTTCGTATCTAACCATTGCCAGGATGTCCACTTATCTAGTCGGAATGCCTTGGCCTCCAGCCTGCCTCTGGGCCAGCTGATAACAAGTTATTCTGGGGGGAGGAAATGCCTGTGTTCTCGGGGACTGTGCTCAAACCCAGGACTCTGTGAGCCTGAAAGAATGCAAGGGGGAAAATGCCGGCCTGGGGAGACTAAATAAGGCCCCTGCCCTCCTCCACCCCTCACTGTTTACTGTCTCTTATCAGCACTGGGATTGGGTTCCGGAAGCATCTAGCCCCGCCCTCCGTACCACTTCTATGCATATTTGTCCCGCTAACCCTTCATCTTGTCCCCTTCCCCACGCCTTGCTTGGACATGAACTCTCTGGGTCTTTGTCTGCCTAGAACAGCGCCTGGTACCCAGAAAGAGCTCAGAAACATTTGCCGGCACCTGCTGGGAACCAGGGGGGACACAGGTACGGAAGTTAAGGCCTCCGTTTTGAGACGTGATCATGGAACCAAAAGTCCTTACGACTTTGATGATGTTTAGTTTTTAATTCTCCCTCTAGAAATCATATCCCTCTCTATACGCCCCTCAGGGACTTAGCCTCCCTCTGCCCGCCCTAAATGCTCCCCATAATCAGCAACCCCCTGACGCAGCAGAAGACAGTGGCCTGGGCCTGATTAATGGTCACCAGGTCTGGGAACTCTGTCAGGACAAAGATAACATCATGACCTAAGTTATGTTTCAGCTCCTGAGCCCTAAGGTGGATCGACCCCAGGCCCCTGGCTACTTTCCCAAGAGACCAGACACAGGGACGCCTGACAAGACCTCAGCACCATTCTCAAGGCTTGAAGCCGGGATTCATTACCCTTCCCTCCCTGGAACCCCTAACCCACAGAATCTGTAACCTACACACCTTCGGGGAGTGGGGGCTTTGAGGGCTGGCGTCCCATTCTCCTGGGGGCGCTGTTCATAACAGAACAGCCAGTATTTCTCCACCACAGTTCTAGTGTTTAATGTTTGGCTCTGCTAGCCCCAAGGGGGGGTGCGGTGGAGGGGATGAACTCTTTGTTTGATGACAATAAGGTCCCAATCATCACTACGTTGTTCAGCAGGTTCTTTGAAAGTAAACCCACAGCCCCTTCACCACCATCTCTTACCTCCATCATTCCGCATTCTCCCAAAACCCACAGATGTCCCATCTGTAGCTCACGTTCTCCCTCTCCTGGTTTCCTAGCCCCACGCCCCCTTATCTTCAGCCCGTGGGGTCACTGTGGCCAGTGGGTGTTCCCCTTTAGGGAAGGCCCCACATCGCATCTGTCTGCCTGGGACCCCAGAAGGGCTTGCGCTCCTATCTTCTCTACCTATTTGCATCCACAACTAATAAATCCCGAGAGCCCAGTGGCTTAGCTTCTGCATGGACTCACATCCAGAGACCACTGGTCGGCCTCCCAGAGACACTTTAAAAGTAATTCCAGGGGAAGCCAGGATGGCTCAGTGGGTTAAGCGCTCACTTTGCAGCCCCAGGGACTGAGGAACGAATCCCGGCCCCGTCCCGTCTGGACCCATATGCTGAGCTGGGGAGTGCCCCCAGTTCGGTTCTCACCAGGGTGAGACCCCGGCCCAGTTCCTGCCCTGTGCAGCCCCGCCCACCTGTGCAATGAAACTATGTGGGAAAACCAATGATGTATAATATGGAGACTGCTCTGGGCCCTCCCCCTTCCTCCCGCTTCTCGCTGTCTCTGTCTCTGTCTCTCTCTGAAAAAATAATAAAAATAAATCTTTAAAAGTAATTCCATTTTTGTAGGTAGGTAGGTCGGTCGGTAGGTAAGTAGGTAGAGGTAGACGGGTGGGGGGGGAGAATGTGGCTGTTCTATCTGGGTACTGGAGAGAGACGATTGATAGATGATAGGTAGATAGAAATAGATCCTCACCAATAACCATACAGAACAGCCAAATTCTCTCTCTCAACAACCACAATGGTCGTATTAATAATCACACCCAAGCTGAGTTAGAGATCGGCAGGGAGGACAAACACCCCAAAGTCATCACGGTCTTCCCAAGCCAGCGGTCCCAGTGATGACAGACACGTGGTCCGTCGGCATTGTCCACAGGGGTAGCCGCCAGCCACGCGTGGCTGTTGGGTCCTTGAAAGGTGGGGACGGTGACCGAGGGCACCGTTTTTCACTTCCTGTCATTCTCACTAATGAAGATGTAAACAGCCACATGGGGAGCGGCTCCATGCGGACAGCTCAGCTCCAGCACACAGCCTCCGGGAGGAGCCAGACTGTGAACGTGTGAGGCCTTGTGGCCACACGGCGCGCTGTGTCACAGTTACCGGCCGTTGTGTGTGTGTTGGGGGTGTGGGGTGGGTGGTGACACGGTTGGGCCTGAACGTGTGGCTGGGGGCCAAACATCTCTATACGAAATGGCCAGGCCCGATTTGTCCTGTGGGTCCCTGTTGTGAGTGTCCTTACGGGCCTTCTTGGGGGATGGCAGGTCCCTGTCATAGAAGGATGTCCCCATCCAGGTGGATACTTTTACCGTTTTTTTGACGAGAGCTCAGAAGGCTTTCATTTTAAGAAAAAGAGCCTGTTTGCTACACTAAGAGGCCTGCGTTTTCTCCCCGAGGGAGAAAGAGTTCCCTCTTTACGGACTATCCTGGGTGCACACAGGCCAAGTTACACAGAGAGAGACCAAGACCCAGGCGAACATGTCCCCACCCCAGCCAACACCAGCCACGGAAGGACCCAGGCAAGACAACTGCGCTGAGAACTGGGGACAGGTAAGTGAACCGTTACCTCAGGAGGCTCAGGGGCCGTCGTCTCCGGTCCTCCAGTGGATCTGTCCTGGTGGCAGAGCTTAGAGCCTCGGCTCCCCACAGCCTCTGGGGATGCTGACGGCTTCTACGGGCACCTCCGGGTCAGACGCGCGGAGTGTGAAAACGGTCCCACCTAGAAGGACGCAGGAGACACGTGTAAGTTCGCTTGGACATCTCGTCCATCCACTGCCTTCTGAAGATGACTCGGGATCATTGGAAAAGGCCTCCGCCCACTTCCCCACTTACTCACCCAACGATCTCTACTTCAACTACCCGTGTATCTTTTTAAATGAACACCTACTCTGTCCCCCACACAGAGCCAAGTGCCAGAGACAGAAAGGTGAGCACGTCGTAATCCGCGGCCTCGAGGTGCTCAGCCTGGTGAGGAAAACGGACAAGTAGACAAGCCCTTCAGGACAGATGCAACGCAAGGGCGTGAGTGGCATCTGGGAAAAGGGAGGGAGGAATGACCCACTCGGTCTGAACGAAGAATGTGGCCAGGAGATGACATTTTTAGCTGCTGCTTTTGCTCAAGGTACCGGGGAGATGCTGTTTGGCAAAAAGAAAAGGCTCAGGGAAGTGTCTCTAAGGCCGAGGGTAAAGGAAGGGGCAAGATGAGCACCGGACAGGAACTGGCTTTTGAAGACCTTCTCTGGGAATAATGACGGACTCCCAACTGAGCTCATACTGTGTCCCCAACACAGAGAGGTGTGCAGACCCCGTGTTTTCTCATCTGAGCCTCTCACGAGATCCCCCAAGGAGGCCACAGCGATCAGTCCCGTGCTATGGATGGGCAGCTGAGGCTTGGCGAGCCTACGTGAGTCAGCTTGCCCCACATGACAATGGTAGTAAGTGGTGACACACAGACGACAAGAGGACACCCTCATTTTGTCTGATCCCACATCTTCACCTTAGGGATCTGAAGACTGCAGTAAGGCCTCCCAATTTGCTCATGCCACCTTCCACGTACACGCTTTGGCAGTGGAGTCGATTTCTCCACTCCTTGAATCTGAACTTGGCCACGTACCTGTGGCCTTGGCCAATGGACCAGTAACAAATGTGACACATTTAGAGGCTGAAAAGGTGCCTATTAAACACCCAGAACTTCCTCTTTCTTGCTTTTGGGAGTGAGTCACTCTGCAGCCCCATTAGCACACCTGACTCGCCCCTTGGAGGAACAGAAACGACATGGAGGCACAAGGCATCTCAGCCTTCCCAGCGGAACCCTCACGCGTGTCTGCGAAGCCTCAGCCATGCTGCTGAGACCAAATAAAATGCCCAGTGCACCCACAGAATCAGGAAACATGACAAATGTTTGCAGTTTAAGGCACCGAGGTTTGGGGCTACTCGTTATGCAGAGGAAGCTAACAAATACAGTCACTGTCATCTATACACTGCCGACAATGATACAACCCGAGACACCTGCCTGTTAGAAAGAAAGGTCAGCCCATGTTGGCGACAGTCAAGCGAGGATGGGACTCAGACCTACGTAAGGTACGGCTGTGGGCCCAGGGAGGAGTGAGAGATTCAAGAGCTTATTCTGGACAGAAAATCAACAGGATTTAGTGACAGAGTGACCCCTCATTTGTCTAAAGCCGTCTGGTGTTGACTGTAAACATATTCCATTTGGCGCTCACTGGTGGGAGGGATGTTTACATGGAAGATACACACAGTGGCCAGAGGCAGAGCTCTTAGAGCTAGTGTCACAGGGAAGAAAGCTGTGGGGATGACACTTTCTTTTCAGAAGAATTAAGGTGGGGTGCTCGAGGCCCTAGCCTCCGAACCTGGCTTACCAATGTCACCTCCTCCAATGGGAGCCCCCACTCTTAGCAGCAGCCAGAGGGATCCCTGTGAACTGTCACCCATGAACAACAAGAGCGAGACGGAGGCTGTCCGGCCAGATCCGTCGGCAAAGGCGACCGGTGATCCAGAAGGAGATCAGATGAGATGACATCAGTTGCTGGTGTGAATGCTGGCGTGCCCCGTGCAGGGCTGCTGGCTTCGTGACCAGAGCTGGGTGTAGGGACAGAAACTCTGGGTGTGGGAACCAGGGACGCTGGGGTGGAAGGAAGCTGAGTGTGGCAGCTAGGACGGTCCCTGTCTGGGTGTGGCTGTACCTCCTCCCTCTCAGTCCAGGGGCTGAGGAAGCCAGCCCGGCAGGTCCAAAGAAGACAAGGGAACAGAGCTCACACAGGAGACAGCTGGTCTCTGGCGTGCGCCCTCCCTGTCTGGACCGGTCCCAAAGCCCGAGGGCTCGGAAGGAGCGGATTTCTGAACTGGGAGGCTCAGCGCCGAGACCCGGCTGCCTTGCAGGGGAGACGCTAGCATTCGTAGGAACAACAGCCAGGATGGAACGCGTGCAGACAGCGAGGCCAGCACCGTGCTGGGCATTTCGGGGCAGATTTCATGCAATCTTCACAGCTGTTCTCAGAGGGTACTGGTCCTACTTCACAGATGTGGCAATTGAGGCTCTAAAGCATCAGGGCATTTGTCCAAGGCCGCACACTTAGAAATGGGCGTGCAAAGCCAGGGCCGTCCTGAACGCAAGCCCTTCTCTTCACCCACCAGCCTGGCTGGGCTGGAGAAGGTGGGCCTCTCCCCCTCACAACCCACAGCACCTCCCTCGCTGGGCTCCCTGTGGTCTCAATGGCTCCCCCATTCTCTCAGTGATCCATCGCCAAGTGGCTTTTAATGTCTAGCTTCTCAGTCCCCAACTGCAATCAGAGCTCCAAAACCCAGAGAGGTGAAGTCACCAGTTCCTCTCACACAGGAAAGCAGATGCTCCAAACATGGCTCCCAGCCCCTCCCATGTGAACCACCAGCAGGTTTTCCTAAAACCCGCGGGTCTGACTAATTTAGGGTGACCAGACGTCCCGCTTTTGGCGGGACAGTCCCGATTTTTAACTATTTGTCCCGCGTCCCGCGGCGTTTTAAAAAAGTCCCGATTTTTGGAAAGCATGCACGACAAGCTAGGGAACGGCGGGAGATAGACCCAATTTTTAATCAAGAACCCCCTCCCCCCCGGGTCAATGGTGTCCCGCTTTACCAATGTTAACATCTGGTCACCTTAGACTAATTAAATCTCTTGCTGCAAACCAGGAAGAAAAACCGTGATCACACTGTGTCCCTGAAAGAATGCAGGTCCTGTAACAGCCAGTGAGTTGGGGCCGAGGTTTCCTGCCTGACTCCTCCAATCGTGTGACTGGGGAGGTGCCGCACCCCCAGGACTCAGTCTGTGGGTTCCTCTGTGGGACATACCCCCGGGGTGCCGGCTCTCTCCACCCTCACTGCTGCCGTTAGCAGGCCCCTCCCATCTTGCAGCTTGAAGACCAGCTGTTCTGTGGGGCTTTCTTCCACCCGCTCCTGTTTATTTATCTTAAAACTCCCATCCGGGAAGATGGGTGGTGTTATCCCCAGAGCACAAGTGGGGAAACCGAGGCTCAGACGTGGAAGCCCACTGCCCCAGAACCCACAGCTCTTGCCCTGGCCCAGACTGCCCCCTCTGCCCCCCGGGCCCCTGCTGGGCCTTCCGGTTGGGTATGAGCCCTCGCAGGAGGGAGAGGCTGGCAGGCTGAGCGGCCTCCCGTGGGCCTGGGGAGCGTTACTCTCTGTGTCTGCCCAGAACTGGGCTCCCTTCTCAGATTTGGGAGGAATGGAGAAACATGTTTGTTTTCTAGGCAACCACGGTCTCATTAAGGGGACAGAACTCTGTACTTGCAAACAGGATTTTGTGGATTGGGGGAAGGAGGAAGGAAGGAAAGAAAACTTCTAATGGCCATGGAAACGTAGGACCAAAGGACACGCAGGCATCGCGCAAAGTCGGTTGGTGGTGAACGTGACTGACTGCCGCCACCGTTAACTGTCCTATTTATAGCCCTCGCCATGTGGCCCAGGGGAGGGGGCTCGGTTCTTTCGGCCTCTTACCTGGTTCTTCTCAGAACAAAGTGAAGGGAGGTGGGCCGTGGTCAGAGTAATGCAGGCAGTGGGACCAGATACACTGGGACCAGGAACCGTCCTCCACGGGGGTGTGTTAGAGAGAGACGTGGTCCTGTGGTCAGCCCCCCGACTGCACTGCTCCCCACCTGGGGAACTTAGTGTCTGGAGGAGGTCAAAGGCCACTGTGTGGGACAAGTCTCACTATCGCGTCCAGCGCGATACAGGGAAACTTAATTTGAGACAGGCTGGACATGAGGGCTTGTTTCTAAACCTGAATGTGGGGAGGCCGGGATGGCTCAGTGGGTTAAGTGCTCACTTTGCAGCACCGGGGACCGAGGATCGAATCCCGGCCCCGGCCCATGCGGATCCATGTGCTGAACTGGGAGCTCCCCTAGTTCAGTTCCCTCTCTGTCTCTGTATCTCTCTCTCTCTCTCTCTCTCTCTCTCTCTCTCTCTCTCTCTCTCTCTCTCTCTGTCAAAACAAATAAATAAATAAAAATATATTAAACCTGAATGTTCATCATCATAGCGTGCACTTAGAGAATGGGTGTTCTGCAAGGCACTGTTCCAACCACTTTCCGGGCATTAACTCCTTTAGTACTTAAATGGGAAGTAGGTACTATCATTATCCATATTTTATAGATGAAGCTATGGAGGCACAGAGAGGGCAAGCTACTTGCTCAAGGTCACACAGCAAAGCAGCGGCAAAACCAGTGTTTTTCTTGAGTGAATCCATGAATGACTCACTCAGGAGATGAGTAAGGACAGTTCTGGAGTAGGCAACAGTTGACCATGGGCACTGCTAAGGCAGCTTGCAAATGCTAGCACTGCACAAGTCTTTGTTTCCCTACTCCCTAAACGTGCAACTTCTATGACTGTTATCGTTCAACCAACTGTCTTGTCTCTCACACACCTCCTTCCTGTCCCCTCCAGTAACGGTCACAGCTTATGACACATTGGCTTGTGTTCAGAGATAGACACCCTGCCTTTCTCCACCCCAGGGGCGGGTTCCCAATCATGCAGAGGGATTCCGAAAGGCAAAACTGTTTCCAGTCCAGTTTTCTTCTCCTCGTGTGGATATGTGTCATGGTACAGACATCAGTGTCATTGATAAGGTCCTGGAGTGTCCTGATCATTTTGCTTTAAGCTCAGTTCATGATGTCGTGGGCAGAGAAAGAAAAGTCGCAGTAGGCCTTCTGTTGGAAAGAAGTCTCCAAACCACTACGCCAGGTGTGGTTTTCATGGGAAATTACTACCAGGCAGTGGCATGCAACCTCGCTATCTTCTAATCTCCCTCTTTCATTTTAAGGTCCTTTTTTGCCCAAAGACTGACGTTTAATGTGAAGATGGTGCTTTGGAAACAACCAGGCATACACCCCACAAAGACACTCCAGTGTGTGGCAGCTAATCTATTTCCCCAGCCATGGTCTTTATTCAGCAAACTCTCCACCAGGTGGTAGGATTCACAGCGTTTTCATGTCAGGAGCAGAACAAACCTTCCTCTCCCTTGTGAAGATGTTATGAAAAGGGGAATGTTCCAAATGTTGCAACAGCAAGACTTCCTGGTGGTTTTTCTTCAAGCAGGTGCCCTAGAGGGAGCTCAGTAATTTACAGGTCTGATGGCAACCTTCCTGCTCACAGTCCTTTCTTAACCCCCAGGCACCCTGGAGTTCTTCCTGTTCCGTTTATGCAGAAGCAAAAAACGGATGAGCACTTGCAACCAGCAAGGCAGGGCGGGCCCAAGAGATCTAAAAACCCAGCCAGACTATTGTGGGCTAAAGAAAACCACCCAAATCACCCCCTGATGAATCAGTGGGAAAGCCTGGAGTCCCCAGCCTTTGGGATAGGCGTTGGGACACAGCCTGTGGAGAGAAACCAAGACCTCTTCCCAAAAGGGCTGTTGACAGAACTCAGGCACACCTGCCATGCCCACTGGGGGGATGGCACACCTGCCATGCCCACTGGGGGGATGGCACAGAGCAAGGGCTGGGCTGGGGGAGATGCCCCTGTGATCTGTTTCCTGCCTGCCCCTCCCAGTGAGGCTGCCCCACCCCTCCAGCGTCCCCTGGGAGTTTACCCAGGGAGGTGCCTGCGATCTTAGCCTATGGGCACAAATTCTGGTTCTGCCACTTTCCAGCTTCTGTGACCTAGGGCAAGTGGCTTAACCTCTCTGAGCCTCCGTTCCCACATCTGTAAACCGGTGTTAGGAAACACGTACAAACCGTGACTTTTCAGGGCGGTGGCAAGGACTAGGATTTAATATTAATTAAAGTATCAGAAAAAATCTGATGGGCCCGAGGGAGGCGCTGATGGTAGGGTCTGGGCAAGGGAACCCAGAGACACCATCCCTCACATAGACTCCACAGTTCAACTCTTGGGAGTTTCTAGAAAAGCCATCAACTACAATTATCTTCATTGAAACCCTACTGAAGGAGAGAATGCACACAGGAACGGCTTTGCTGGCTAACAGTTAATCAGTGTATCCTGCGCCACATGTCCAAGCAACATTCCCTGTCCCCAGACCGCCTGCAGGTTTCTTCTCTCCTGTCTCCTTCCTCTTATAAATCCTGTTAGTGCCTTTGTTCCTAGACTTTCGACTCCAGGTACTGGCGGACTCCCTTCCCTGTGAGAAAATTATTTACATGCAAAATAACCAAACAGCGGGAAATGGCCTAAGAGTCTGAGGTATTTGTTGAGCGCTGCTTTCTTTAGCTGCCCACCTCGGCCCCTCCCCTAAATCTCCCTGCTTGTGGCACTCTGGGGCCCCTACTAACACCGGTTTTGGGTCAAGCTTATCGGTACGTCGTTTACACCTGAGCTGTGGTTGTCTCGTGTTGCGTCACGTTGTGCTCTCCAATTGTGTGTTGTGTTAGGTGATGTTGTGTTCTATAATGCTGTGTTACGTTATGTTGTTACGATGATAAAGGTACAGCTCCTTCAGTTGTTGCTAGGATCTAATTAGGATGCTGAGACTTAGATGTATGTCCTTGGTCACGGTTCGCAGACTCAGCCCAGCAGATGGAGGGAGCGTGGGGTGGGGTGGGGTGGAAACAGGGAGGCCCTGAGGGGCAGGGATGAAGGGAGGTAGCTCCCCCAGGGGTCGACCAGGTCAACCCCTTTGTGAAATTACCTTAGGTGGTATGACCTTGGATCACCTACACCAGAGAGGACCCTAATCCTAGGGTAGCACAGAGGAGCTGACCCCAGCAGGGGCCAGTGTTTGGGGAGGTGTCTTAGCTCCCAGACCACTGGGAGTTCTCTGAGGTCATATATGTCAACAGTGCATGAAAGAGAGGGAGAGAGAATGTGGATCTCCATAACTTGGCCAAGAAAATTCAGGGGATTTATTTTTAAGGGCTTTGGTTGGGTCTTCCAAGAGAAGAGGGGTTTGGGGTGTGTGTATGTTTTGTTATGTTTTCTTTCCGTTCCACCGAGCCTTTTATTTCTGAATAGGTACATGCCCAGTTAGATGGATTTTCGTCTTCCTGTGGAGTTGTTTTAGGGTTTTTGAGCGTGAAACATTTTGGAGTCATTCCACCCTCTCAGTTAGAGAAGTAGCCAGGTTTTGCTTTCCTTGTGTTTTCCTGGTTGGGTTTTTCTCAAGAGCCGTCCACTAAGTAAATATGCTCGTAGGGAATTTTTAGCCAGTCCCAGCTGTTAGTTCAATGTAGATTGAAATGGATTTTTTTTTTTTATGTAGCAAAATCTATTGCAATGCTCTCTATTTTGAGCTCTGAATTTGTAAGTTATCTGGTGAAATTCAGAGAGAGTATATTCTTGCACACTCAAATGTAGACCTTCCAAAAGCCCTTTCCAAATCCTTATTTCATTCTGCCAAATAATTTGGACCTAATGTTTTCTTTTTTTTTTTTCCTTTCAACTTCTCTGAATTACTGTAAGTAATCAGAGCTGGTTAGATAGCTTTTATGTACTGTAGAGCCAAAAAAGATATATATGTGCACACACACACACACCACACACACACAGTCAGAGGAAGTATGCCAAACATCCTGAGATATTTTTGGAAAGTAAGGGAAAAAAATACTTTTAACATTAATCTTCAAATAGATGGGGCACAACCTAACCCTCCACCAACCTTTTCAGGAATAAAAGCGAACATTTGTTGAGGGGCTCTGGTTTATTTTTCACATCAACTCTATATCACAAATGAGGAAACCAAGACACAGACACGTAAATAATTTGATCACTTGTCATGGTGATAAACCTTAGACTGAAACCTTAATACTTGGGCTATTCTGCTTCTCATTAAGATGCTATTGAAAAAACACTTTAAGAGTCTTTGTAATAATGTCTTACACTTGATGCGTTTATTTTACTAGGGGTGACAGAGCACAAGGGGTTAAGACCTGGGTCCCCACCAGGTGTGTGGGGGGCTTCTCCAGCCTCTGGCTTCTCCTCTGTCCTTTGGGATTCTGGTGGCCACACCCCACCCCCACCCCAGGGGGCTCAACTCTTGGTGGCACAGGGATTGTGGAGGGCAGGCAGGACAGAGCAAGGTGGCAGAGTTTACCTCCCTGGATCCTCTCTGCCAGGCTGAGGAGGGGCTTCTGCCAGCCCCTCCGCCTCTTCCCGGAGGTGGTGACTGGACCCGGGCACTGAACACCCTCTACCAGTACGCTCCACTCACCCCCCACCCCCGCCCCCCACACACACTCAGGTGTCCCTGCCTCTGGTATTAATAATTCTCTGTGTCGCCCTAGAGAAACGAAACTTTGCAAGTCCTATACAGCTTGCAGGAATGAGAAAAACACGCTGCTACTCCAGCCGGGTCACTCCTCCTTGCTCCTTCCGGGAAGGGTTACTAAAAATGGTTAACCTTAAAAACCAGCCTGTCTTTCGGGTGGTTGTCTGTGAGCTTTCTAGAACTTTCCACCTACAGTCAACATTTCTATTGTCTGGATGCTCTGTCCAGCGAGTGAGCTGCACTGCTTGCACATAAGATTCTCAACCGGGATATCAGGAGGCTCGGGGAGCCTGGCCCCAGGGGCGGTAGGCTCCCAGGCAGGATCTTGTTCCTCACAGCACCCCCAAATCACAGGCGGTGGGGACTGCTCGCCTGCACGTCAGCTCACGCACACAGATAGCGTGGTAGCATGCTCCTGAGACCTGGGCGTTCCCTCCCAGGCTGCCTGCCAGGCCTTTTAACTCCACGCTCCCAAATCAGCTGGGATCGCGTATGAGGACAAGCATGCATAACAAAGCACGGGATCTCAGTTTCTCAAAGCAAAAAGCAGCCGTTCCCTATCTTACACGCCATCACACGCAAGCCCACAACCCACGGAGGATCACCTAGTGCTGGGACCCGAGCTCTGGGGGAGCAGCTAGGATGGATTCCCTAAAAGCAAAGGAGAGATCAGTACCCGGTGCAGGAAACAGGGGCCAAAGCACCGAACCCCGAAAATCCCCAGTTCCCTCACCTCTGCAGAACCATGCAGAGGAGGCCTGCAGCCAAGCTGCTACTTCACGTATTTGTCTAGCGCAAGCAGAGTGCTCACTACTGTGACCTCTGGGGACAAGGGACACGTTCTTCCATCCCTGTGTGTTCAGCACCCTGCATGGTGCCTGGAACATAGTCAGCTCCTAATAAATGTTGATTCAACTGAAATCAAAACAAGTTAACCAACAACAAAGCCCACAGAAACAACAAAAACCCCAGGCTTCCTAAGGATAAGTTAATTTCCAATAAGGAAACCGGGTGTGGGGTTGGGGGAGGGGAGAACGGAGGGCTTTGGAGTTTATGAAACCAGCCGGGGTCCGAGATCGGCTCTCCATCACCAAAGGCCCCGTGATTTCGCCTCTGGGCCTCAGCAACGCTCCATGAGCGTGCACAGGCCGGGAGGTATGGCGACAAACACAAGGGGCCAGGGCGGTCTGTGATGCCAGAGATGCCTGCAGGGTTCTGAGATGGAACTGGAGGCCCAAGTCAATGAGGCGGGGGCTGTCTTCACCATGAAATTTCCTTCCTGCCCTTCAGCAGAACGCCAAGCCTCTCACTTTGCAGAGGGAAGCCGAGACCCCGAGCTGGGCCAGTCTGGGTGCCAAGTGTCAAAGCACTGGCCCCGGGAATGGAACTGAGGGGCGGGTGGGGGCCCAGGGTTGGGCACCTGTGCCCAACTCAGCGCAGGGGAGGGCTCTCAGAGCCTCAGGTCGGCCAGGCGGCTGCTGAAGGTCCTACACAGGCCCCACCGCTGAACACAGTGTATGGAAACCTCATTCTAGATCATGTCCAGGCCAGCTCTTCTACCCGCCTGCCCCGTGGGCATATATGCAAAGAGGCGGCACTGGGAAGCAGCGCTGGGTCTAGATGACCGATGGGTTGCATTTTCTGCTTTCTTGGTTGTTTTTGTGGGGTGGGAGGGGACTGGGGAGAAGGTGAAGGTTTCGGTATCAGGTCAAGCCCTGTCCAAATATAATTCCTTTGAGTCAGCAGTTACTACCCAGTAAAGGACTCCAGCAAGGTTCACTGCCCAGGAGACTCAGAGAAGCCCTGTCCTGGGGGCCGGGGGGTGGCAGTGGGGGTTCTTGGTGGAGAGGGGAGACAGAGAGCTACCTGACACCAAGCCCCACACACCCCTGAGGATCCAGGACATCTCATTGCCACCCCACCATGCCCAGGGGGCCAAATGCCAGTTCTGTGGAGATCCCTGATTTCAGGAGGGGTGCTGGTGAGCCCAGCCAGGGGGGTGCCCAGCCTGTGCATGGGGGTCAGCAAGTAGGCTGCTGAGTTAGCCTCGACCTGCGGGTGCCGCTGGGACAGGCGCCATCCACCGCCCCTGAGGAAACCCTCTGCCACCACTTCCAGCAGCACTTCCTGTTGTTCTCAGCCCAGTGCTGGGGGCGGATGCTGAGGCTGAAGCCCTGCCCTGCCCAGGCCTGGCCCTGCCCCGGGTGAAGAACCTGGACAGGAACACGGGTCTGGCCAAAGGCAGGAACGGCCCTTCCCAGGCTTGTGGGGTTGTTCAGAGGCCGGGGAAGAAGACGCCCTACTCATTCTGTCATTTATTGGTTCAGCAAAGCAGTGTGTGATGGAATTCCTCTCCCCCATATACATATGTACACACACTTACATATAATGTATGTATATACGAACTATGTATATATATGTTCTGTGCAACGTATCTGTAAGGCAGCAGTAATGATCCCATTTTACAGATGTGGAAACTGAGGAGAGATGGGGAGGGGAGAGGGAGCGAATGGAAGACTAGACCCCGCACCCAGATCTGGGCAGAGGCAGGGGGCATGGAATGGTGAACTCCAGTTCGTTTTTTCAGCCCACCAGCATGGCAGGGCCATGGTGTTTGGGGGCAGGAAGTGGAGGGGCAGGATGGTGCCATGAATGACCCCGGGCACCCAGTGGCCGGTGCCCCATCCCAACCGCGGAGCCAAGAGCCACTTTGCAGAGCAGCCGGCAGGGGGCAGTGCACCGTGCCTTTTTCCAACCCCCGGGCCATTCTCCCGCAGCTCCGGGGAAAGAAAACCCCGCGGCTCCGCCAGCAGCTTCTAGGAATGGCCCAGCTTTGAGCCCAGCACGTAGTAGGTGCCCAAGGAACTCCTAGAAGCCGAAGGGGCTTGACTAGGTAGGCTACTGTGTATTCGATTGTTGGAATACGGAAAAGGTGGGAAGGGGACGTCTAGGCCCCTGCTACTGCCTTGCATTAGAGAGGACCTTGCCAACACCGTTTGCACCCACTAAGTGCCAGGCACGGCGGCAACGACTGGGCAGCCACGAGCCCCGCTTATTTCCTTTTCCCCGCCAGAGAGATCCGGCCTCCCTACAGCCCTCACACACGCACAGAGCCGCAGAGCGAGGGTGGGCGCTCGCTGTCTCCCTGGGGAACCATCTCAGCGCAAATCCGCGGGGCCTGGGGGAACCGCAAGGGGCATAAGCCAGAAGAGGCGACGGGTACCTGGAGGTGGCCACGTGGAAGCCAGGCAGATGCCTGATGCGGCGACCCGGCGAGGAGGTCACTGCCCTCAGGGTCACCCCCTGCGGGGCGCGCAGTGACTCTCCAATCGCACACTCCTGGGCGCGCACGCGTGCGCCCTGCTGGCGGAGCGCCCCCCACCAAGCCCCGTGCGCGGTAGGCGCTGGCGGCGACCCTTGGGGAGGAGGGAGCAGAGACTCGGGGTTCCAGACAAGGCACAGAGCCCAGACGGTCTGGAGCCCGGGCCACGGGGATAGGCGAAGGCGCGCTCCTGTGCCCACCGCCACCTCCAGTTCAGCAGCGCTTGCCGCCTCAAGGTCACGCTCTTAGCACCCACGCTCAGTGAAAGGAGCCGAAAGTTGCGCCACCGCCCCAGTTCCGACTCCAGCTGTCCCCCGAGCCGGGCGCTCGGTCCCCACAGTCCCCGCTCGCCACCCTCTCGCGTCCTGCGAAGGCGCGGCCCCCCGGCCCGCGCAGGTCACACACGGGGAGACGCACACAAGTTGCTAACTTTTTTTTTTCCAGATTATTTCGAAGGCAGCTGCGGCGCCTACGGGGCTTACGGTGAACTCAAGAGTTTCGATTTGCCACCCGCGCCGCGTCCAGCTGCCCCGTCCCGAACTTCTGCACCGCATCCCGGCAAGGGCGAGCCGCTGGCGTCCCCGGGCGGGGCGGACGGCCAGCTCCCGGGTCTGTGCCTGCTCGCCGCGGGTTCGGAGGCTGGGTCCGGACACTGTCCAGCGGCCTCCGGACCGGATGGATCGCCGGCGGCCTCCGTAACCCGGGCTCGGCTCAAACGCGCCCGAGCCCCGCCGCTACTGGGCTCCTCCCACCCGCGGCCCCGACACGGGAGATTCCAGCCCAGCTCGGGGTGCAGTGTCCCCGGGGCCACCCCAGGGACCGCTGCACGAGACCGGGCAATAGTCTCCCTGCTGAGGGCTCCTGCAGTGAGGGCTGGAGACCCCTGAACCCGGGCCTCCTCCCCGACCGCCTTCCTCTTGGAGACCCTGGTGAGCCGGGGCGAGGGAAGGGGTCGCCCTACGTGCCTCCCCCCCAGCGCCTGGGGTCTGTGGTCCCGCGTCCCCGGTCACACCCTCCTAGGCCCCTCCCCAACACTTCTGTTCCCGGGTCCCCGCGACCCCCGCCCCATCGGGGAGAACGCACACGAAACTGCCGGAGCCCCAACTCCGCGGCCGCAGCCCCGCGCGCCCCGGCCGGGATCGGCTGGGCGCGCTCACTCACCGCGGCTGCGGACACGCCGGCAGTTTCCGGGGGCTTCGGGCGTGAGGGGGCGCGGAGTGTCCCGAACGCTCGCCGCCGTCCCCGCTCACATCGCCCCTTCTTTTCCTCTCCTCCGCCTCCCTCTGCTCTTTGTCTTTGCAAAGTGTCGAAACTGTCTGGCATAGTGGAGCTCCGCCGGCGGAGGCTGGAGCCCGGGGGTGGGGGCGGGGTGAGGCTGGGAGCGGTCTCGGGAGCACCTTCCCCCGGGTCTAACGGGAGGGGCGGCCAGGGCCCGGAGCCCCGGCGCCAGCGCGGCCCTCCCCTTCCTCCGCCCAGCGCCCGCCCCTCGGGCCCGCGCTCCCCCTTCCCCCGCCGGCCCCGCTCCCACCCGGGCCCGGCTCGGCTTCCCCCGCTCCCGGGGCTTCCTGCGAGCCGAATATAGAGCTCCGGAGCCACGTGGACCGCAGCGCACTGGGCCGAGGCCCGACTGGGGAGATGCTGGAGGCTGTTCGGGTACCGGATCGCCGCCCGGAGAGGGGGCGCTGCAGGGGCACCTCGCCCCGAAGCCCCCGCCCGCCAGCCGACAAGGCTGGGGAAGAGCGTGCAGGTGGCCCCCGGGTTTCGTGGGGTCAGGCCCGAGCAGGAGGCCCCCACCGAGAGGACGTGGCGGCCTCCCTCGGGTGCACGGTACGGGAAGGGCCGGTCCCCCTGCTGGCGACAGCGCAGAGTCGCCGGCCTGCTGCAGGGCGCTGGGGGAGCCCGGCCCATTGGGAGCCCCAGAGCGGCCAAGCCCGCCTGGCACCCAACCCGGGCCGCCTGGCACCCAACCCGGGCCGCCTGGCACCCAACCCGGGCCGCCTGCCCACGCCGTGTCTTCCTCCCAGCGGAGGCTGCGGCGTGGGTCAGAGCAGGGTGAGCCCCAGGCAGGGGGACCCCAGGTAGTGGCTGGTCCCAAGGCGGCCTGGGGCTGGAGCTTCTGGGACCCCACGCCCGTGGGGAGTCAGGGTCCTGGGAGTGTTTGCCTTCCCCTATAGGAACGTGAGGGTGTTGGAGACATCTTGCCCAGTGGCAGAATGCCAGCCTTAGAGGCTAAATGCTGAACACAAAGAGGCATTAAAAAAAAAAATTCTGGTTTTACAGGTCTTAGACCCTTAGTGGACTTTACGTCTTTCACAACTTTTCTGAGGAATGCTAAGAGGAAAGAAGCACGGCTTGGCCCGAGGGTCAGTTTATCCTTCCAGCTTCCCGTGCTCCGGTGGAGAGGCCAGCCTTTTGCGAGGAAGAGGAGAGAGCTTTCTGGCTCATCGTTCATCAGAGAGAAGCAGTAGTAGAAGGCCTCAGACCAGGGCCTCTCGGGAGGCAAGATCTTAGACTAGTTACAGGATCCCTCAGCTTACCGAGCTCTGTTCTTGCGTTTTCTCCTCTGTGAAAATGGCCTCGTAACTGTCCATCCCATAAGACTCGTGATGATTATGTAAATTCATACATGTGTACCTAGCGTCTAGTAAGTGCTCAATAAAAGTAAGCATGTCCATGGTGCCCTGGTCCAGTGCGTGGTCCCCACCTACAGCCTAGAGATGGCCCACCCACCAGGATGGGGTGAAGGTGTTGGGGAACAGTTCTGGGCCTTGGGGGAGAGATGGAGAGATGTTCAGAGAAGAGAGAAGTGGAAGAGAAACAGATTTTGAAAGGTGGGGGCGGGGAGGGGATGAGCGTCAGGGAAAATCAATAAAGCCAAAAGAAAAGAAAACAAGCGTGTGGATCTATAAGCGTTCTTCAGGGAGCCGTGCCAAGCTGCGTGTGGGGCTCGGGACCTGGCTCCGTGTGCTGCTTTTCATGGGTTTGAGAGAAAAGTCTGGGGTGTTTCATAACCCTGCTGGATTTTGTTTTGATTCCGGAGAGGGAAGTGGGCCCTTTGGGCGATCTGGAAGCTTCCTGTGGGCTTGGCTCTTTCTGAGACGTGAGGCAGGGTGTTCACTGCACTGGACACTTCCCAAAACGCGTTCGTGTTTGGGAGGAGGGGCACAGAGACGTGTCCTGGGAGCGTCAGCTACTGTTCTCTCCAGTAGCGGCACCTTCCAGCCTCTCCGAACTTGGGCCTCTTGGATGCGGCACCTGGATGTGTGGCCATCGTCCACTCCGAGATGTCGTCTGCTGTCCTCACAGTGCCCTGTGGATTTGTGTGATTGCATATAGTGGGTGGCTTTTGCCTTTTGATTGCTCGGGACAGGAAACATGTGGCATTTTGCTCCTTGCCGACAGCAGCACGCACCTCACGCCTGTGATGTGGTAGCTGCTCAATAAAGATTTCCTGGATGAATAAATAAAGAAGTACTGTTTACTGCACGGATCCAATGATTCCATGTACAAGAAAGCACTCTGACACACAGAACATATTACAGGAATCTGAGACTATATTCCTTTCCTAGGAGAGTCTGGAGTGAGGATTAAATGGGGCAAGGAAGTGGCCCCAGACCATCCAGCTATTTCACTTTGCAGCCAAAGCCAGCTCTCAGCGTCGGCCCTGGGGCTCTCGGCAGCTCCCCTGGAGAGGTGGAAATTCCTCATTAAGTGACTGCGTGGGGATACACGCATACATCGTCCCCTCGTCTATATAAAAAGATACACACCAGACACATATTTTCCCAGATGTCTGATGGGCTTTTTCTCGCCCACTTCCTTTCTGTCCCAGCGTATAGCTACGAGGCAGCAGAGAGAACCTCTTTTCTTTTCCTTGGAGTGGTGACACTCCGTGACAGCAGCACTCTAACACCCCCGGACTCTTTTCAGGAACCCAGACCCAGGGCTACGTGTCAGGGACGTGTGTGTGAGCGCTCTCTCTGGTCACCCTGACTGTCTCCCAACATGGGCTGCGGGAGGACAGCTGTAGTAGCCATCACTAGGGATGTCCCACCCAGGGAGCCCCCCTGGGGAGACCCCCACTGAATCAGTGCCCACCCCTCCCGCTGTGTTCTCAGGCAGCAAAGCTCTCAGGAATAGCGATTAAGGCACGTGAGTCCCTCCTGCCCCTACCCCCTTCTTGGCACGTCAGAGTGGAGAAGTCCCTGATGGGTTCTGATGCCATCTGGGTGATGGTGCAGTAAAGCAAAGGGCCGCCTCGCTGGTCAAAGGTGGGCTCAGAGCAGCTGGGCACGTGGTGGTTGCAGCGTGTGGACAGCGTTTTCCTCAGGGCTCCAGGGGCTGCGAGAACCTGGCCCAACGTTCCTCAGAGAGAATGTGGAGACGTCCAGGCTGCAGCTGCATGTGGGCACCTGGGGAGAGAAAGCCAACCTTTCTCCCTCCGCTCCCTGCTCATAGGTTGTGTTTTTGTGTTTTTCTTAAGTCCTGGGGTCAGCCTTACAAGGTGTCTGCAGCCCCGGCCCCTGTACAACACAGCAATCCGCTTAGCCTTGCTTTCCGCTGTTCGTCCACCGTGGGTTTTCCTGTTTCTAGGTGAGGCATCTGATCAGCAGGCCACACCGGGTCATGGGCCAACAACCCAATTGACGGGCCACCTATAGCGTGACCGTGTGCAAGGAGAGCCGCGCGGGAGACTGCATTACAGCGAACGTGGGACAATGGCCCCCCAGTCCTCGTCCAACCCCAAGAATCTCGGGGGTGTTGGAGTCAGCAGGGGCATTCAGAAGACGCTACTCACATGTGAGACCCAGCAGCCGTGCCAGTCAGCAGGGCAGTCTTGGTCGATCCCGACCACCCTACTCTCGTTGCCAGAATTTGGCTCAGAGAGGAGTGGATTTAATCTCCATTTGGATCAACAAGATAGAACGTAGGGGTGGGTCCATCTTTTCAAATTCCTGATTTTGTTTTCTTCAGATAAAATACCCAGAAGTAGAAGTGACTCAGCCCAGAACTCTGATTAAATCACAGGCTGTCCTGTCCTTGAAATCACCACAGCAGCTCCTACTCTTCTCGCTACAGGACCCCTCATGAATAGGGTGACCAGACATCCCATCCCGCTTTTGGCGGGACAGTCCCGATTTTTAACAATTTGTCCCGCGTCCCGCGGCGTTTTAAAAAAGTCCCGATTTTTGGAAAGAATGCACGACAAGCTAGGGAACTGCGGGAGATAGACCCCATTTTTAATCAAGAACCCCCTGCCCCCCGGTCAATGGTGTCCCGCTTTACCAATGTTACAATCTGGTCACCTTACATGAAGGACCACGGCTCCTAAACGTGCTAGTCACAGGGGCCAGCCTTCCTGGCGGTTAGCTTAGTAGTGCTGCCGTAGGAAGTTACCAGAAAAACAAAACAAAACAAAACAAAACAGCAAAAACCAGGAACACAGGAAGATGGAAGGGACAAAATAGTGTCCTGCCCTGCCTATCATTCCTGTGTTCCTTACATCATAGCACCAACCCTTCTAGAACATGCACACACACACTCGGTTCCTGGAGAGGCAGCAGCCATCGCTGAGGGCCAGCCCCGCAGGACAGAGATGGGGTTAAAACTCTTCTCTCCGTGCAGACCCCGCTGAGCAGCGGAATCCAGGCCAGCAGCAGCTTGCCTCGGGTCTCTTGCTTTGTGCCCCCAGACAGGCAACCATCCTGGGCCCTATTTCTTTGTGGCATCCTAGCGGTGGGTTTTTGTTACGTGCGACCCAAGTGCAACCTGGTGACCATCTCCAAAATAAGGCACCTCTCGGAAGGGCCAAGGAGATTGGTACTGTTTTCACCTGTCCCATTTCAGTTTCTTTTCCTTTTTTTGTGGGACCTTCAGTTGCCGCTGGTTCTGGTTCCCAATCCTGTATCGCAAACCATCCCCCAAAATCAGTGGCACGAATCCACGGGCCTTGCGTTGTGACCACGGGTTCTGCGCGTCCAGAATTTGGACCCAGTAAGGAGGGCTCGTCTCTGCTCCACCACGTCTGGGGATACCTGGAGTCACACGAGACTTCCACTCGTACGTCTGGGATCGGGGATAGGTTGACCAGAGGGCTGGACTCAGCGGGTTCTGTCCAGCCGCACTGTGGAAAGGCACCGAGCATGAGCAGTGGCATTTTTCAGGACTCGGGTGCCTGAGGAGATCCACCTGTGACAACAGGTGGTGGGTGGCAGGGACCAGGTGTGGATGAGATTACCTGGGGATGTTGTGGGGGAAAAAAAAAAAAAAGAGAGACAAGGACAGAACCCGGAGGACACGGTGACTGTCAGTCAGTGCGTATGGAATGAATAATTCAGTGAGGAACATGACTCTCTAGAGATAAGCCCCCAGGTCAGAGGTCAGCTGTTCTTCAGTCGGGCCCCAAGCAGAAGAATGGTCACCGGTGACTGAGCCTCTGGCTACCTCCCAGAGCCGGGCACTGCAGAGTTAGCGTCTCCAACTTCAGTGTGCACAGGGATGATTCCGGAAGGCTCATTCTAAACATGGATGCCTGGGAGCCCCTCCCGGAATTCTGGAGACCTGAGGTGGAGTGCAGGAATCTGCCTTTTGAAACAACTTCCTTCTGCAATGGGACCACCGGGTACAGCACCCAGCCAGCCCCTCAGCCGCACATCCCAGTGGGGCGGTGGACAGTCTTTTCCATAGGGTGTCCCGGTCCCCAGTCCTGGCGCTGCTATTTTGTATTCACCTGACATCAATTTTCCCGTCTGTGCGTTTGGGAGGTTTGAGTTACAGCGGTGTTTTCAAACCGTATGCCATGGAGCCCCAGGGGGGTTCCCCATGGGGTACCCACCTCCTTTAATTCATTTAGGAAATATTCATTGAATGTTTGCTCAAGGCTGGGCCCTGGGTCGGATTACAGAATTTGTGATTCATTATCACTATGAAAGAAAAACCCAAGAAGCGGCAAGACAGGGAGCTGGCATATTGTTGGCCGTGGCTGCCATTTGGACACACTTTTTCCAGGTTGAAACCACTGACTTGGGAGACCCCTGGGGCTCCTTGCAACTGGAAACCTTTTGTTCTATGATGTTTTCCAGTGATTTTGCATCTGAGTAAGTCAGAACGGGCAGCATGCAGTTACTGCGTTTGAAATCTGTCCAAGACCCCAAGGTTCACACTTCCATTGTTGGAAAGAAATTGGGGGGCTCTTTAGGGTGGAAAATGTTCTATATCATGGTTTGATGACATTTAAAAACCGGCACCTTCACCTGGGAAATTGAGTGAAAGTATCAATGGAGGAAGCTGACCTGCCTCAGTCCTGCCCACAGAGGAGCACAGAGTCGCAGGGCAGGGCTCTGGACCCTGGGTGGGGCTCTGGACCCTGGGACATGGGAGCTGGTGCAGTTGCCAGATGATTGACACTTCCTGGGATTTCTGTTTTCATCTGCAGGGTGGGCACGTGGTACTTGCCTCCCAGAGTCGTTTTAAGGAGAAAGATTGTATGTAAAATATTTCTAGCTCAGATACTCAGCAAGCATTCAATAAGTGACGGTCATTATTAATTTAAGTATCTTTCTTATGCGCATTATACTTGTCAACATTCCTGCAAATGTTTTATATATGAGAATGGAAAATTACTCAGTGTGGGAGTTGCCAAATAGCAGGACTCTAAAACCAGCGGCGTCTCTCTGGGGAAGGGAGCCTGTAATTCTCTCATTTTTAAATGACATGCCCATGGCGGTGGCCTTAGCAATTTGAGTTTGCCTTTTTCCCCTCTCCTCCCAAAGGAGAGAAGGTTATATTTTTCCCCAGTTGAAACCGAGAGTAAATATCTAAATTTGGGATGCATTCCCTGCTGAAAAAGAATGAAGATGCTATTTATCTATGTTGTTGAGGAGTAAAAAGAAGCTCTGAAATAATTTTTCTGTATCTTTTGTGGTTTAAAAGGTTAACTTTCCCTGAGATGAAACCTGCCAACATCTTTTTTTTTTTTCTTTCTCTTTTGCAATACAGAGAATGCGTGCATATGGGACTATCCCTGTCACTTAGTGTTTTGTGGAGATGCAGGTATGAACTTGGACAAAACATTTAGCTTCAGCTTACTTATGTCTAAAATGGTATAATGACAAAAGCCAACCCTCTAGGTTGGGAAAGTTAAGGTGATTTATTAAATGGGCCTTGTGCACAATAACTGCACATTCAGTTATTACTATGTTTATATGCATTGATTTACTAAATGTTTGGGGGTTGACATATTTTGAACTGCAAACTCGTAAAATATGAATTAATGTTGGTTTCTTGCATTTAGATCTGCATTTAATGATTCTGGAGGCAGCTAAATCCACCTTGAGGTTGTTTGGGGAGCTATGGCCTCAGTTTTCAGAGATGTGACATCTGCTACTAAGGTGGGGTATCAATTTGGTAAAATCATTGAAGTCCTTAGGGCACCTTGGGACTGTGTACTATAGCCAGACACGGGGACTGCGGAATTTCATCAGACGATAAAAGAGCTGACTGGGAAGCATTCAGAATTTCATCGATGCAAGTCAGGTGATAGTATCTGTAGGATTAGGTTCAGCTGTTGAAAACTCAAAATAACAATCAAGTCCTGGTGGACTAGGCTGGTGTGGCATTCTGCAGTGCTAGGGACCCAGGCTTCATCCAGCTTGCTGTTCCACAATAGTGCACACTATCTGCAAGTTTACTTCCTAGTCCAAGGTAGCTGCTCCAGCTCCAGCCATCAAATCTTTATTCCAGTCATTCAGAAGGAGGTAGACTATGCCCTTTACCTTTAAGGATGTCTCCTACAGATTGCCCCCACCACTTCTGTTTGCACCTCATTCCTCAGGTCACGTAGATGTAAGAGACACTAGTAAACGTAGTCTTGATCCTGGGAGCGTGTGCTAGGGGAAATGGGTATTTGAGGACAATTAGGAGTCTGCTACAGGATTCAAAGGGTTAGATCATTCAACTTTCATTAGGGGCAAGAGTGCCGAAACTAATCCCACGTGCCAAGTGTGGACTTGGAGTTGCCTGTTGCCATAGTAACTACTGAACTTGCCACTGCTATGAAGAAAAAAAAATTGTCCTTGCACTTCAGACCCTGTGCTCTGCCCAGAAATCTCTGGTCGATTAGTTCATAAGTTTAGGATGGTACTTGCTTGTATGTTAAAAACAAAAACAAACAAAAACTTGCTTATCCTCTTAGTTCTAAACAATTTTCCACCCAGGGAAAGTTTAGAATTATGCAGTGATAGAAATTTGATAACCTGTGGGGGCAAATCAACATATATCTGGTATTTGAAGTATGCAGTATAATAATAAAATGAAGTTTCTGACATATTAAAGACGGGCTAGCCGATAATGCCAATTTAAAATGTGACTAACAGTTTCATTTAGACTTGTAAATTTTTGTTGGAAAATGCACAGAACACATTGGAATATTTACCACGTTTGATGATTTAAAAAATTTTGGAGAGCCTTTAAACGTGGTTATCAGTTTAGTTACTACTTCTCCAGATGTTTTGAAAGCTGAGGAAGGCATTGGTTTGCCCTAGCACTGTAAACACTGGAGGGGATTTGATGAGCTGTTATCTGTGCCCATTCTTTCACGCTATTGAGGTTTCCTTCAACGTTGAGTAAGAGGCTCCTTGGGAGGAACTGTTAAAATATAGCCTATGTTTGTTAGGATTTGTTAGTTGAATTCAAAGACCTAAGAGAAAGTGGATTTTTACATAATTTTTGTATCCATACATTAAAAAACCCCAAACAACCTTACATATTTTTCTATGTGTCAAAGCTGCCTACCATTAATAATACTGACTTCTTCCTCCAGTTCCACCTGCGGGGTCCTGGCCAATCAGGATCATGGGCTGACCAGCAACCTCAGACGCTGGACCAATGCCCAAGGATCTCAGATGTTCGCAAGAGTCTCTTGTTGTTAAAACCCGGGAATAAACTCATGATCGTGTAATATACTCAGTAGGAACCAGTTAAGGAGGACAGGGAGAAAGCTACCACCGTCACTATCTCAGGACGGCCTAGACACTTCATTGAACCTCCCTCCCATCATCTATGGGACGAAAGAGACAGCTCCTTGGCCTGGCATGCTGTCCCTCAGCTGCTCCATCATCCCAAACCCTGCTCGTTCTCCCCGCTTCTCCTCACCCCGTGTTCTGCTTCATAAGTCCCAGACTCCTGCGGCTTCCTATGTAGCCTGTGTCTCCACATTTTTGTGCATTTCCTGCCCTCCTCGCCGTGTCTGACTGGCATGGACTACTTACCTCCAAGCCTCAGCTCACGTGCCATGTCCCTTCTGAAACACGCCCTGACTTCACCAGGCACTTGGTTGAACTGCTTCACCTACTGCCCACCTCGCGTGTCGGATACATGGCCCCAGGTATGCACTTGGTAGGTGTGACCTTGTTGCAGGCAGGGTGTGGGTCTCTCCACCATGGTGCGTCCATTGCCGGCCTCATCCCCGGCCCTGAGCTGGTGACCCTGCATTGTCACGGAACGTGGCCTCTTCCCCAGATCCCATTGTCCTTTTCTGGGCCTTGCCTCCCAGTACCCAGCTGTTAACACGTTATCCCAGCTGGAAATGGGCTGTTGACCGAAAGGACTGGCTCAATTTCTGCATCTCCTCTTACCTGATGCGCTATGAGGGCGGAGACTGTGTTCCTGTTTCCTGCTGGGCCTTTAATGCCTAACATGAGAGGCTTATGGTGGTACTCGGATAATTACGCATCAAGTAGAGTACTATCCTCATCCACGCATCTATCTGTGCATCTCTCTGAGTCCAAGCTTACCATGCCTTAAATAAGGCGATCGCCACCAGGCAGATGGACTGCCAGGTTCTGGTTGCCCCAATCCTGGATGCCTTCTGAGTTCCCCCGAGGAGCAGGGTTTGGACGTCAGGGTTTGGTGTCCAGATAAAATGAGTCTGATACCTGTGAGCAATGATTGTGGGCCTGTGATACCACTGTGAAAAGAAAGCATGTCAGAGCCACTCTCTGGGGACAGGGTGACAATGTCAAAACAAACTCACAGTAAATGCTGTTAGCTTGGACTGCAGGAAAACCTTTGGACTTCTGCAGACATGAGACCCAAGGCAGGGAGATGACACGGTGGGGTATGGCTCTCTTCCTCACTTCCCCCATCCCCCCCCCCCCACCCCATGCCCTCTCGGCCTTGTCCCTTTTGAAATCCAGGGAGGAAGGCAGAGGCTCTGAATTTCTCCCATTGCCATTCTCCTGTGAAAGTGGGAAGAGGAACCATAACTTGTTTATTCTATGCAACAGTTTCTTTAATAAAATATGAAGACTCCTACGGTAACACACAAGACAACATCTTGCAAAAAATCCCACAAAACTTTACAACACCCAAACCCAACATTCATCTATTCAAAGTAGACATGTGGACACCTGAGCTAGGCTCCCACTCTGTGCGGGATTCAATATAGGATCTGGCAGACAGAAAAACCAACACGGTAGTTCTCATCCAGTCAGTAATTTCTCTCCAGAGCGTGTGCTGCATCCCAGCCAGCCTCTCATAACACAGCACCCACCTCCAGTCCATCCCAGCTCACACATTTGCCCAGAGCCTTGGCCAAGCCTCACCCTTTCTGTTCGGACCCATTCAATAATCTACAAGTTGCCAAGGGTGCATCCAGCCCACCACTCACATCTTGAGCTTAGTTATGTACAGTCATGCTTTGCATCTCAGTGGACCTAGAACAGGACTGCATGGCATGGTGAGTCTAGCAGACCCAGGTTCATATCCTCCCCGTACAGTTTACTGTGCAGCCTTGTACAGGTTCCTTAACCTCTCTGAGCCTTCCTTTCCTCCTCTGTAAAATCCAGGGGACTCGCTGCAAACTCACAGAGCTCTTGGGAGAATTCATCATGGCACAATTTACATAAATCATCAGACTATCTGCGTAAGGGCTTAAGGCTATCTGTGACTCACAGCGGTGATGGATTCACGTCAGTGCCCAGGTTCTCGTTAGCATATCAGGGTCAGAGTTGCTCAGACACTGGATTGTTCATTCAGACCTTGCCTTTGACTGCTCAAGGAGCTGTGGCCCAGGGAAACTCACGGACTTCCTCAGAGTCCTGGGTACAAAGCCCAAGGGGAAGCCATTGTTGATTTGTACGTTTTGTAAACACAAATGACCTTCATAAAGTATCCGACACTGTTCTAGGTGTTTTAACAAATGTCAGCACACTTAATATTTGCAGGAACCCTGTGATGTAGGAACTACTGTTAGCGGCACTTTGCGGATGAGAAAACTGAAGTTTCGGTAACTTGTCCAATTGCAGGCTTGTCGTTCATGGAAGAGGGATGTGAACTCGGGCAATTGGTCCTGAGTCTGTGCACGGAACCCTGCGCTGGTCTCAGTTCTTGTCATTGTCATCACACTTAGTTCATATCCATCTAATTATAGCTAGCTAGCTATCGCTCTCGCGATCTCTCTCTCCCCTCCCCTACTCCCCGCTCTGTCTCCCTCCCTTTCTTTCCTCCCTTCCTCCTGCCTTTTAGCTATCCTAATTAATCATAATGAGAGTGAAATTACTTTCTTTTGGAATCCCACTGAGCAAAGGCTGAGGGAAATCTTGTGTTACTGCTTTACTGGAGAGCATTGCAAAGAAGCTGGGGAGGGAGGCAGAGGAGGCAGGCAGGGAGGGAGGGAGAGAGAAGAACGTGCCCACCACCAGCTCCTACTTCCCACAGGTCAGAAGTGTGGCCCAGGGGACATTCACTCTGGCACTTCCTGGGCTGCCTGTGCCCAGAGACCCCTGCAGAGGGCTGTTGAGGTGGGAGGGCCTGGAACCCAGCAGAGTTGGAGTGCAAACGTGGCTCTCCGTTCAGAGAGGGAGGCTGTGAGGAGCTGGGCGGGGCCTGGGGCCGGAGGCGCCCGGTATACCTGCCCGGTAGAGTTGTTGAGTCCTCCTGACCTTAGGCTACTTGTCTCTAATTGGGGCCCGTCTCTTCACTTCAGTCACTTCTCCATTTATTAAGCGGGATATGATGAAGATCAAATGTGCGCATGAACAGGAAAGGGACCCATCCAGGATTACATAAGAAGTTGATGGAAAAGCCAATAACACCTTGCTTCGCCCGTGACCTTGGGCCCCTTTACCAGCAACACTCTAGATAAGCTTGTCTGACCTGCGGACCAAGGGCTGCAGGCGGCTCAGGCCGGCTTTGAACGCGGCCCAACACAAATTCGTGAACTTTCCCGAAACCTTATGAGGTTTTTCTTGCCACCTTGTTTTACCCCATCAGCTGGTCGTTTGTGCATTTTATGGGTGGCCCAAGACAATTCATCTTCTTCCAATGTGGCCCAGGGAAGCCAAAACGTTGGACACCCCTGTGCCAGATGAAGAAACTTTTAACTATCTGCAAGCCAGGTAAGGACGGGAATGGATTACAAAGGTCACCTGAGCAGTTAGTAAATGACGGCGTAGCCCCTCCCACCGTGGTCACACAGCCAGAAACATAAACTCATGGCTAATCAAAAAAAGTGAGTTCTCCTTGTTCCATAAGTTCTGAGTTGTGAAAAAAGGTTTATTTCCAATTTATGTGCTTCTGAGGGTCCAGGCGCTGCTCAATGCAGTATCCCGTGAACTCTGTCAATCCTCCCAGCAGCCCTGGGAAAGAGGAACTGGTGTGACTATCTCTATTTTATGGGTGAGGAAAATGAGGTTCAGAGAAGTTGAGTAACTGGCCCCATGTCACACAGCGGCTGTGGCATTGAGATGGCCCATCAACCCTGTGTCCCCAGAGTTCACGCTCCACACTTTCTTCTCGTTCGTATTCAGTACTCGCCCTGACCCTTCTCTGGCCCCTGGGAGCCAAGCTGCAATCCTGCCAGTCAGATCAGGTGTGAGCTCGTGGTAGGATGTGCTGCCCTGATGGCCTCCCCAACCCCACCCACCCATCTGCACCCTGCACCCCTTGATGGTTCCAAGCAAATGATGCTTCAGCTTTGACCTGCTAACCTCTAGTTCTATGACCTTGACTGAGTTGTCTATCTTCACCCCTTTGGGCCTCTGTGTCCACACATTGTATGGCAAAGCGAGGGTCTTATGAAGAGCAGCCAGACATTGTACTGCAGGTGTATGTGTGCCGGGAACAGTGGGAATGTAGCTCCTCTTCCCCAACTTCTGAACTTCAAGTAAGATGAATTTGCAACTTATCTGGGCGCTTCCCAAAGGCCAAGGGCCAAAATGCCCCTCCTCCCGCCTGCACGGGCCTCGGGAGCAGGATGCTGTCAAATTTATCAGTGTTTGTCCTCTTCCCGAATTGTTTGAGGGTGAAGATGCTGGGTTTTCCACTTTGTAACTGCCCCCCGGGCATCGCACCATTTCTGATCCACGCAGGCGCTGATAGACCGATTCCAGGAGAATAAACAAGCGAAGAACTGAATATAGTATTTTCTAGTGACTTAGGGTGTCACTCAATAGGGTCTGTGGCTGCGGGGCTGATCTCCAAGGGAACCCAATCGTGAGGGTTATTTTTTTTAGCTTTTCTGTGCTCAGTTCAATACGACCAACATTTATTCACATCCGTTAACAAGCCTGGAGAGGGGAAAGGCAAGGCCCGGAGCTCACACAGAATGCGCGGCCCTGCCCTCGTGTCTGGAAACATCACACCAGTTCTTCCAAACCCCCGCACAAGTGAGCCCCTTGAGAAGCGTTCTTAATGGACACACGCTTGTCCGCATCCTATGCCCAGGGGTACAACAGGGCAGAAAAAGGAAGCGCGCTCGCACACACACACACACGCGCGCGCACACACACACATGCATGCTGTATGATCCAGGTTTACGAGGCTGCAATCTCACTGAAGCAACATGGACATCGTAGGCCTGCCCCCCTCCTTCCGGTGGGGGTTCTTCAGTAGTTTTGTGGCTGCTTAATTGGGGTTTGTAACGGCACATTTCACACACCCAGGAGGGATGTGCCCTGCGTGCCCTCCTACGTAGGAGTTCACGTCTCTGCGGCGGAGGCAGCCAGCCCGGAAGCCATGGGATGTGAGTGCTGTCTGGATGGAGGTGGGCCTGGTGTTCGGTCCCCAGCACACAGCGGCCTCTGCCATAGTTAGTGACGCAGAGTGGGGCTGGGATACTGACGGGCCCACCTGCCTGGTGGCCTGCGGTTTACGGACCATCCCAGGGAATGGAACTGGACGTGAATCGCTTGCAGGGAAAGGAGTGGCAGTTCCAGGGGGCGATGGAACTTTGGCAGAGCTGAGCTGCCGCCCCTGTAAACCTGTCACACTGGCCACCGGAGTATGGTGAGGATGAAGCCAGACATGGCATGTACACAACCTATGGGAAGACACAGGGGCGGGACCGTGACTCTATGTGGTTGCACTGAGCGTGCACGCATCTTCAGCACGGCTCAGCGAATCCTATACGCACATGCATCTGTCAGGACAGCCAGACACACTGTGTTTAAATGGGACAGGAAGGAAGGAAGGACTGCCTGAAGAAAGAGAGGGTAGGAGGGAGGGAGGGAGGAAAAGGGAAGAGGGAGAGAGGGAGGGAGGGAGGGAGGGAGGAAAGGAGGGAGGAAGGGAGGGAGGGAGGAAAGGAAGGAGGAAGGGAGGGAGGGAAGTGTTAGGAATTAGAAGATTCATGACATCTGCCACTTCTATCCCTCAATGCCTTAATCAAAATACTACTCTGTAATTAAAATACAAAGCCTCTCCTATTGAGAGTCTGTATGTGACAGGCCTGGCATCTAGTATTTTACTGCTATTAATTAATTTAACCCCTGAGGTCAGCATCCTTTCCATTTTAGATGAGGCCAGAGAGGCTCAGAGTAGGTGAGTAACTTACCCAATGTCACACAGCAAATGAGGGGCAGAGACAGATCAGATCTGTCCAGCCCTAGGGCTCTGGGTTTTCAGCACTGTTCTCTTCTGACCACTACCTTTTGCAGCTAACCCTTGGAGTTCCCTCCTGGGTCCTGATGCCCCATCATAGATGGGGAAGAAGATTCTGTTTGCTATTATGGCGCCCATTCAGAACCAGGGACCTCTTCTCTCCTGGCAGACTCTATGCCCAGCAAAGTTGGGAATGAAGATCTAAAAGGCACCTTACTTGGTCAAGTCCAGAAAATCCTCAAAGCATGGAAGGCAAGAAGCACTCAGCTAGTACTGGGTCCCCAAGTTGCCCAGAGATGCGGAGGTGGGACACAGCTCTCTTGTTAGTGGGTGAGGGCTGGAGCCCAGGCCGCGCTGGGGGGACAGGGGGCTTTGTAGGGAAAACTTTTGGGTTGTTACGTTAGCTTCAGTGAGCTCTAGTGTGGAGGTAAGTCAGAAATACAAATAAACAAGCGATAGCACAAGGACCCATGGAGGTTTGATATGTGTCATAAATGATAACTGCATAAATATACCACTATAAATGTGATAGTGATCTCATCGGGAGGGCAAAACGATACGCCTTGCCAAAGGTCTCGGCTGATAGAAACAGTTTATGAGCTTTAGCAGTTACATGGTATTTTGAAAAGTTTGCAGCTGCCTGGGGTTGATGCTATGCCTCATAAGGGTGGCTATTGCTATTATTCTCTTTGTTTCCTATGGTAAAAGTTCTCCTGGAGAGTCTGATACCCCGTAGACAAATGTTTCCCAAACCAACATGGGCACACGGATCCCCTGGGGGCGTGTTAAAGCCGGGATTGTCATTCAGCACGTCTGGACCGGGGTGGTGGTGGTGGGCTGCGGTTCTGCACGTGTGACCAGCTCACAGGGGAGGCTGATGCTGCTGACCCACAGCCACACGGAGTGGCCAGGCTCTCTGCACCGCCTCCTACGTGCTCAGTAGGCCCTGCCTGTGAATGACCTCCAGGACTCAGGCAGGTGGCTTTGCAGTTGGAGTGGATGAGATAATGTGTAGACACGCCTCTGACTCTGAGATGACTCTCAAAGGCAGGTCCTCATGCCAAGGCCCCTCTGGGAGCCACCGAGGGCCACATTCTTCATTAGTTCTTCCAAACGGAGCATTAACTCAGTGCTGGAGAGTTTGGAAAAGCAGGTTCTTTTCCATCATCTGTTTTTGTCTCTCCCTCAGCCCTGATGTTCCTCTGTCTCCCACTCTTTGTCCCGCCCCTTCTCTCTCATGCTATCACTGACTCCCCACACAGTTGCCCCCACTTTCCTGCCCCTCACCCCAAGCTTCTGTGGGGAGGTTGCCAGACTGCCCTTCCAAGCCCTCCTATTGCACAGCCCACTCCAGCATCTAGAACCGGGGACCCCTGCCCCCATAGAGCCCAGCACAGAGGGAAGAAACTGCTGCAGGAACCCCTCCGCTCCCCAGCCCTGACCTTGAACTAGCTTCTTTCACCAGCTCAATCCGTAGTGCCATTTCCCGAGATGGGAAGGCAGCCGTATTGCCTAGCGGGGACCTCGATTGGCAGCTAGAGGCCCGGCATATCAACATCAGCCCCCATAACACAAAAGCGCAAGGGACGCAAGAGGACGGAGACACTGGACCTCATCAAAATGAAAGGCTTCGGGGCTCCAAAGATGTCAAAAAAAGGACAAACAGCCTCCAGAACAGGGGGGAATGTTTGCAAACCGCATATCTGGGAGGGCCTAGTAGCCGCAGTTTGGAAAGGACGTTGACAGCACCACCAAATGACAAACAGCTCAGAAGATAGGCAAGCAGTCTCAGTAGTTATTTGAAGGTAAACAAATGGCAGGGGACGTGGTGCTGAGGCCCAGCCCCTCTCTAGCCTCCACGCTGTTGCTTACGTGGTTCCTTCCATGGGTGAAGCTCTTTGCCCTTTGTCTGGTGACTTTGTATCTCTCAAGACCTGGTCAGAGCCATCTCCCGTGTCGTTCCTTCTCCGAGCCTCCCCGGAAGTGCCTACCTCTCTTCCTTTATCTTCTTCGAAGAAACCTCTGTATTAGAGGCCCGCTCACAGCATTTGCTTATTTGATTCCCTGTGAATGTCTCCAGGAGAAGCTGGTCGTCTCTGTTCTCCTAGCACTTAGCTAGGATCCCACCAAGCACCTAGCTAGGGTCCCACCTAGCGTGGGGCGGGGGCCTGTGGGCCGAATCTGGCCTTGGGCCTGTGTTTACTCACAAAGTTTCACGGGGACGCAGCCATGCCCAGTTGTTCACATATAGCTTACAGCTGCTTGCCTGCTGCGACAGCAGAGTTGAGTAGTTGGGATGTCACCCTAAGGCCCCAGCAAAGCCTGACATAATCACTAGCTGGCCCTTCACAGACATGGTGTGCCCCTTTCTGCCCTAGTACCTAGTAGTAGAGAACAGTGCTGAAAACCCAGAGCCCTAGGGCTGGACAGATCTGATCTGTCTCTGCCCCTCATTTGCTGTGTGACATTGGGTAAGTTACTCACCTACTCTGAGCCTCTCTGGCCTCATCTAAAATGGAAAGGAGGCTGACCTCAGGGGTTAAATTAATTAATAGCAGTAAAATACTAGATACCAGATGTGAGCACACGTCTCATCAATGGTTCACCTAAATACACGGGTAGGAACGAAGGGATGATTGACAGACACTTTTCCACACTCAGATCAATGCTTTAAACGGAAGCTGGTTACGCAGAGCTTGGAGAGCTGGACATAATCTTAGCACATCAAGGGGGAAAAAAGGCCTAAGGTCCGTAACTATCTTCATTCCTGGTTTTTTCATCTTCTCTCCTGCCTTGTTGAAGCAACATCGAGTGGAACGCAAGGGTGGAGATTTCCATCCATCGGGCTGATCTGGCTGGTTTCACATTTCCTGACAGCGCCTGTCGCTCCCTAGGCTGGGGGCTGGGAGACTGAGGGCTCGTGTTATTGTAGCTGAGTGTGGGCAAGGGGAGGACGCTGACATTTCCTGAGCACCTGCCACCCGCCGGACACGTCACACCTGTCATTGCCTGCAAGCTCCGCCGTAATCCCAGGCGTCGGGAATGACTTCAGTCAACAGCTGCGGCAGCTGGGGCTCGGGGCCTGAGAGGGCTTTCCACCCCACACTGTGAGGAACACTCAGATTTTCCTGGATCCCCCAAACCCTGCTTTTTGTGCTGTAGCCCTTGAGACAGGGCAGGCCCAGCTCAGCTAGGGTGGGTGGGTCAGGGGAAGGGGCTGAGTATGGGGAAAGAGTTAAAACGGAGATAGCTCTGGGCATATGGGGGCTCCCTTGCTCCCCTCCCCCTCTGCCTTCGCTCATCAGCGCCTATGCTCTGGCCCACGGGTCGGGCCAGGTGTAACCCTGCTCAGTGCGTGGATAGCTTGGTTCAGATGCAGCCCCCAAACATCAGGTGACAATGGGCAACAGAGCAATTTGAGCGGAAGACGGAATGTGGCGTGTGGGCTGTCAGAAGATGAGGGGCAGGGGGAGATCCAGACAGCGGCTAGAAAGGGCTCGACCCCATGCAGGCCTTGGGTTTTGGTGTTATCACGGCGTCTGTGTCCCACAAAGCATGAGGAAGCCAGCCCCACGCATTTCCAAACAAACTGTGATTCCTCCCAGGATCCTATAGGTCCAGCTACCACCTCTGACTCCGTCTACCTTGGGCTGCATGTGGCCTGGGAAGGCTGCCTTTTGCATACGATTTAGTCCGTGGCTCTCTGACGTGTGTCTCCATGAAAATCACGTGAAGTGCTTTACACAATGAGGATGCCCTCGCCTACACCGATTCAGCCCAAGTCTCGGGCCTTCAGGTTTCGTGTCATCTTGTATCGTCTCCCCGTGTGAGTCTACTGCAGACGGACTCTGAGAACCACGGGGCTGTGTCAGCTGACTCACCGAGAGCTTCCGAGGGCAGGTGTTCTTCCTCTCACGTTGAGCAGTCCTCCTGGGCCAGGTGCTAATGGGTGCTGCCCGGCTCGCCTCGGGGGGGCCGGTGCAGGGCGTGCTGAGGCTGCTGGAGATGCAGGGACCAAGGCAGATGGAAAGTGGTGTTGTGCTGGGGCAGGTGGCAAGCACGGTACATGTCCTTGGTGGACACTGGGGCTCAGAGAAGTGACTTCCGCGAGTTCATGCAGCTAACAGGTGACAGAGCAGTCTCCCGGCCTGACAAGCGGCCGGCCACCTCACCCCTGGTATTGCTGCCTCTGGGGCCCCCAGGGAAGTGCTGGGGGCAAGGAGAAGACAGAGGGCTCTTTTGTTTGCTTGGTGTGAAATGACGTTTGTCCTGTGCGTAACTGGTTCCAAACGGGGTGTGTGTGTGTGCGTGCGCGCATGGACGCGGTGTGCAGACACAAGCACTCAGGCAGGCACACAGCATGAATGGTGTAACAGTAAATAGGGAAAGTGTTCGTGTCTCAGGGTGCTGCCACCATAGTGCTTCAGGGCCTCCACGGAGCATCGTGGGAGAACTTCACCTGGCACGTAGACAGGACCCCGCAGTCAGGGTGACAGTCCATCTCCAGACACTGGCTCCCTGACCCTACGCAGCTCAGACGGGACCGGCGGGAAGCGCCCGGGCACAGGCAGCTGAGCAGCGAGCCTTTAACCTGCTCCTGTATGTAATCACCGTGTTCTCTGGGGCAACGTATTTGCCTCTTGGAGACTCAGTTTCCCCATCTGTAAAATGGGAGCATGTTGGGAGAACTCAGTGAAGCAAAGCTGGTGGGTACAGAGTGGGCCTGTGACCAAAAGGACCCCAGATAAATGCTTGTTTCCTTCTTCCTCATGGCACCATTTTCTTAGAGATCCTTTCTACTTGAGCGTGCGGCTTCAGACTGGTCAAATGATAATTAATCCCCGGCATCCGCGTGTCCACCGAGCCTCATTCTTTTTTTCTAAAATCATCAACTCTTTAGAAAGAGTCACCCTTGCATCCGGCCTTTATGATTGTATAAGGGGAATGTCTGGCCCAGAACAACCTCAAGCAGAGAGAACAAGAAGGACCAGAAACAAGGGACAGAAAGTCCGATAACAAACCCCACCCACTTCCCCTTCAGCTGGGATTATGTTCTGGACTCAAGACACGGCTTGGAGAACAACATGCATTTTTTTTTTTTTTTGATGGCAAAGAACCGATAACAGCAAGAGTGGAAAGTTAGAGACATGAAAGTCACTCATGTAACAGTTTAGTTTTGTTGTATTCTCAGCTCATCGCTGAGAACTTGCTCTGAGCCAAACCCTGGTCTAAACCTGGGGAGTCAGGGAAGCTGGGATGGCTCAATGGGTTGAGTTCTCGTCTTGCAGCCCCAGGGTCCAAGGATCGAATCCCGGCCCCTGCCCATGCAGAGCCATATGCTGAACTGGAGTATGGCCCCCAACTTGGTTCTCATCGGGGTGAGCCTTCTATGTGGGAGGCCCCTGTTTCAGCTCCTGCCCTAGGCATGCTTCCCATGTGGGAGGCCCCTGGCCCATTTCTGCCCTGCACAACCCCGTAGAATGAAACTATGTAGAAAACTAATGACATACAACTGTAGAGACTGCTCTGGGCCCTACCGCTTCTCTCTGTCTCTCTCTCTCTATGTCAAAAATAAAATAAATAAATAAACCTGGGGAGTCAGCGCTAGATTGGAACAATGCTCTTGAAAGAAAACCGGGATCACTGCTGAACACGCAGATTCTGAAGCCTAGCCCAGAAGCCTTGTGGTGAGGCCTGAGGACATTTAGAGAAGCAGGGTTGAGTCTGAAGTCACCGCTGGTGGGTGAGACAAGGAAATCAGAGGTGTCACCATGAGTGGGTACCTTGCCTGCAGTCGCCCTGGGTCCTGGCCAGTCTACAGGGGAGGCACCTCCCAACCCCAGGTGCAGGGAAGCCCCCGTGGGGTGATGACATGCTGAAGGTCAAGGAGCTGGCATGACAGGTTGAGAGCATGTTCGTGAGGAGGGTGGGCAGAGCGTTCTGGGAGGAGGAAGAAGCAGTGGAGACGGGAAGCCCCGAGGCCTGCTGAGATGAGCAAATCAGCAGGGCTGTGTGGGAGCGTGTGGTGATGTGGGCTGGAGACTGAGGGGACAGCCCAGGTGTGGGGGTCTTGGAGGCTGAGTAGGGAGCTGATCCTTCACTGTGTGGCTTTTGGGAGCTGCAGGAGGGCTTTTTTGTGGGGGTACGGTACTATCTGACACATGTTTGGGACTCAATACCATGGAGATAGTGGAGCATGTGCCTACAGGAGTGAACCGTGAGTAGGGTGAGAGTGCAAAGGTTGGGGGGGAGGGTGCTGGTCCTCCCAGGGAATGGAGACACGGGGCTGGGCAACAGCAGGGGCTCGCTGGATTTGGGGTGGCATGAGGGACAGACCCTCAGGTCTCTGACTGAGTAGCTTGGGGACATATGGGGCCATTCTCTGAGAGAGGGAGAGAAGGTGGGGGCAGGCACATGGGCCTGCAGAGAAGCTCTTGGCTTGGATGGAAACAGAGGAATTAAAGGCCCAGATCGTTGGCTTGACACCTGTGGTCTCTGGAAGGCAGAACCAGTTGCATTTCATGTCTCAGGGTCCATGATTCAAGCTTTGCTTAGAATGACCAGCCCCCCATATGTCAAAGCTGACCTTCAAAGCCACCCTACGGAAAGAACCAAGACGAGGGTGCGAAGTTCGCTTTTATGAGGCCCGTCTCCAAACGAGGCCAGTCAACAAAAGCAACACAGTATGTTTAATTGAGGGTTTTATCTTACACAGCGATAATAGCAATGTTCCCAAATGTCCCCTTCCTATGTAGTAAAAGGCGGGGTTTACCTTCACATCCAGCCCATGCATTTAACGAGCATTTCTTGAGCCCATGTCTGTCCTCAGGGGCCGCCCCACCTGGACCCCATTTTAACGCTGAGAAAGCAGAATTCCCCAGCTGAGCAGACAGGTGGTCCGATCAGGATGGGAGCCAGGTGCCCCGGCTCTGTCCTGGGTCCCCTTTCCACCACAGAAAATGCCCCTGTCACCATAGAACCCACTGGTCGTTCCAGCCTTGTTGATGTGACTCTAGCTGGGCAGTCCCTGAAGTCGTCTTGACCCTGTTCCCATTTATCTGAACGGTGGCCAGACTGGTTGTTCCTGTGCAGACGTCAACATGCGTGTGGCCTCGTTTCTCTCAAGGTCTTTCCGCTTGCAGAGCGGAGATGCAAGGTGGGGGCTGCAATCCAGCCCCCAGCTCCCCGCCCCACCCCACCTGAACCTCCAGGGGTCGACTGGGTTCTCTGCTCTTGGAGGGGAGAGAAGTCAAGATGAATCGGGATGTATTGTGATGAGCTTTTAGCAGATGCCAAGTCCGGTGGGGGCACAAAGGTTTCCGAATTGAGGGGGGGCTGGACTGGGTCGTGCTACTTCAGACGCCTGCTAAGAGTGCGACCTCCAGTGTCACCACCCCCATCTGAGAACGGAGCTACCGACAAAAGCTTTCAGAGGTGACTCCGAGAGCTACATCTACTGCAAAATGCTCTCCGAATACAAAGGCAGACAAAGCTTGTGGGTGTTGTCACGTCACGTGTGCTCTGTCCTGGGCGGCTGGGTCCATGTCTTCTGGCATCCAAGGCCATCCTGGTACATAAGAGAAGCCCAGTCACCCGAGGGCGGCTCCGTACATGGTACGTTGACGCCATGCCCGTGCACTCAGTGTGGAGGGAAACTCCATTGCTCGTGCTAATGGCACACACGTGTGGACAGCACTTTGCCACCTTCAGAGCTTCCGCAACATTCGCCCAAACACCCCTCTGCCGAGGGCATCCCGAATGCTATCAACCCTTTCTTGGGGAGGAAAAGGGATGGTTATCTGTTTGCAATACTCTTCATCATGCATGTTTTTAGCGGCTAGCTTGCCATGTTTTTAAAATGAATGGAAATTAAGTCATCTCCGGGAAATATGCGTCCCGCGACTTGGTCTCAATTTCCACATTTGCACAGTGTCCTTCAATTAAACCTGAAATCAAATCATGATCCTCCTGAGTGGCCATTTTAATATTCGTCAAGGCTCCTGGGGAGGAAGGTTAGAGGAGCGACTGGCTTCTCCCGCCTCCCTGGAGCTGCTCTTGACCACCAAGGACGTCTGGTGACAGGCCTAGAGCACAGAGTGGGTCACGCAGGCCCCTCTCCTGTGCCCTCCTCCTGGTGGCTCTGACACAGACATAGTCTCTTTCTCTTGGAATTCTGCTCTGCACAGATGCTGGTCCCTTGAGCGCTGCTTTTGTTCCAGGTCATCCCCTCTTTGGGGACAGCCTCTCCCCCACATCCATCCACGCTCTGAGCTGAGCTTTGAGCATGGTGTCTCATGTCGTCTCTCCTCAGGATCCTCCATCTGTCCTCTGATCAGGGAACCACGTCCCCTGTGTGTTTGGTCCCTGCGTCTCCCGCCGTCCTCAGCATCAAAGCCCACATCCTCACTTTGTTTTCTCAGGTGAGGTGTGCTGTCCGGGCCCCACCCCGCGCTGGCACAGCCAAGCTAGGACACGGAGGCTGCCCCTCAAAGCTGCCCCTCTAAGCTGCCCAGCCCTTTCCTGCCTCAGGGCCATGGCGATGGCTCTTGTCCTGCTACAGACCCCCGGGGACTCACTTGGCTTGGTCCTCAGCATCTTCATCTTCTGCACTGTGTCGTCTCCTTTTCTGGGGGACCTTTCCCATCAACCCCTTTTAAATGTAGCGACCGCAGCCCTTTCCCTGGGGACCCCCCCACCCCATTCCTCGTTTCTTTTTGCTCCCTTGCATTTGCACCCACCGCCTGTGTCCTGTAAATGTTTTCCTCGTTTGCAACCTCACCAGGGCAGGACGCTTTGCCCTGTCTGTCTGAGGCAGCGTCATCGCGCAAAGCAGTGCGTGCCTCACCACGTGCCCTGATGGCTGTTCTCTAGATGAATATAGTTTGGGAAGGGCTCTAACTCCAGGGATGGGCTCATGTCCCAAGCCTGCCCAGGTGGCATCTTTTACCCCCTCGGAAGCAGGGATTGGCCAAGACCCAGGCCACAGCTGTGACAGCCAGCCAGGGAGCTCCTGAGAAAGCAGCTGTTTTCTTTGGAAGCGTTGAACCCATAGGATGTGGGTTCCCAGCTGGGGGTTAGCGGGTGGGGCAGGGTCAGGGGGATATTCCCATCACTTAAGGAAATGTGGCTGAAGGCGAAACTTGTGAGAGGAAAGTAAAGCCAAGAAGTGGAGAGAAACCTGCCTCAGGGCCTTTGAACTGGATTTTATGGTTACTAACTCTCCGAGGTCCACAGAGGGCCCGAATCTCTTGACATATGTTTACCTGGGCTGATGAAATCCCTCTTCTGTTTAAATAAGGTGAGTTGGGATTCAGTCCCTAGCAGCAGAGTCATGACAAGTTTCCGTTAAAACGCTGTCTCCCCCGGGAAGCCCTCCTGCCCTTCCTGGAAGAAGGGGCACTCGGCTGGCCCTTCTCCGCCGTTAGCCTGCACATTGCTCACTATCTCCTGATGGCCTCATCATTGAATTGCAATGTATTCTTGGCCTATCTGATCCCCTTATCATTCTGGGTATCCCTTGAGGGCAGGCTCATGCATGAGTCAATTTTTGACATTCTATCCTAAAATAAAGCCGGCCACCTGAGATACATATTTGTTGAAGAAACAGTGGAATGGATAAAATCAGCTCCCTCCGTGCCTGTGGGTAAGTTTTAGGGAGGTGTTCATCTAGTTTCAAATGTATCTGCCCAAAGCATCTTTCTCGGGCCTCAGCAGACTTTTCCAATCCTGCGATCTTCCCGAGTGCGTGTGACTTCTTAAGAGCAGAACCAGAACAAGCTGATACCAACCCACGTCGTGTAAGGGGGTGGCATTTCAAACAGATCAAGTTCAGCAAACTGAGCTCTGCAGTGAATTTAGAAATTCCTTTTGATTACAAAAAAAAAAACCAAAAAAAAAACCTTCAGCAAAGGGCTGGAATGAGCTGGTCACAGTGAGCCAAACTCCTTGGACTTCCTGATACTTAGATAGCAGTGAGGGTGAACATGGGGGTAGGGTTGAGACAGCGGTGGAGTGGGGGTATCAAGCTAGTTTTCACCTTTCTTAAGGGGATGTGGTCCAGATAACACACATGCACACTGCTTAGAGTCAGATCATTTGTGTCCACACACTCTAAATATGCACGTAGAAATCATGCCTATACGAGGGTAGTCGGGAAGTATCCAGCCATGTCATATGAAAAATAGAGGCATTATGGTTGCATTTTTTCCCAGACAGGCCTCGTATGCATGTTTCTATAATTTATTTCTAACCACTAGACATTGAGAGTGTTGCATCTACTGAAATATATAAATTATTTGTTCCCTTAAATTATAGATGGCATATTTATAACAAGCGCTTGCCAATTGTGAGTGTGTGTTGTAACGTCGAATCCCGTCTGCTGACATTTATCGGCTCTGCTGTGCACCAGGCTCTGTGCTTAAGCACTTGACGTTCCTTAAAGTTCACTGAATTTTCATAGCTATCCCACGGAGCACACACAATGCAGTGGTCTTCCATCTGCTCGTTCTAAACGGAACCTTTAATATAAAAAACAAAGAAAACATTCTATGGAAACTCTCAGATATAGAACTCCAACAGATGACAGTTTGGCTCCGTGACTGCGGCGAACCTACCACCCTCTCAGCCTTCCTCCCTCCCGCCCCCTCCCCTCCCGGGGTCCTAGACTCCCAGGCTGAGAAGTTTGTCATTTGTCAGCCGTGTGATTGGGAGAAAGTGGCTTAAATCTCCAAGCTCATTTCTTTACCTTTCATACCTCCACCAAGTTCACTGTGAGAATCCAATGAGATAACATAGTTAAAAAACCCCAAAAGCCCACTGAACTTAGTACCTACGACAGAGTGGGTGCTGAACAGCTAGGATCTGAATTTGATTCCGTCTTAGGTCAGGTTCAGCAGAAGCACACCCTGAGATAATGCACGTGAAAGCGTTTGCGTGAGATCACTGGTGTGGTCGTGGGGACATGGGTCTGGGGACGGGAAGAAGCCAAGCAAACAGATGTCAAGAGCAGGCCCACAGAGGGTGACTTTGGCTCAACCCTGCAGGAAGCCATACTTCAGAGCTGCCCTGACCAGGGGCCAGAGGGGCCTCAGCATTGGTATGCCTGCATCCACCACTCAAGGCTGTCCTCCAGTCCTCTGCCCCCTGCACACACCAGCCACATAAGCTCCTGCTGCCTCAGGGCCACTCTCCAAGGAAGTGACAAAGCGGCGCAGGTGCTGCTGGGAGCTCTTGCGAAGATAGCACGCTCAGAACCAAGCAGGTGCCTTGACATGGTCAAGTTCCCCTGAGGGGTGTGAATGCGATGATTTATTTGTGAGAGATCCTGGCACGGCATAGAAGCCGGCTTTATCATCCCTGCCTTTGCTGGATTAAATCAAAGGGCAAGGTACAGTCACCCCCTGCGTCTCCTAGCTCCCCCCATGGCATCTGGCACTGTCAACAAGATGCAAGTCCTCGTTCCCACAGAGCAAAACCCCGGCCCCAGGCACTGGGGACATACCTGCGCCTTTGGCTGTGGACTGGAACGGCAAGGGAGCCTGGGGACCGTGACCGGACCACACTGAGAGCTATGCATCTTGCGACAAGGCTTTCCTGAGGGCCTGCTCCATGCAAGGTCCTTAGCTAAGGCTCGGTGCCCTGTCCCTCATACCAGCTCTAGGAGCTGTCTTACTCTTCTTCCCATCTCCACATGGGACCCTGGCACTCAGAGAAGTTGTAGAACCTCCTCCGAGGTCTCAGAGCTGGAGCTAAGGCCGGAACAGACTGGATGTTTAGGCTCCACCTCACCTCCCTGCTCTTCAATTAACCTAAGGGACCTGTGAGTCCACAGGTGGACTCTCACAGGGCTAATTGGGAAGAGGCTGGGGGGCGAGTTCCCCTTCTGCAGAATGGACTCTGAGACCTCCAGGTGCTTCCTGGGTCTTGTCCACCTAGAAGCCAATGAGACTGCAAGGAGGGACAGTCTCGTCTGCCCACGGCATTAACCTATGTCCAGTCATTTCCGACTCACTTCCAAGCTGCCACACAGAAGCTCTAAGTAACACTCGCAGGCAATGATGTGTTCAGTGGGAATGTGCCAAGAACATGGGCATATAAACTTGCCCTCCAAACCCACCCCTAGTACAAACGAGCCTAACACTAACGAGCCCCACGTACTCTCCAAGCGGCTGGCTGATTAAGAACCTGGTGACCAGCCTCAGAGATCAAGGACATGCTTTTCATTGTCTTCACCGTCGGCGTCACTCTGGTGGCCGAAGGGGACTGCAGAATTGTCAGCGGCCCCCCGTCACCTGACTGGTCTCCTCCTCTGACATGTTTGCTCCCCCAAATTAAATTCTGACTTGATGGGGTTAGTTCTGGGGCCACAGAGACCCTGTCTGTGGACAACACTGTCACCGTTTAGGAAATGCCCTTGACCTCCTAGGCACGGATGTCAGATGGGTGTTTTGGAGGCTTTGTGCACAGGAGGGACTTCATAAGAGTGTGGGGTAGGCAGATGGGGAGCCAAAATCCTCCTCTCAGCTACACCCCAGTTTTTTCATGTGGAGTGTGTTGTTGCTTCTCTGCACATCACGTTCCTTAGCAGCAACACGGGAACCTCATCCTTATATTACCCTTGTCTCATGGCTGGTCCTGAGAACAAGATGACTTAAAGCCCACAGAACACTTACCAGGGAACCTGGCACTTAGTAACCCCAAAAGCAAAAATAACGTTGGCCCTTGGTGTGAAGGATCCTGGGACATCTCTACCTTCCTGCTGGGGACCTACATCCACACGCCAGGGCATGCTAGATGGCAAAGCTCCCAGACCACAGTGGTCACCTTCTCAGTAGTTTCCTCTCACCTGTCACCTTTTCTGGAACCCATTCTCATCCTGCAGCCACTGTGATGTCTTCGGAAAACAAACCTAACCCTGTCACTGCTATTACTTAGAATTTTATCTTATCTACTGATTAGCGCTATCGGGATTAACCTCTGACTGCCTCTCCTACCTCATTTTTTTCTTTTTTTTAACAGATAGAGAGACAAACAGAGAGAGGCAGAGAGAAGGGGGAGGGCCCAGAGCAGTCTCTATAGTTGACATTAGCTTTCCATATAGTTTCACTCCACAGGTGGGCACAGGGCTGCGCAGGGCAGGAACTGGGACAGGAGCCTCCCGCATAGGCCCCGGCAAGAACTGAACTGGGGGCCACACCCCGGTTCAGCATATGGGTCCACATGGGCCGGGGCTGGGATTCGATTCTCGGGCTCCGGGGCTGCAAAGCGAGTGCTCAACCCACTGAGCCATCCCAGCTTCCCCTCCCACCTCATTTCTAACTAGACTCCCCATGGCTCATGTGTCCTAGCTCACCCTAAAACACAGGAGCACGCTGCCGCCTCAGGCCTGGCCACCCACCGCCCGCCCTCCTGGAACATTCTTCACTCAGTTCTTTCTGCTCTCATTTGAAAGCTTACATCATTTGAGAGGCCAACTGAAGTGTTTGCAAGCGGGGACAGGGCGACAAAGAGATTCAAAACCACGCTTAAAAATAACCTTCGAAAAGCAGAGACAGGTTGGCCCAGGCAGCTGGGGGTGGGGGGAAAGGGCTGAGACGGGAATCTTCATGTCTCTGAGGGGCTGTCATGTGGAGAAAGAGCAGACTTGCTTTGTGAGCTGACTTAGAAACTGGAGGGAAGGACGAAAGCATAGGGAAGCATGCCTTTCCGTTCCGCCTCAGAAAGAACATTCCCTCTGTTGGTTTGAACACTGGCCCATGCACAGAGGGCAGCAGGAGACCAAAGCAAGAGGCAGGCCCCTCCAGATGGGTAGGCGGCGATTCCAATAAGCCAGAAGCTCGCTTATGGGGCTGGTCTGATGAGCAGAGCGCTGACCGCCTGCCAGAATCTTCGAAGTTTATGTAGCAGCCTTAACTGGGTTCAGGCGCGGACGTCCTCCAGGTGTCCTTGAACTGGGATGGGGGTGAGGAGCCTTCGATTGTCTGGGTCTCACAGGTCAACCAGCAGTTATGCCTTCTTGAGGATGACCTCCGACACCCCAGCAGGACTGTCTGGAGCTGGATGGGCAGCCTCAGGAGTTTGGCACATGGAGGCTCAAGGACCTACTAGGCAAGAGGACTCGCCGTTCCAGCTGGGGAATGGTGGGGGTGTTGCATTTGAAAACCATTCCAAACTGGAGCTTCTGCGTTTCCTGACATTGTTCCCAGACATTGGGTCTCTAGAAGCCCCTGGTGAAAAACAAAACAAAACAACCCCCCAAAACCATAAATAACCCCAAGAGAGATCACACAGTCTAGTTTCATGTGCGACTGAGATTTGAGAAACGATGTGAATGAGGCTCTTTTGTTCAACACACACACGGCCTTTCTACACTCATTACGCTGAAACAGAAATACATGGCTTCGGGACTTGCACGAGCCAGAAAATTTCTTCTGTAAGTCTTCATGTTGCCCCCATTCCTTCTCTGCCATTGGCCCCCAATGGCACTATGCACATAGATCCGACCTGGCCTTGGGCTTAATGTATTGTCATAATGTGCTTGACTTTGATAAATGAGTTTCTTCTGTGTGGAGTTCAGGTCTTAATGACGTCAACATTCCTAGTGAAGTTCAGCGTGTGTGTGTGTGTGTGTGTGTGTGTGTGTGTGTGTGTGTGTGTGTGTTGACTAAGGAAGATCTGTGAAAGATAATCAAGGTACAACGTTCAAACGTTAGGCAGTTGAGATTACTGTCTTTTGACCTTGGATACAAAACTCTGCCAGGCTCATAACTTTTCAGCTCATAGAAAATAACAGACATTGCGGCATCGCTTTAAGTCTTGATTGAAAAAAATCTCATGTAAGCTCAGTCCTATCTAATTATTAAAACTCTCAGCTGCCTGAGTGTCAGACCTTCTCCCGTCCCCCACCTTGGTGGCTTCCAGATGAAGGCTGCCGTGACAATGGGTGTGTGGATGGCACCTTCCCTGTTTCTCTGCCTGGCCTTCATTCTTCTTTCTCCTCTCCTGGCCTGTTTCTGACATGCGAGAACATAGTAGGCAGAACACGCCTTGGAACAGTCTTGGTACTAAGCTGGCTTTTTCCTTTCGGACCTGGCTGTTGCTTGTGGGTTTTCCAGAAGGTCGCCCTCCCCCAAACCTCTCCCACACATGGAGCTGGAACTATGTCAACGACTGAATATTATGTAACTCCTTGGACCTTCCCCCCAAAGCAGAGGTTCTGCACCAGCGCTATCTGCTCCCCAGCCGGTTCATAGCTAAGGGCCGCTGGGAGCGGCTAAAGGATTTTAAGCAAAAAAATGTCACCATCCGTTTAGGTTTAAAAAGATTATTCAGCTCCCAGTGGGGAGAATGGTTTGTTTTGCATTTTGGATAATGTTAAAGAACAGCATTGTGAAGTGTGGAAACAAAGACCAATAGGAGAGTGAGGACGCCCTTGGGCACAGTACCCCGGGCTCCTCAAGACTCGCCCCATTTCCTGGTAGCTGGACCTCTAGCCACAGCCCTCGCTCAGCTTTCTGCCCCCAATTCTCTGAGCTACATGTCACGCCTCGGTTTACGGAACGCATTTCTTCCGGTTGTGTCCCCCACCCCACGGCCGCCCTCTCTCCTATTCATCCTTCGAAACTCAGCCCATCTGTGCAAATGTGTCTAGTGAGTCCAACTGCCCCCCTTCACGGGGGCCTCCAGGCTGGTCACGTGACCCTTGTGTTTCCGGAACAATGTCCCACAGGAGTTAAATTAAGATTTTTTTTTCTTTTAGTGGTAAACTTGACCTCTAAAACCCAAGAGCTATTTCGATCTCTAGACCTGGAGGCGTCAAGTAGCCCTCTGGTTCAGGGGCCGAGCCGTTGGTTGGCTCTCTTTGGTGTCCGTACCAAAGGTTATGGGAAAAAGCCCGGGGGACCTTCCGGGAGGCAAACGTTTAAGACTCTGACTCCTTTCAGTCTCTGGGGAACTGGGGACAGTGGGTGGTACAATGACAGGGACCTTCCATCTGGAAGCCTCTGCCAGATTCCCCATGAAGGCCTGATAAATTGTGACTGTTGTCTATTGTTCTCAAGATCTGTAGGTACCTTTTCTCAAAGAGGAAAGAAAGAATCATAGTATTTCAACCCAGAGGACGTGCAACGCTGGTGACAATTCTGTGAGGTTTTCCATTAAATCCTGTGTTAACTGGCTGTTCAGGTCTCCTAGAGAGGAAGCAGAGGTGACCGCATGCCATCCCTCCTCAGGGAAGGGGGCTGGGTCAGGCTGAGCTTCTCCAGGTCCCTGGTCCGGAACCCACTCGGAAGCAAGTCCTCAATGGGAGTAGGCAAAACCTTCCCGGTCTTTCTTTTCTCCTTAAAGTAGAAGTCCTGGTGGCTTTAAATTTACTGTGACCCTTGAAACCAAGGAACTTCCTTGAGCAGAGGACTGCAGCCTATGGCGTGACTTTTGATCGCCGTTTGGAGAGAGAATAAAGGGGATGTAGGACAAACTTCAGGTGTAGCCCTTCACGGTTATTTTTCCATTTGGAAAAAAAAAAATTCACTGTGGAAAATTACATAAAGTTTACCATCTTCACCACTGTTCAGTGCACAGTCCCGTGGCATTAAATACACTCCAGAACTTTTTTCATCTTTCCAAACTGAAACTCAGCCCCCCATTAAACAACTCCCCGTGCTCCCCAGCCCCAGCCCCTGGCGACCACCATTCTACTCCCTCTCTCTGTGAATTGAACTGTAATACTTCCCGTACGTCATATAAGTGGGGCCATACGGTACTTGTCATTTTGTGTCTGGCTGATTTCACTGAGCATAATGTCCTCAGGGTTCATCCGCACTGTAACGTGTGTCAGAATTTCCTTTTGTTTAAGCCTGAATAACACCCCATAGTGTGTGTAACCCTCCCCTTGCTTAACCATTCCTCAGTGAGGGACACTTGGGCGCCTTCTGCCTGCTGTCTATTATAAATAACATTGCCGTGAACGTGGGTGTCTTTCACTCCTTATTTTAAAAGGACCAAAAGTGGACAAGTGTCTTTGACTTTGGCAAGTGTCTACAAGTGGCCCGAGAAAGACTTGTCATGCAGAAAGGGGTGGTTCTGACTGGCATACAGCTGATGAGATAGATGTTCATGGCAAAGCTCAGCATCCAGGAGAGAGCAGTCTTCTCCGTCCGTCTCTGGAAGAACTGCTACCACCTCAGGACATCGGTAGGCTCTCGGGGGTCGCTGAGCTCGGCTGAGTGTCAGAGACGGGCCCTGGGGTGTCCTGACCTGGCTCCTGACAGAAGCCCGGGGAGCATTGGTGCCCGCCCCACCACGGAATCCCTCCCGGACAACCTGCTTTTTGTCTAACCATCGGTTTCATCATCCAAAAACAAGGACGATGATCCTCGCTGCCCGCTGAATACGATGACATGCGTCACGTAATCACCATAACACTTGGCCCAGAGGACCAGCGCAGTAACAAGTCACCATTGTTGTTATTGTTATGAACACTTCCTGCTTCTCTGAGACTAGGGAAGCCAAAATAGACTGGATATAGACCAATCACCGAGGGTGGTTAGACATTCTCTAGGAGGCAGGAGAGCAGAAGAGTGTGCTTGCTGCTTTGTTTTTCATGCACAGCTTAGACTCACTGAAGGGCTGAGCCAGGCTTCTGCTGCAAGGCCAAGAAGAAACCCCACACTTCTGGAGTCACGGGGACTTCACTAAGATTTTGCAACTCAGGATCATTTCAAGGCCACGGCAGGAAGGGTGATCGATGTCAGCAGCGGAACACACGCTACTCAGCCTGCACAGACCATGTAGCTAGTCTTTATTAGAGTAGAAATCTGCCAAAGGATGAACAGGACCCTCACCTTCAAAAGAGAGGCCCCAGCCCCGCCCCTGGAGGCAGAAGCATCTGTCCAATGAGCCAGGGATTCCTGGGGGTGGGTGGGCAGTTTGAGGGCCTTGGAGGTGAGAGCTCAAGGGAGCTGGGCTCCCAGAGAACTGTCTGTGGAGACGGGGGAGGAGAGCGTGTTAGAGGAAGAGAGAGGCAACTCCCCATCTAGTCGGACCCTGCGAACCTCCGAAACGGGAGCTGTTGGAGCAGGCGCACCACAGAACACAGCCTGGGGGGTGGGGCCAGTCATGGGACAAAGGCAGCTGCAGCCTGTCACCTGGGGCAAGGGTGAGCTGCCCAGTTGCTGAACCAAACCTAGGGGGGCAGGGGAGGCGTCTTGGAAACGTGGATGTCTAAGCTGATTCTTCTCTCACAGGTGGGGACTATCAGTAAGGTTACCAGATTTTAGCATTGGTAAAGCGGGACACCATTGACCGGGGGGGAGGGGGTTCTTGATTAAAAATTGGGTCTATCTCCCGCCGTTCCCTAGCTTGTCGTGCATTCTTTCCAAACATCGGGACTGTTTTAAAACGCCACGGGACAAATTGTTAAAAATCGGGACTGTCCCGCCAAAAGCGGGACGTCTGGTCACCTTAATTATCAGGGCAATGAGCAGAGCACATGAGTAGACCTGGAGGTGCAAAAGCCACAGAGGTGTGTGAGAGCTGTGCTATGTGTCTGGAGCAGGAACCGTGAGGGGGAAGCGGGGAGAAGAGGCGGGATGAGGCGCTGTGGGCAGGCGCCCTGGCTTCCCGTAGGTCTTGCTCAAGGTGCCCTTGTTGTGGTTGTAGGTTAGGTTCTGCTAGTCTAGACAGAAACAGCACGGTGACTGGCACGGTCACATGGCAGTGCTGGAAGAAGACGTAGCAACAGCTTGAGGAACGGATGGTGTAGGCTGGGAGGACAGTCCCGGTGCTACCTGGAGAGGTTGGGAAACGAGAGCCCAGCTCCGTGGCAGCTGCATTCACCCAGAAGGGAGTGAGCCTGAGCGAATGAGGTGGTGAGGAGCATGACACACGCGAGGGTCACAGACGGGTGTTTCTTATCCCATCTGCAGGGGGGAGCAGTGGCTTCCAGAGAGACTAGGACACTCAGGTGTGCTTCCCCCAAACTACACGAGGTCATTTCACTCTTATTCCTGTGGTCTTTGGAAAAGAGACGGCAGAGGAAAGGGACCACAAAGGCTGGAAAGAATAAAACTGAAAGGAGAACTTCATGTTATCCCATCAACTTGAGCATGGAATCATCAGTGAGGCCACTCATTTATCAGGAAGCTTCTTTATGTGTCATAATGAAATGAGAGTGAGACGTGCGCGTAAAAATGGATGGTGTCTTCGGTTATTTCAGCCTTTCCAGCTCCCTGTGATGTGACTATGAGTTTCACGTTATCAGATTTCTACTCTAATAAGGACTAGCTACATGGTCTGTGCAGGCTGCATGGAATGGGTTCCGCTGCTGACATGGATCGCCCTTCCCGCGGTGGCCTTGAAATGATCCTGAGTTGTGAAATCTTAATGATATTCCCTTGACTCCAGAAGTGTGGGTTTTTGTTGTTGTTGTTTGTTTATGTTTTGTTTATTTTCTTCCATAGAGCGTTAGATATTTGAAAATAAGATTCAGGAGCAGCAAAAGCTGGGTATTAAGAAGGGAAATCCACCGTTCACTTTGCTAGCCGTTACTTTTTAATCTCAGTAGACTTGTACTTCTTCTAATTGGCATCATAAAATGTCTCTGGAGAGAGAGATGCTCAAACCACTTAACAGCTATAATGGCCCTAGATAAAAATAATGAGCCGAAACAAACAATCCTGAGTTAAAAAAACAAAACAAAAAACAACACACACAATTTTCCTTAAATGGTAAAGTCCATTAGAAATAAATAGAAAGGAGCTCACATTCCATGCATGCCTTTTACATGCATTGTGTGTGTGTCAGTCTCAAGATGACTTTCAAGACAGGATCCTCCCATGTTAAAGCAGGAGAAGTTGAAGGTCAAGAGATTTTAGTGACCCGCCTAGGGTCAGGCTGTTGTGAAGTGAACTGTCTGACTGTCACAAATGCTCAGTCTGTAACATTGGACTTGATTCCATATCAAGCCAACAGTCACATGGCAGGGTGTGAGTTTATGGGGTTAGCTGCAGGGGAGAGACTGAAGCTGGAAACACGAAAGAAATTCCTGGTCATTAAGTGGTGGAATGGATGGACATATTACAGATGGTTTTTACTTATTATTTTGATTATGATTATAGGGGTTCGTCTGAGCCTTGCAAGAACGGTTTGTAGCATTATGCTGCAGTATAGTACCAGTATAGTTCTATCATTAGAATAGCTACCAGTCATGTGCTGGGCATTAAGCTTTGTCATGTGAGACGTTTTGAAACATGATTGCTTTCTATCCTCACAAACTCTACGCAGTAGGGGTTCTGGCTTCTCTTTACAGAAGAAGTGGCCTAAGTCTCAGACACACTGACAGACCAGCTGAAGGTCACACCATGGGAATACAACCCTGTCTGCCCTGAGAACTCTTGTCCTTAGTCACTCAGGAAGGTCTGAACATGCCCTTTTCTCTCATGATGACAGGAGGTTAAATGGAATGACTCCCAGTTGCCCATCAAGCCTTTGTTTTCTAAAAGCAATGACGATTTCCAAATAAGAAAACATGTGCTGATCAGATGTTGACCTATTTACCAGGGCAGAACCTGGGTAGTGAGGGTTCATGGAGGTAACTTCTCCAAGGATGACCCATCAGCCCTCTCGTTGGGGGTGTCCCTTCTGTCTGTGGTTCTCTTGGCTCTGGCCCAAAATAGGTGCTCATCACAGCCTCACCCCCCACCTCTTGAGTCACCAGTCCTACCAAGTTCAAGTGAACACGACTCCTTCTCCATCCCATGACCACGGCCCTGCTTCGGCCTCACCTCACTCCTCCCTGATCCTCTGCCTCCGTCATCTTGGTCCTCTGCTTTGCTGCCAGACTCATCTTTGAATTTCTTTAAAAGAGTGTTATTTTTAGTTTCTGAGTCAATAAATACACACTCATTCTAGAAAAACTGAAACGTATTTTTTAAAAAAATCATCACAGAGAAAAACCAAAATTATGTTATCGATGATTTCCTACCAGTTTTTCTGATGCGAATGACTTTCTGACAGCTGGAATTAAGTACAGTTGTTCTGGGGGTGGGCATTGGAGCCCAGAGGGATACAGCATCAGAGGAAAGAGCCAAACGGGGAGACCAAGTTGTTCCCCCTCCCACCCCCATACAGAGGGAATCAGGCCCCACAATGTTAAAGTTAAATGTTTGCCTGCCTGTCCAGCCAGAGAGTGGAGACCAGATGGAGAACCTTCCAGTGAAAGACTTTTATTTGTTCAAAATATTTTCTTGAATTTCTCCATGCAAGACAATTATACTTCCCACTGGCTAAAGGTTTGGTCATGTGATTTGCTTTGGCCAATAAAACCTAAGTGGATCTGGTGTGTCCCAACTCTATTAAGTGCTTTAAGCTGTTTCCTTATCTCTCCTTAACCTCCATCTTGAGTAGGCTTGTCCTTGAGAGGCTGCTCCTTAGTCCTGGGGTGTAGAGGTATGGAGCAGAGAGACACCCTACTTGTAGCTTGAGATGAACTTGATTATGAGCAAGAAAAGAACCTTTGTTATTGGAATGCACCAAGATTTTTTTTTCTTGAGGGGGTGGGGGGTGTCATTTCTTCTTGCAGCAGAAGCCTGTGCTGACTGATACACTTCTGTGGAGTCATGAAAGATAGACATATGTACCCTGAGCCGATCTAAAGGCTGAAGATCAGGAAAATCCTACGGGAACATTTGAATTATGCAGTTCAAGGACACATGGTGGTTGTGGGGATCTAAGAGCAGAATACGCTAAGAGAGAGCATGCTTTTGGTAAAGGGACAGAACTGTAAGGGAGAAGAAACCAAGAAGATGAGATACAGTGTTGACAATGTGCTTCTTGTGTATGATTAGCCCTGCTGAGTGAGATTACACCACTGAAACTTTCCCCAAGTTCCAGAAGGCAGATTCCTGTTATTAGCACATTTTAAAGATCAGGACACTGGGGGTGAGGAAACCAGTGACTTACATAATCACATAGCCTGCGCACAGGAGAGCTGTCACTCAGACACAGGCCTCTCTCCAGTATCTGCCCACTCTAACCCACGGAGGGGGCTCCTGGCCGGCGTGTCTACAGGGCTAGCCATGAAAAGGTAGTTTCTTGCCTGACTGTGTGGGGAGGGAGGAGACAGAGGCCAGATTCACCGGAGTAAATCCCGCTGCGAGCAGACCCAGAGAGCGTGGGGCTTCCCCCTTTGTATTCGGAAGGAAACCCCACAAAGAAAGGTTTCACGGGTTTGTCACAACTGCCAAGGTAGAGATCTGAAATTAGAGGTGAAGGCCACAGAAATTTAAATGATACACATTCATGTTCTCAAGATTGCTTTTTTCTTTTTCTGATTGAAAAGTAAAGCACATCTTATTCATTAGGATTAGTTGGCGTGCAAGTGCAAACAGTCCCCTGAGATGAGTGATGCAAGAAGGGAAATTACTGGGAGGAGGTGGGGTTGTTCCCAGAACCAGGAGACAGGATCCTACCGGGGGCAGGCTGGGGGCTCAGGAATGCTGGGGCCTGGAGCCTGAAATAGAACAAGACTCTTCCTCGCCGACTCTTGGCTCCGCTTCTCTTTGGAAATCAGCTCTTTCCTCTGCTCCAGCCTCGTCCAGCCGCCATCAGCTCGGCTGCCACAGCTTGTGTTCAGCCACCTGGAGCGAGCCCCCTGAGTTTCCTTTCCAACCCTCCTGAGGAAGGCTATGATTCGGAGGCAGTTCATTCAATTGTCCACGTCTATGCAATCCCTGTCGCCTGGGGTGGTGGTCATGCTGCACATACGCGGTGGCAGCTCTGGGGTTACTGGGTGGATGAGGCAGACGGTTGTAATCTAATAGAAGGGCTGGGAGCGGGGCGGAAATTTCATAGCGCTTCTACACACACGTGCACTAGAGCATGCTTGGATAAAACACAAAACTGTGAGAAAACAAAGGCCCCTGCCTCCCTGAAGCAGGCAGCTGGAAGACCCTGGTGTATTTCTTTAGATGTTTTCCGAAGCAGGTTCTATTACGTGATTGAAACCGTATCACAGCACTAAGGTAAAGCAGAGTTAACAGAGACAAGTTCCAGGCCTCAGGGGGAATTTACTATCAGATGACAGTCAGCATTGAGAGGGGGCTCATTACTTTACCCAGCTGAAAACCCAACCCAATGCAGAACACACAATTCAGGACACTGGTTACTAATTTAAAAGTTGCAGTGCATTTACTTAGACCAGAGGGATCTCTTTAACACACTCGCTTTGGCTTGGGAGCCTCCCCCAGTTAAGTCTCTGTTGCTTCTTGAATAAAACCCAAACTCTGACTCAGCAAATCCGACCTTCTGCCAAGTGGCCCTTGACCTTTTGTCCTGCTCCCATCTGCAAGATCAGGCACATTCACCTGATTAAAGTTTGCTCATTAGTTCACTTATTTACTTATTTGTTCATGACATATTTACTGAGACAGGCACTGGAGACAGAGAAATGAGTAAGACGCCTTCTTTTCACTTGGGGACAGTTCACAGGGAGCAATGTGACCAATCAGGAAATACGGACAGGGTAGTACATACCACGTTAACGAGAAGCCTCAGGTGCCCACGGGCGCACAAAATCTTAAAGACCTTGGAGAATTTGGGATATCATTTGGCTCACATTGCCAAAGGCTAGTCGATTTCATGCCCTTTCTGTTCCAACGTTTCCAGGAAGTCGATGTGTTAAACTCTGTACCACCTCCATGTGGTCCTCTCCTCCTCTTCGATGACCAACTCTTCAGCTTCCCCCAGTTCCCAGGAGAGGAAGTGGTGTGGGAGGAATTGGTACCTTTGCTTCTTGGCCACCCTCAATCCCCTGCCGCCCTCCTGTGCCTATTCCAGCTCATGTTGCCCACAGGGCTGGCTGGCATTGCCTTTCTCTGCTTCCCCCAGCCCATCCTCTCCATTTTCAATGCCCACTATCAGTGCTGGATGCAGTGAGTCAGGCCGGCCTGCCACGCCTCTGGGCCATTGTACCATTGTCAAAACGGACATTTCACTTTTCCAGTTCTGGAGTTGCCTTCTGTGTGTATAATTGCAAAACAGATCTTTTTCCCTTTGGCTCCACCGTTTATTTGATAATGGAGTCACACTAGGAAAATGTGTCTCATCAGTGAAATTAATTATCGAGAACATTTAGTGCCTCTGCTGAGGTGTCTGCACCTAGGTCGTCCTGACCTGAGAGAGAGGCTGAGGATTCTCAGATGAAGAAAGGACTGAATGGGGGATCAGGCTGGGACAGAGGCCGGCTTCTGGACTCTGGTATCGGATGCACATGTGTGTGCTCATCTGTGTGTCCATGCATGTGTGTGCCGGTATGTTTACATCAGCACTGGCGGGCCTGAGGTGTGGCTTGCACAAACGTGTTCTAGGAAGGCGAGGATTCATTCACTCATATATGATTCACCACCAGCAAGGTACGAGGGCTATCGGGAAAAAACCCAGCCACAATGCCTCTGTTGTTCATTGTACATGGCTGGATAGTTTCCGGACAGCCCTCGGATATTGGATTCCGACGCTGTGCCATGGTCTGAGCTCCCACTGGGGATTTAAAGTGAACACACTGGGAAGCCAGGATGGCTCAGCGGGTTGAGCACTCTCTTTGCAGCCCCGGGGACTGAGGATCGAATCCCAGCCCCGGCCCGTGCAGACCCTGCACGGCCCCCGCCCGCCTGTGTGGAATGAAACCATGTCGAAAACAAATGACTGCTCTGGGTCCTCCCGCTGCTCTCTCTCTCTCTCTGTGTCATTGTCAAAAACAATAAAATACATCTTTAAAAATATATAAGTAAAGTGAATATGCTGAGATTTATACCCGCAAGCAGTACCTACACTCAGGGTTTCTCGGCCTTCATATGATTGACATCTTGGGCCAGTGACTTCTCTGTGTGTGTGTGGGGGGGGGGGGCAGGGCCGTCTGGGGCACGGTCAGGCCTTTAGCAGCTTTCCTGACTTCCACCCTCTAGATGCGAGTAGAAACCCCTGCTCCCAATTGTGATCATCAAAACTGTCCTCCAGACAATGTCAAGGGTCAAGAACACGAGCCAAGAGGAGAAAGTTGTAGACCACAAATCCAGCCCCTCCAGGCCTCATTCCACATGGTCCAAGTGCCTCCCATTGAGGGTGAAGTAGAGTCTGCGTTCCTGGGCACTTATTCAAGGTCAACGATGATTGGGTCCCTCCAGGCACCTCTCCTCGGTCCTGGCTCCTTCCTCTATGCTCCTGGGACACCTCTGAAGTATCCCCATTACCAAGTCCCTCTTCCTGAAGACAGAGCAGGACTCTCAAACACTCCTTTGCTGACTTCCAGTGGCGATTTTCTACTGCCGGGCTGCTGAGCTGTGGGAAGTGTACCTGAGCCAGCCATTAGAGTCCTGGCACCACAGAACGGGCGTGGGTTTGCTGGTGAGAAGTATCCAGTGGGGCTTAGAGGCAGCCTGCTCTAATATGTAGACCCAACCAGCTCTGGCGTGGCTCTGGACAAGCCACTTCAACTCTTCCGTGCGAGACAAGGGGTTAATGAGGCCCCCAGAATGAACTTCAGGGCCACGGGATCCAACCACTTTCTCAATTGTTGGGCCAAAGGGCTCAGTCTCTTCCTCTCTGCAATGGGATCGAACAGGGCGAGTTTGTACATCGTCATCAGCCCATGGAAGAGGCTCTATAAATAGGAAGTATTGTTGCATAATTGTGTGTGCTGGTCTCACTGGCAATCTATGTTCTGCTGTGTGTCTGAGCCGCTACAATCAACAGGACCCTTTAGGGCAGCCTTACCACTTCTGTTGGGGTCTCCCAAGGCGTCCTAGAGCCATCGCAAGGTCTACTCGGATCTGTCTGCCTGGGTGTGAGCTAGGACTCATTATGGGCATGTTTGTTATTTTGTATTCTGCATCTGCTGAGTGAAGAGATAGATTTCTCTCCCTGGTTGCATCTAAACCACCCCACGGGGCCCAGAATTTGCCCCATCCTTGCTCATTAAGTAAACACATTCATTCTCAAGTTCCATTTTGATTTGAAGTCAGCCATCATTCATAGATACCCACTCCCCCGCGTGCTGCGTGGTTTAATGGTCACGACCACCCGCGGGTCAGATGCTGTTGCTGTTATTGGAGGGAGGAGGAAATGGAGCTCAGCTGAGGTCTGACACCGCCGAGCTCTTCCAGAAGGGGAGGGCAGGACAACACAGGATGTCGGTGAGGGGGCAGTCGGGCCAGGAATCAGCCCTTCCCCTGACCTTGCTCTATGAGGCAGGAACACACAGAAGGCTGGATCAGCAGCCAACCTGAGCGTGTTTTCTGGGTGAGAATGATGTGGGCGTCCTCATTTCTGTAACCGAAACGAATGCCTATGTTTCTGCACCCGGGCGATCACGTTTTCATTTCTTTGAAAATGCTTTGGGAGCAATGGCCATGTGAAACGATTTATTGCTGAAATGAACACTTCAAGAAGGCGAGATGAGAAAATATCTGCTGGGGTAGAATATTGTGTCTCGCAGTGAGCTGGCCCGATGCTTGGGGAAGGCTGGGGTTCAGTGGGTCAAGATGAGGAAGGGGGCACGGTGGATACCTCAACTCCAGTTACCACTATTGGCAGAATTGTTGGCTTTCTCAGGCCCTCTGATGCCGCCCCCTCACCACTTATGCATGTTAAGAAGGTTACATATTTTCCTACCCCTTCCCTTCAAACTTCAGTTTTGAGGGGTCATGGAAGACCATAGCTGTACAAAGATAGCAGCTGTCTTGTCCTTGACACACTGGATAACCCCTAGAAGAGAAACAGTGGCCTTTAGGAGAAAGGAAGAGGCATGAGCAGAGGGAACCTCCTGGAAAGTGGGTGGGTGGATAAAGAAGTAGAAAAGGGGGATGGGTGATATAGCCCTGAGGTGCAGGGCTCGGGCCTGATGTGAGGTTGCTTTGCTCCTCCCTAGAGGCATGGCCCCCTGGAAAAGTTACCCTGCCTTGCTGCGTCTCAGTTGACGCATCTATAAAATGGGAAAGTGATAATAGCTCCGATTCACCAAGTATTATCAGGACCTCATAAGAGGGTGGGCAGAAAAATGTAACCTATTGGAACCATGCCCATGGTTCAAAATGCTCACTGTTATTACAAGTGAATTAACAGGAGTTAAGAACCTGTAAGTCCAGAGTGGTTGGTCATTTGCAGCTAATGTATCTCAAATTCTGGGAGGTCACGGGAGGATATTTGGAAGAAGGGACTCATTATACCCTAGGCTGGGGAGATATAATGTTAGATTTTAAAAAGTTCCCAGAACTGGCATAAAAGGCCAAATCATGGCATTTAGTAAAGAGGGTCGTTTAAATAGAGCCAAATAGACCTTTCCTGGCCTTTAATCCAACCTCTCCTGTGTTTTCCATTTCACAGCTGAGGAAACAGGCTCAGAGATGCAGAGTGGCCGTGGGACACAAAACCATCATTGGTGGTCAAGACCCTGGGCATGTCCCCTCCAGGAGCACAAGGCCTATTGGAAACAGCAGCCTCCCACCCTGACCCCTGCCCCCATTACTGATACCAGGACAATGACCGTGTAGCACCAGCTGGAAACCATAAATAAGCCTGCCTTCCTGGTGTCTTCTGCCCCTGGGTTATCAGCGACATGCATTCAGTTATTGAACCAAAGAAATGCAAAGAAAAGCCTTGTTTCTCCTTCTTCAGCCCCAACCCTTGACTTTGGTCCTGAATCACCAGCAGGCGGATTCTGAGAGGGGGCACTTGCATGGTCAAGTTGGAGAGAGAAGGGACAAGAGAAAGGGGAGATGATTCTGAAAGACCCCAGTGAGGGGTGGAGTCCAGGGTGACATTCCTGGGGCTGAGCACCCTTCCCCCCCCCCCCAGGCAGCACCTCGGATTCCACCCTGGGCCCCACGAACAAGCTCTGACATCAGTGCATGTGGGAGGTGGCCTGCCTGAGCCCCTGGGGCCTGGTTCCCTGTCCCAGCACAGAGGATCAGCCTGCCTCACAGGACCGCTCTGCATCTCCCAGGGACTGTGTTGGAGCCACATGTCTGCCTCGCCCTTCAGGTGTCTCTTATGCTGCATGAGGGGTGTTGGGAGAGCCCCTTCGTAGACCCTCTCCCTTTGCTGGTTCGGATGCCCACCTTGGCTATTCGCCTTTGAATCTCCCCCTCTGGCTTCCAGTCTTCGTGTTGCCCTTCGAAGCGATGCTCCACGATAGGACCCTTCCTGCAGGCCCCAGAAGAGGAGGCCGCCGACCTGCTTCCAGGGCACAAGGTTGCTGAATGGATGTTACCGTAAGGGTGATTTGTTTGCTGTTTTCTGTGAAAGCCAATCGCACAGTCCTGCCTGAGGTGGGGTGTGTGTGTGTGTGTGAGTGTGAGTGAGTGTGTGTATGTGTGTGTGTGTGTGTGTGTGTGTGTCAGTCCCATGATGACACTTGCCCCTGGAATTGCTATGATGGAAAATGCAGTGATCTTTTCCAAACACCCAAGAGTGGGTCATACATTCACTCTAAAGAGGCAAAGGCATATTGTAGACAACGGGGCTTTAAAGGAAACAAACAAGCAAACAGGCAACTAAACTAGGGTTATTAAAGTCCTTGAGTTAAAAGACAAACGCCTTGATGGAAGGGGGAGGAAAAATAGTTTTACTTCTGAGTTTTACCCTTCTAAGTTTTCTGGGTGAACTAACAGGCACATTGACATGAGATTAACAGGAGAAAACGACCAAGTTTATTCCATGTGTACATAGGGGACCCATGGGCCGTTGAGGCTGACATGCTGTTCTAGAGTAAGGAGGAAGCAGGAGTCTGAGGCTTCAAAGTGAAAGCAGACAATTCGCAGGGAGATGAGAAAGCCCCGTGGTAAACAAATTCTTGCCTCACCCGGAAGCAAAGGGACACAGAGGGGAATCCTACACCAGACTTTCTTGGTTCCTCCCTGTCTGCCACACTCAGTTCATTTATGCTAAGATGACAGCACCCTGAAGCAGGCTTTCCACCTGAATCCCATTTGGCAGTTCAGGGGAAGGTCCAGGGTTCGTGCTGAGTCTTTTGTTTCTTAAAAATAATCAGCTTTAACCAGCTTTAAATAATCAATATCCCCAAAAGACATATTTTGGAGTTGCAAAACTCTACTTTCCCTCAATATATAAATTAAATTAAATTAATCAAATAAAAACGAAGTTTTCCGAGTCCCAGCCCATGCAAACCTACATGCTGAACTGTAGTGCAACTGGTAACCGCTAGTATGGTGGTGAAAAGTCTCACCTTCCATGCGGGAGGCCCCTGGTTCAGTTCCCACCCCTCAGGGTCCCACATCCACCTGTGTGGAATGAAACCATGTCACAACCAATGACGTACAACTATGGAGACTGATCTGGGCTTTCTGCCTTCTCTATCTCTCCCTCACCTTCTCTCAAACAATAAAAATAAATCTTGGGGACGCTGGGATGGCTCAATGGATTAAGAGCTCACTTTGCAGCCCCAGGGACCAAGGATCAAATCCTAGTCCCGGCCCATGTGGACCTATATGCTGAGCTGGGGTGTGCTTCCCATGCAGGAGGCCCCCAGCCTAGTTCCTGCCCTGTGTGGCCACCACCCACCTGTGTGGAAGGAAACCATATCAAAAACTGATGACGTACAACTATGGAGACTGCTCTGGGCCCTCCCGCATCTCTCTGTCTTTGTCAAAAACAATAAAATAAATCTTTAAAAAATAATAAAATTAAAATATATACACACATATCTGTAACTACAATATTACTAAGTGCTAAAAGTGCATATATTTATATTAATAAAATATTAGCAAGATAATAAAGACCAGGCCACAAGTCACCAAACTGTCAATAATATTTGTTATATCTGAAAACAGCAAAGTATCAATCATTTAACACCCCGAGTAAAGACTGAAGGCAGAGAAGATATAAAATGGAGTTACTTTAACCAAGCTGCTAAAATCATTAACATTATGAAGGCTGAGGTGTAAGGAAAGACTCTAGTCTTGTTCTAACCTAAGGTGACCAGATTTTAATATTGGTAAAGCGGGACACCATTGGCCGGGGTGTGTGTGTGTGTGTGTGTGTGTGTGTGTGTGTGTGTGTGTGTGTGTGTGTGTGTGTGTGTGTGTGTT
>PVKE010000139.1:87500-197818 GCA_004027555.1 Craseonycteris thonglongyai | reverse complement strand
CACCTTCTTCAGCCTCTTCATTGTCGTCATCGGGCAAGATTTGGTCGTAGAGAGCTTTGGCCTTTGTCCTGATCATATTAGTGTCCAAACTCACTGTCTTTTTCCTGCCATCAGCAATCCACAATGCCAGTGCAGCTTCCATTTTCACAATTCTGTTATTACGTGGAGTTACCACATGTTTCGCTTCTTTATTGAAGGTTATTGAAGCAGTTTTGCGGATGTTTGCTTCCTCTTTCTTGATGGACCGCACTGTAGATTCATTCACCCCGTAATGGCGTGCCACAGATGCACAACTTCTGCCCTCTTTGATCATATCTAAAAGTTTCACTTTTTCGCTGATGGTCATCATCTTCTTCCTCTTGGGCGCCCCAGAGGAAGCTTTTGCAGGGGCACGGCGCTTAGGCGGCATTATAAGGGCTTAATTAATAAAAAAAAGTGATCACTTAAACAAAACAAGTTATCGCCAACACAACACTAAAATACAGTATGCGAGACAGTCAACATCATGGACAAGACTGGTGAGATACAACAAGAGAAGATGCTAGGTGAGGCTGCGATGATGCGCAGACAATCAACTCACAGGGATAAATCCACTCGGACTCTCATTGGTCGATGTCGCACCGGAAACCAATCACGCGCCTTTAGGAGAGCCCGAGGTATGTACTCTGAGTCACCTCATCTCTTTGTTTGACATGCAGGGATCCTTCTCTCTCGCGCATCCACATGAAACAACGCTCCTTTCCGCAATGTGGCTGCCGACATGGTTGTATTTTTTCATTTTTATTTTTTGATGAATATTTTGGGTTAACCCACGAAGCACTGAAGCCGCAAAACATGAAGCGCGAAGTGGCGAGGGAACACTGTAGTTGCAATAGAGACAATATGCCCACGAAGCCTAAAATATTTACTATCTGGCCCTTTTAAGAAAAAGTTGGCCAATCCCTGTTCTACAACGTATTAGAAAATGAACATACATAGGGATATACCGTGGTTAACATTTCTGAAAAGCTATTTGGCAAATATTCTCCAAAACATTCCTAAGGAAATAACTGCCATTTACATAGAGATTTATTCCATTTTCTAAATAATGGGAAAATTATAAACTATATGAATATCAACCTATTGGGGACTGGTTAAATAAATGGACTGGGGCAATACAAACAAACTAAAGCAAATTCAAATATTTACTCTGGTTCCCTCCCTAAAATCTCTAAACAAAAATACTGTATGTTTTTGCCATAGCCCAAAAGGACAAAGATTAATGGAAGAAAAGAATACAGCAATAAACTTTGGAAGCTAGAAAGCAGATGTATGAGTGGTAAGAGTCTCCACAGACTCACAAAAGCTAAATCCTGAGCTAGTAGTGAGAAAATGCAATAAGCAATCTGATTTATACTGCAAATTTCCTTCAACCATCCACACTAAAAACAAGGCCAATACCAGGAATCTCAAGTGGGAATAAAAATGGGGCCAAAAACTAGGATTGGCTTACAACTTATATAAGATGTACTCATATACACTAAATCCCACATATATGTTTACTTCTTCTAATCCAGTGTGCAAAACCTCAAGAGAGATAACCAACAATCAATAGATAGCTGAGGAAAGCCTCTAATATGGAAACTAAGGCACCAAAATAACCAAAGAAAATTAAAAACAACTTGGAGAACAGACTATGAATGAAAAAGAATGTTTTCAAGAGATTATAATAAATTTCTCAGAAAACTAATAAATAATATTCATCTCTAAAACAAGTATTAGACATTATTTTCTTAAAATAGTAACAAAATAATTCAGAGAAAAAAGCTCTTAAAGAGATTAAAATACAGCACCATACATGAAGTAACAGAAGGGCTGAAGAAATCAAGAAAAAAAAAAAGGACAAAGAGATGGAAAATAGATTAAAATTAGAAGATGAGTCCATGAAGTCAAACATCCCAACAGGAGTTCTAGAAAAGAGAAAGCAGAGAAACTAGGTAGAAATCAACAACTTTAAAGGTCCCAGACATAAATAATTAAAAATTAAAGCATAATATGTTCTCACATGTATCAGCAAAGTACATCATGAAACTTCAGGATAAAAAGAATTTGCTAAGAGCTTGCAGGAAGAAAAAACAAATCATAAAAATGAGGAATCAGATGGTTTCAAACCTCTAAAAAACAAACATAAATTACTAATAGCTAAATGACAGTAGATCCATGTCTTCACAATTCTGAAGAAAAATAATTTCTAACAAAATTCTATACCCAGCAAAACTATCAATCAGGCATAATTATTAAAAAAAGACATGAAAGATGTCAAAATTTTTACCTACCAAGCACTCTTTTCCCAAGAAGCTAGAGAATCTACGCCACCAAAATAAAGCAGTAAGTCATAAAGCAGCAGCCATTGGATCCAGTAAACATAGTTCCAACCCAGAAATAAGGCAGAGAAAACCCCAGGATAGTGGTGAAGAAATCCAAAGACGACAGCTCTACAACAAGGAGAAAGAAGAACTAGTCCAGATTGGTGCAGGTCACAAGACTCCTGGAAAGTATTGATGAAAATGATAAAATTAACCAACAGAATCAATGTCTTGTGAGAAGATTTAGACAGGTAGAGTTTGTGGGTTAATCAATATGTAAAAATATATATATACATAAATGTTAAAAATGATTAATTCCTGGTAAAACAAAAAAACTGCAGGAAATGAAAAGTAGTCACAATATGATATATGGCTCAATGGTGATCAGCAGTTACAAACTAAACTTTGAATATTAAATGAACAGAATTATATAGTCCTACTGGAAGGATTGGGTAAGATTACATGCACACCCATGTGAATTTGTGTGCACGAATGAAAAAACTAAATCCTCATCTTCCAAGGTGTGAAGAAAAGGAGTTATGCCCTAAAACTGAAAAACTTAAAAAGAGCAATATAAACATTTTATTCAAAGTACAGCTTAGCCAAGAGTTTAAAATGGCTGTGGCAAGGGAGAGGGAAAATGAATTAGTTCATTTCTTAATAAGCCCACAGAGTTTGTTAAATTTTTATATATTAAAAATAAAAACTTTAAAAAAATTATATACAAAAGGATAAAGATCAGTACTACTGAAATGTAGGTCCAGGCTGCAATGAGATAAGAAGCTTGTACCAGAACATAAATCAGCTACATCACTGAGAACATCGCTGACACTTTTTCTGCAGCAAGCTTTTCTTGATGAAAGAAGCAATGCCTTGGTTTACATTCTGGCTCAAGCTCTTATATCATCATATCAAGGCACTTTGAGCAGAATTGGTATAGATCAAGGGTCAGCAATCTTTTTTTGTAAAGGCCCAGGTAGAAAATATTTCAGGCTTTGCAAGCCACATGGTCTCTCACAACTGCTCAGCTCTGCCAATGTATAAGGAGAACAGCTGTGGACAATATGTAAATGCACAGATGTGACTCCGTCCCAATTTATGCATGACACTGAAATCTGATTTCATGTAATTTTCATGTGCCACAAAACATTTTTTCTATGTAAAAACCATTCTTAGCTCGCAGACTGTACAAAAACAAGTGGTGGGCCAGATTTGGCCCATGGGCCACTGTTTGGCAACCCCTGCGATTGACAGAATGATCAACTTCATTTAAAAAGAAAAAAAGCTGTGTCATAGTGGTGTCATCCAGTATATGTGTGTTTCCGTCTCTTTCTTATGCTTTTTTGTTTAAAAAATAATACTGAAGAATTTAAAAAATCAGAAAGTTTTGAAACCATTTATCTACCTACAAATACATTTTTCTCTCTACTCTCTAAGCAGAACTGTATTCAAGTGACATGAATTTATGTTTAAGATACTCCAGAATGGTTATTCCTCACAATCCTCAATCAAGTGGTTTGTGGAAGCAACCCTATATTCTGGCATTGTACTGAATAAAACTTCATCATAATCTAAAAAGCCTCCCCCTGTTTTAAAACTAAACAGAAAAGACTGAAAATGAAAACCAGAGCCTGAGATTCTGGATTTTAAAAATGGAGAAAATGTTCTTGAGGCCAGCTTTCCCTTTCTAGTTATTCTAAAGATAAACGCAAAGCTACTAACTCAATCAGCTAACCTGTTAAATTTCTTTCTTCAGCAATGCCTTAGTTCCCCAACCACCAAAGGCCCAAAATCCTCACCATCTAGGTTTGTCCACAAGCTAGGTTTCAACTGAGATGGGGCAGGTAGAGACAGTACAGGGTAATGGGACCCTCCCAAGCCTCATCTACATCGCTGGTATCACAGGCCCTCAAAGTGATGATGGTGAAAATAGAAGGCCTGTCTTCCTTGTTGAGTCACTGTGTAGCGACAGTCCTCCAACAGAACAATTACAGGAAACACAAGCACAGTCAAGCAAGTCCAATTAGGTAGAACAGCCACGTCCAAGTTTCCAAGCTAGGAGAGTCCTCCCACGGAAAGGAAGCAGGGGTGCACTCTGATCGGCCTCAGACTGGGGAGATGCCCCAGGGAGTACCCCACCAGGGACTCCTCCCGCTGATGACCACTAAAAGGTGTGCTTACAGGGAACCTGAACCCTGCCTGGAAACCACCTAATGAGAGGAGGGCAAGGGACCACTCGAGCACTCTGGGACCTATTGCTTTGGGTAACCCAAAAATATAAAGTGAAGATATTCGGCCAATTCTTCAGACTGTTAAAATTTTACCATTCTAAAATAATGGTTTAAGCCTTATTCAGAATTTTTTCAGGCTGATAGCGCCACCTAGTGTCTTTCCATCTTGAACTGTCAAGGTGATACTCAGCCACCTCTCAATCCGAGGATGTAATTTAGACACTTTCAGTCCATAGAGATGAGCCTTCCAGCAACTCTTGTCAAATGTAAAAATGCGTTGAAAAACATTACACATTTTGGGGAAGTGAAGAGAACAGCTCTACCTCTCAAGGTACCAAGCCCAATAAGTAAGAAAAAATACTTTCACGGCACCACTGCTGGAAGCAATCTACTCAGTGGCTCTAGTTCCTGTCAAAGAAATCCATCCCAAGACACATCAATGGAGAGCTCTCAGAAAAAGAAGTCACATTAGAAAAAATTCAAAACCACAAGAGTCCCAAAGCAGAAAGAGAAATTTGAGATCACGTATACTTAGGCATAGGAAATCTAAGAGAATATCATATGCTAAGCAGACAAAAAGAACTATTATGAAATATGAGAGATTTCAAGGTGAATGTCCACTTGAACCCATAAACTTCTAATGAAACTAGACAAATTTACAAAAAGAAATTTTAAAGATCTTATGGTGTCTAAGTCCCCTATAATAAACACACACATGCACGTAATCATGCACATACAATCCATACCACCGGCTTGCCTTCACACAGAAATGCTTCAGCTCTTGATTGTCACTAACCTGACAGTGTTCACTATACATCTCAAGATGCTGAGAATGACTCACCTTGGCAACAAACTGCTTGTCCTTTTGGTCCAAGTTAGCAGTGGGAGCCACATAGTCTCTCCACATTCTCAGCCTGCGTTCCTTGGCAAACCTGACAACAAAGCAAGGATGCAAATCATTCCAACAGAACAGGTCAGCAAAGCAAATCCACCAACACCGCAGGAGCAAACAGTATAGAATCCTGCCCTACCTCATAGACAAGGCATCCAGGAGAAAGGCCGCCAGTCAGACCAGAACAAAATGTGACAGCCTCAAGAATAAGTGTATGAGAAACTGTAACTAGCCAAGATGCATATATATATATATACCATAAACCACACCTGGTAGGCTGGGGTCTAGGTATGCAACTTTTTGATCCTACAACGAACAAATCCACATTGATAATTAGCTCTGTGGCTTATTCATTATCTCCTGAGTGACAAATTGGACAAAGTGGCACTGGAATGCAAACACAGAGCAAGTACTCTTTTAAATGGGAAGAATACATACACTATACAAACAATATATTATTTTTAAAACATAGGCCTGCTCAATATCCATTTGTATTATGAATAGGTTTACCAGCTAGCCAAACCCCATGTGAAAAACAAAAACAAAATTGTCACTGTAGTGCCTCTTTAAGAGTAAGAAAAATGGGCAAAACTCCAATAGAAGTTAACTGATAAAAGTTTAAAAATTGTGCTGGCAGAAAATTTTTAAAGTAGTAAGCCCAGTAGATATCTTTTTGAGACAGATTAAGAGAAGTAAATGGAATGTGTGCAAAGATTTAAAAAGAAAAATCAATGAACAGCTATCTCAAGTACTTACAAACAAGGGGATACATCCGCAGGGAAAAGAACTATCATTTCTAAAAACAGTATTGTAACCTTTTTTTTTAAAGCACTAAAATAAGAAAGACAAAGCAGCATATCATAGCTGTAAAATACAGGAAGTGCTTCAATAGAGATTTACCAACAATGCAAGCAAGTTAATTACAGCATGCAAAATAGCATGCAAGTCATCACTTATTATCAAACTAATCTGCATTGCTTGAGCTAAACCTGTCTTATAATGATGAGCACTCTCTTAAAAATCCATACAATCTCCTAAAGACGTTATAAAACATGTAGATACTATTGTCATTGTACTCACTTTCTTCAGAGAGAGGCAGGAACTTAAAAAATGCAATGAGAATTATCAACCAAAATAATAATTTAGTATAATGAACTTACATGATTTTCTGAACAACAACAACAAAAAATGAGTATCATAGAACCAGAGGTATTTGGAACATTTTTTTTTTTGTCTTGCCCAATTTTATTTATTTGTTATTGTTAAATGTATTGGGGTGACATTAATAGATATCAATTACATTGTTTCCAGGTGTACAACTCTACATAACCTTGTCTATATATCGGATTATGTGCTCACCACCCAGAATCAGTTCACTTTCCATCACCATATGTTTGATTCCTCCTCCCTACTCCCCCCCACCCAGCTTTCCCACCCACCTCCCCCTTTACACTCAGGTAACCACTAAACCACTGACTGTGTCCATGAGTCTTTGTTCCTTTGTGGAACATTATACTTGGTAAGAATATTACATCTTTTGAATTGTGGAACATAAAAACTAACAACTTCTATGTAATTATTGTACAGTAGACTCTCCATTAACCGTAACTCAAGCAACCAGCACTCTCAAGTAACCAGCAAAAATCTTTTTGCGGGTTGCTTGATTCCAGTTAACACTGAGTCTACTTACATTTATCAGGCTTCTACCAATCCCCATGGGTTCCAGCTAACTAAGAGTCTACTGTATTTTTCTTTGAAAAGTTTGATTCAGTTTATTAATATGTCACGTGGATTTGACTATTGCACCTATTTTTCTGACAGAAGGCCAAAATTTAAGAGGGATATCTTTCTCCGATAAAGCTAGGTTTTTATGATCTTCATACAAGATGTTAAAATTACATTAGGGAAAGAAATATACTTCATGGTCTATTCCAGACACACACCCTGCTTCCTGTTGTATAGTTTGCTACAAATGGGAACTTAGTTGGGATAATGCTTTCAGTCATTCACTTCTCATGAAATTAATCTTGAGTGAAATTTGATAAGAGTTTTCTTTATTCTGTCTTCTTTACCCAAAACATGTGGAAAAAACAGCCCCCATGTTAATTATAATCATTGTATTTTTCTTAATCAGACAGTCTACCTTTAACAGACATGCCATATCAAACTCCTTAGATTAAAATCTACCATTATAAAAAGTTGCAAATATTTCTGCTTGCAGGTACAGAAGGATATAAAAGACCTAAGAAAAGGGAAGAAGACTATAGTCATTAAATTCATGTTCTTGCACATCCTCTTTGCTATGTGACATATGGAGACCATTATAATTTTAATGATTCTGAAATAACCTATATAATAAGGCTTCAGAGTAAAACACTGTCATCTTCTGCTTGGTGATCTTCTGCTTAAATGTATTCTGTGGAGTGGTGGCTGGAACTTTCCCCGATCATCATCTCCATTCATTTTCTCTTGCTACCTGCTTGGTTTCCTTCCATCTACCCCAATAAATGAACGGCGCTCAAGTACACCTAAAAATATTTGACCTCGACACTTGCAATCACCACCAATCTTTAGAACAAGGATGCCCAACCTTTTGACTCCCCTGGGCCACACTGGAAGAACTGTCTTGAGCCACACATAAAATACACTAACACTAATGATACCTGATGAACTTAAAAGAGCTTAAAAAAAAAAATGGGGGGGAAATAAAACCTCATAATGTTTTAAGGAAGTTTACAAATTTGTGTAGGGCTACATTCAGCTGTCCTGGGCCCCATGCTTGTTTTAGAATATCCACTATTGTTTTTCTGCTTTAACCATGAGGCACCTAGGCAAAAACATGACAACAGTTCCTCACAGTTGCATCAGTATTTGCAACTAAAGCATACTTTTAAATAAATTAGGGCATTAGGTCTCATAATAGTACTGAATGGCCCCATTTTAGGCCCTTTAGCTCTATCTTTCACCATGCCCCTGGCTCCAGCCTGCCTGCCTGTTTGGGAGTAGCTGGTAAGTGATTGCATCATCCTCAATGAGCCTCAAGCTTATTTTATCCCAAATGCCTAAGTGAGGGGCTTGGGGGGGGGTGGGGGGGGGGAGTGACCTGAAAACATTAAAAAAGCAAATCAAGTGAAGAATAATGTCTAAGTGAAAATCTGGGTCCTTTCTAGTCTCTTGGAATTTCCCTAATCCTTTACTGAAATAAAACAGACATTGACATTGCTGGGTCAGAGAAGATCACTAGATTTATTTCCCTAAAGATCCTTAACAAGATCCTTGGCTGGAAGGCTTCCCTGAAAGACCTTACCTCTCAGCTGCCCTCAGCTTTTCTGCACCCCGAGTGTACACTGCAATCGACCAATCCACGCAGCGTGCAAACCCGTCCTTCAGGAGGAGCTCTGTGATGTTGCCGTTCTGAAAAACAAGGCACATGAGAAGGCAGGCGAGGAGAGGAGATTCTATGGCAAGAGAATCCATTTCTCTAGACCTCTGACACAATTACCATAGCCACAATCTAGTCTGCACTTCATAAAAACATAGAGCCGTTTCTCTCGGTAAGAAACCAGCCCTAAGATGGAGACACCACTCTGATTCCTCTCAACAACCGTGGCTTCATCCCCTCCCAACACTGAGCACTGTTAACTCTCACTTAATAGGAATAGGATAAATGTTAGTGGCATTGAATGGAATTGACATTTCAATAGCTTTTCTTGTGGGCAGAGGAGGATGTTAATCTTTAGTGGAGATTACACCTTATTATTTCCTTCCCTAAGATCAGCACTTAGTCCCCTTTTCATAAGGGGAAAGCTGAAGAACGAGCTGAGTAAGGGAATAACTTAAACTACATTGTGCCCAGTGAATTACAATTCACATGCTGCTATGACACAGAGCCATCTGGCAGGGCACAGGCCCACAGCTAGCACTCCTGAAGAATCAGACATGACCTTGGCACACTGCAAACCAAGCCAAAGAGTAACAGTAGCTTACTCTGTGTTGGATATAGGTTATATTAATGAATATCCACTTAAACTCAAATGTTAAAAACACAAGGTAATTTCTTGTCCAAGAATAACCTACCTACCGAAGTACACAATAGGGCACAATTCTCAATAGTCACAACATAAACTATTTTCTGCTCAAAAGCAAAGGAAACTGGATAAAGCCTGCCATATACAAAATTTCTCCATAGAAAGATTTCCTCATAGCTCTCCCAATACTCCAGATAAGTAACTTCTAGACCTATACACAAACTCACCAATCCTATTCTGCAAGTTTCAGTGACATTTCTAATCAACGTAGAAACCTCCCACCTTTCCTATACACAACACTTCTAGGACCAACACTTGGGAAAATAAGTGATAAAGTTCCTTTTCCCCTTAAACTCAATAACACCTGAGATTAATTTTCTAAAAATGAGAAGTTGCACAGATTTGACCAATTCTAGCAGATACCTAATATCTCCCTTGAAAATGCCTCCAAATTCAGTAGGTGATAATTTTGCCAAGGTATTGAAATGGCTCTTAAATAGAGAGACAAAGAAGAGAAGCAAGCTATAGCTCATCGAACCCCAAATGGACCTGCACCCACCCCACGCCAGTCCATTCTACATGGAACACTCACTGGATGCAGGATGGTGCCCAGGATGTTCTGGTTGTGGCAGCTCTCCAGAATGATCTGAACGTCTCTCTGAAGCAGTCGAGACTCAGTGAAAAATTTGGCTTCTGCAGCAAAAGGCTCTGGTGTTTCACTACCATCTGCCTCCCGTCGAAAAGTTGGGCACTGCAGCAAAAGGAAGATGGGTGAGTAATACAGCTTAAGTATGAGTGCCTGACCCACTCACACCACAATGAGCCACAAACGCACCCACCGACAAGTCTGTGCAGGGAAAGTCTCAGAACAGGTCTTCTAAACCTTCTGAAAATACACTGGTAAAAAGTAACTGGAAATATCATCATCACCTCAGACTTCTTGGTAAGGCAAATAAAGCTCATGTTATCGCAGGGAAAATCATTTCAATTAAGTTGAAAATGACCCCTTGCCAAAAAAAGATTCATGGGTGCCTACAAATCCTTGGTATTTGTTTAATCAAAAGAGATATTTTACCTTAAGACAAGCTGTACTCAGAAAACTTCAGAGCCTCTCAGCCACCCTCTTTCTGGGTTTCAACAATCTACCAGCTCAGCCCACTCTAAACAGATCCTGAGTACATACTTAAAATATTTAAAAAATTATATTTGATCTAATTAGAATTGTCCCACTGCAAAGTTTAAAGTACTCTTGCCAACGTTAATGGCCCATGCTAGGAAGAAACAGTAAATCTGAGGTCCACAAATAGAAATACCTATGACTGAACACTTCCACAAGCCCTACACCCATCCCATAGCCCAGTGTATGGTCTGACCTTGATCCCTGACAGCATGACGGTGACCAGGTAGTAATCCGGGAGGAGCAGGGCCCTGACCACACTGCCGTCTCGCACGTGCTCGATGATAGCTATGTGACAGAATAAACAGCCAGTCATTAGCAAAACTTATGCCAGGAATAAACAATACCCAATCAAACTGCACTGAACACAGCTCCTCTCCCAAAACCCTCAGAAAAGCCTCCCTCTGAAAATAATGGCGTGCTGGCAGATCATCAGTAGTCTCAGAACAGACTCCTCCACAAGCCATTCCTAAGGAATACAGACCAGACCTAACTCCCATGTCTTTTGAACCTCTGGGACCTCATGGCTCATACCTAAACTTTGTTATCAGGAAGGTAAGTTGCTCACCTTACTATCAGGTGCCCAGCAAAAAAAAAAATTCATAACAATTCAGGATTGGTAATAATTTTATTTTGAGTCAGTGTAAACAAGGTTTCAAAGCAGGGCCAGAGCTGTATAGCGTGAGAGTGTGTTTAGATGCAGAAAGAATACCGGTACATGTTTCTATCACAGTTTTGAAGGTGGTATGTAAGTGGCTATCTTTGAGGAAACAGGAAGATCCCCAGTGTACAAAAGCACCAGCAATTTACTACCCTACACCAGCAAAAGACTAAGCTCTGCAAAATACATCCGTGTGACCCCTGTGAACTGGATTCAAGTTCCCTTCCAAAATACCACGGTATTGTTGTTTTCCCCTTAAAAGTTTCCCTTGGATACTAAGTAAGTAGAATAGGTTTTATAAATAAGAAAAGTGAGAGCAAACATGAAGCAATCACCCCGAGTCCGATCTGTCTCTGCCCACAAGCCTCACCATTGACAGGCTTTTGGTGGTGTGAGTCCACAAAGTGCCTGGGGTTCTCGATGGTATACTTGAGGTCCCGAATAGTGTGAGAACTGTTCCCCTCGCTCCATATCCCCTTCTTAGCTGCCTTTGCTTGTTCCTCACATTCCGCAAGCCGGTTCTGCTCAGGGCTGCAAAATGAAAAATAAGCATGCGTGGTTGTTAGTGAGTATGCAACAGAAATACCAGGATCTTCTTCGACTCTGGGTTTCTGCAGTATCTTCTCTTCTTGAAGAGACCACCACATCCGTTTATCAATAGTTTCAGATCCAAAACTATAACCACCACGAGTGCAACTTCTAGATTCCAGATTTATTCCCTGAAACAGCTTCAATCCTAACAGCATTTAATGAGAAGACCCAAAGAACGCACATCTTAGTACTGCCACTAGCAGTGATTACAAGAGAACAAGACGGTGACTCAGAAGCAGCTGGGGGGGTGGGGTGGGGGGGATGACAGGCAGATTCATTTAACTACCCCAGATTCTGGAACTGAGGTCCGGGCAGAGCTCAGAAGGATTTGGTGCAGGGAAGGTAATTAAGAATCCCCCTTGTTCCCTGTTGTCTACAAAACGGAGCTGGGGAATGCAGAGCAAATACTTTATTGCAGACAGTATCACGCCAAAACAACTTACATATTCAGTAAGGCCAGCTAAGCAAGCGATTTGAAACAGTTAAGACTCCTTCATCTGGAAGGAAACCAAACTATTAATACATACGAGAGCACCCGGAAAGTCAGCAGGTAAACAAAACCAAAAAAGAAAGCAAAGAAAAAAACACCACCAGCTATGGCTCTGCTCCTCTCTCTCACACAGACCTGAGTAAAAGAACTGAGCAGTGAATTTCACAGCCATTCCTGTCTCTACACCTGGTTCCATCAGTGGCTAGATGCACAAACTGCATCTCCACCTTGATCAGAAGGGATGCCTGAGCAGGGATCCCTGCCCTGTGACCTCTCAAACCAGAAGTCTTCAGTAACTGTCTTCCCCAAGCCCAACAGACAACCACATCCTCAGGGACCCAAAATGGCCAGAAGTTGATGGAAAAATGTAGCTTAAGATACAGAAGCAAACACAGGAACTGATAAAAGGAGGCTTTAAGTCAGGACAACTTCGGAGAAAAAAGAATCAGTAGACCAGGGGAAGATTACTCTGTTGAGATGGTACGATCCTGCTATGGGTATTTTAACCCATTTCCTGTTTAGAAAAATAAAAGTGAGGCTCGCTGATATGTTCATTTAATTTTACATAAACATGTTCATTGAGATTGAAGCAAATCTAACTGGTTTTCAATGTGAAAACGGAATATAAAACTGTTCTTGAAGTTACTTCTGAATAGAATTTCTCTAATCCTAATGTAACAGAAATGCATATGATAATGGGTATTTATTAGTTTTTTCATGCACAAAAATGCTGTTTTCTAGGATTTGACATTTTCAGTGATTGAGAATTACTATATTTTGTAAATGAAAATACCATTACTAAAACCAGAAGGCTGTAAGTAGGATAACATCATTTGTTTCTGAAGACTATCAATATATTACAACGATGCGAAAATAATAAAAGCGAACTATTTCATGGCAAACTTTGGGATAAGGCTAGGACTGTAATTGCGTGTTATCTCAGGGTAAACGCTGCAGCCGCAAGTGCTGCCACTGAGTATTCTCAGGGCAAACAGGGAATAGGTTAAAAATTCTGGGAAAGCTGGGATGGCTCAGCAGGTAAAGCACTCGCTTTGAAGCCCCGAGGACCAAGGATAGAATCCCGGCCCGGCCCGTGCAGACCCACATGCTGAGCTGGGGTGTGCCCCCAGTTCAGTTCTTGCTGGGACCTATGTGGGAGGCTCCCGGCCCAGTTCCTGCCCTGCGCAGCCCTGTGCCCGCCTGTGGAGTGAAACTATATGGAAAACTAATGTCAACTATGGAGACTGCTCTGGGCCCTCCCTCTTTTCTCAGTCTCTCTCTGTCAAAAATCAATAAACTAAATCTTAAAAAAAAAAAAGAAAATTCTTCATTTTGGTTGCAAACTGAATTCCTAAAAGAATCAGTGTTTAACAGTAATCATGCCTGCAACTGTCCTTAAGATACAACTTCAGCATGCTTCCAAAAACACCACCTAAAACAAATGTCTTAATTCTACAAATTCCCACATGCTCACACCCCAATTATAAGCTCCAGCAAATGACTCTCTGAGGTCAGAAAGGACGGCAGAAGTTCATGGTGAACTAGTGGGCCCCAAGGCTATGAAAGCAGGAAGAATGCAAACAGCACGTGTTTGCCTTCGCTCACCCCCACCATTGGCACCGTCCATGCAAAAATTTACCCAAAGCTCTTTCTAAAGCGACAACAGTCATATACTTGCAAGGACCTAATGGTTTAAACAGCATCTTTAGCCTCCAAATTACTGATGTGGCATATCACTTTTCAGAGACTAAAGTGTTAATTAAAGCCAGCTGCAATCTATCCTGCTGAGAGCCAACACTGCTGAACTTGAACAGGACACATGAGCTATAAAGCTTACATAACTAACATTCATTTCTAACAAGTTCACACTGCCATTAGCTAAACAAATCCATTTTTACCTACTACTTATTAAGTAGCTACAGATCGATAGAGCAAAACAGACTTAAAAGGCTTTAGAGAAATTTTCCCTGACTTTAAAACAGAACCATTGAGCTCTTGTCAGTTTCACTAGATTCTAAGCAGAAGATTTTGCTTTGAATTCTATTTATTCATTCCATTTTATTGTTTATTGTTCTTATTCCTTGCACGTAATATATTACATATCTATTTTGTATTGGTTTATTGTCTGTCTCCCCATTAAAATGGTAGCAGAAGCTCAGTCTGTCTGTTCACTGCTCTATTCTCAGTGCCCAGAAAACAGCCTGGCACATACTAAGTGCTCACTAAATCTTTGGGGATGGAAGAATAAATACTCTGAAACTGACTATCTAAGGTGTAAGACATAGTCTGTTGACTATTATGAAGAAAAAAGCTGCCTTGTCTAAAAGCCTGTTTTTAAAGGGGTACACACAGCAAATGCCACTAACGAATACCAAGTGACCTGCTGGCTCGATAATCCACATCTGAGCAGCAATGTCCTATAGGCCAGACAGCACCAGAAGTTACCCATTTAAAGTCTGGGGGAAAAGAGTGAAAATGCAGCAAAGCCAACGTAAAGCTGACTACTCAACCTCCCCTGAGTGATCGCAGCTCTCACAGTGGAGCTGAGGGAAGTCAGAGGGTCAGAAGAGTAGTGGAGACTTACTTATTGGCTCTCATGCCTTCTCTCCGGGTGGCCAAGCCCTCTGCAACCAGAGACTCTGCAATGTTTTCCCCATTGGTATCTGAGGAGGAAACAAAGGGAATTAAACACACGTTCAAATCTGCCCCCAAAGGCAACAGAGCTCAAATGGAGCCCACAGCTCACCCTCAGCTCCTCAAGGAGAATGCTGCTGCCAGAGAACTGGATGGGCAGCAAGGCAGTGCTGGGTTTTTTCAGAAAACCTCTCCCAAAATGTCTAGTCTCTAAGACCCAAAGGTCTATAAATCCTTCTCAGGACTTGGTTTCTAATTTTCTTGTGTATCTCCCAGGCCAAAGGCAATTTCAGGAACAACTGGAGACTGACAGGAAAGGAAGACACATGTGGCAGCCCAGGAGAGCATAAGGAACATTGACCCAAGGAGGAGGCCTGGAGCAGAATACAAATTCTGCCACTTAATAGCGGAGACAAGGCCTGTCAGTATCTTCATTTACTCATCTGCAAAACGGGATGAGGACCTGCCTAGATGGGTTCTTGTGTGAATGAAACAATGTCTATCAATCACCATGCACACAGGAATTAAAAACACATGACAGATTTGTTTAGGATTGTCTATTATTACACTTTACACCAGAGAGTCCCAATTCCTCTCAGGATGTCCTATTTGCTGCTCCAACGAGACATCAAAACAAGCTACACCATTTGACAAACACTTTCTCCTGCTGTCACAGAGACACAGGGGACAGCATCTACATGTCTAATCTCACACAGCTGCCTCAAGAGCAGGCAAAAACATGAGGTTAAACATAAAACCCAGCCTGATTAGATTTTACCTGGGCACTAGAAACGTTAATTGTAGTTCCATGCTATTGAAAAAGCATTTAGGCTCTGTATATTCTCTTAAATCTTTGCTTGTCAGCCAAAACAATATAGGAAGACATCTAAGAGGGAATCATCGCATAAAAATCTTTAATATGGCAGAGAACAAGCTCCTACATCAACTGAGCCACAGCAGCCTAGCTGAGACGTAATGTCAGCACAGGATAAAATTCTGTAAGATTTATATTTGGCATGCTATACAGTGACTTCTGCAAGCAATAACAAGCATATACACCATCCACAAATTCAACCTAAATGACTTGCCATTAGCATGCCCATATTTATGCAGAAGCAAATCATCAGCCTCTTCCCAAGAAAAGGTAAGATCAATGATATTTACACAAACAATGCTCAGGTTCTGAGGCTGAATGTGGGTCACAAGAACCTTCTCACTGAGGCCAGACACACACACACAGCTATCTGACATTACTCAATGTTACACTGGTTCTTTCAAAGCAACAGGAATTCACAAAGAATGGAAAGTCAAAAGGAAGGATTCAATAATTAAAGGAAAAGTCGAGCAGGAAGGGGCCAAGAAGTCAAGGGGTGAAAGAATGAAGCCCTGCGTGCAAACAAGGTGGGTGGCCATAGAACCAGTCAGTCAACAGCTCATCCAAGAGCTCGCAGACACTCTCTTGGCATAGAACATTCTGATAATGGCTGTCAGCGGGCCCACTTCTAAAAACTGAGTTTCCATTACTCCTTCAGAGGAAGAAAAAATACATTTCTCTGGGCCAGCTCCCATGGGAGACAACAAAACGTGATGCACAGAATACTGAAAACAGGAATTTGTACAGCAACCATCTGCTTCTTGCTTATTACTTATCACGTTATGAATCTGATCAAATCACAATTGAGGAGGGTTTGACACTAAGGGCAGGTAGGTAACTATATTTTCTCCAAAAGTCAGAAGACTGATCATCTCTTTTTTTAAATAAGTTGTATTTAGGTTAACCACAACTTCTCAAAATTTACCATTCTCTCCATCAAAAAAAAAAAAAAAAAAAAGCTACAAAAAGGAATATCTGAATACTAATTAATTATCTAAGCGACTATTTCCTTCCATTAGAATTGCATTAGAGGGGAAGCTGGGATGGCTCAGGGGGTTAAGCGCTCGCTTTGTGGCTCTGGGGACCAAGGATCAAACCCCGGCCCCGACCCAGGTGGACCCATATGTTGAACTGGGTTGTGTCCCCAGTTCAGCTATTGCCAGGGCCTCTGTGGGAGGCTCCCGGCCCAGTTCCTGCCCTGCACAGCCCCTCACCCACCTGTGGAGTGAAACTATATGAAAAACTAATGCTGTCAACTATGGAAACTGCTCTGGGCCCTTCCCCTTCTCTCTGTCTATCTCTCTCTCTGTCAAAAAACAATAAAAATAAATCTTAAAAAAAAAAAAAAATTGGCATTAGAGTTGGTTAAAGTATGTATCTCAGTGAAAATATTAAACATAAAGCCATTAAGTCCTTAAAACTGAAAGATGTACCGTAGGTAATTTCAATCCTTCACTCATTACATATTTACTGATCACATACTATGAACCAGGCTTTATTCTAAACATTAGTATGCAAACTACTAAATTATATCCAGTTTGTAATTTGGTTCAGTTTAGAAGATGAACTTTCTTAAAAAACAACTTTAAAGATAAAAGCTTTAAGTGTCAAATTCTCTTAATAAACTGACCATTTTTGTTGAAGACTAAGGTTATTTAAATGAACTCTTAAACATGGGCTCTTTAGATAGATATCTGTGCCTACAATTATCTGTAGTCCAGTGAGGTCTCTCTTAGGATAACAGAAGACTGACCAACTGTTATAGAACTGGAACTTTTTTAGATAATGAAATCTGTGAACAACTGCATTTTGAAGACAGTGCACTTCTATCCCAACAATAATGCTAAAGAGTTTTTATTTCCTATTGTATTATTTGAATTATGAGTAAAGGGCGAATCTTTTTGAAAAGATTCCAACTATTTCTATAACTTCCCATTCTATCAAGAAGCAGATACCCATTTTCTGGGAGGCTGAGAAAGGTAGTATTTCTCTACTGGGTAAATCAGACAAGACACTTCCAAGATCAAGCCCTACCTCTGCAATTAGAATCAGACTCTTAAGACAATGTCGTGAGCCTCACTATTCTACCCTTTGCACTTACTTCTAGCACTAACTACCGTACCTAAATCACACAGATTATATAAAGCTGCTCAGATGAAAGGTTCTTTTATCAAAGAACCACAGGAAACTTAAAAAAAAAAAATGTTTCCAAAATAATTACAGATGAACACAAATGTTTTATGCTTTACAAAGAATATTCTACCAAGTCTTTCAATGTCCTACTTCTGTTCAAACACTAGTCCACAATCTTACTCTCCCTCTACTCAATCTAAAAGACCGAAACATCTAATATCCCATGAGCCATGTGGCCCAACTAGATAACAGGCATATGTGTGCACACAGAAATGTATTTACCGAGCACATAATCTGTGCCTGAGCTAGGTGCTTTACATATATTAACACTATCTCTTTAAATTTACAAATAAAGTAACTAGGGCTTAGAAAGGTTAAGTTAAGGGTTAAGTAAGAGTTCATGAGGGGAGAGCCAGAATTCTAACCCCTAGGCACACAACTCCAAAGTCTGTGCTATTTCCATTCAATAATAAAACACATGGCTTGCTAAAAACCACAAGCCCTTAGCAAATCTTCCTTTCCTAAGGAGAGTCCCCAATGATGAAAAGAAAAACCACAAAATAGATGAAGGAAATAGACGATGCAATCAGAAATCTATAGGAATTCAATTAACACTATGGCCTAGAAAGAGAGCCATTAAGTTCCACAGGCTGAGGCCTAAATCCAGGGAAGAATGCCATGCACGCTGCACAACATACACCTGGCCCAGGCCAGGAAAGCAGGCCTGGGAGTACACAAAGAACTGGGACCGTGGGGTACACCTCTGCACCTATGTGCCAGGAGCTTTAGCATGCAAAGCATATTCAGCTACATCAACAGCCAACTCTCCCACCACCACCAGCACTCACATGGGCCTCCCACCAGATGAAAACTGGTCTTTGGAGGAGCTTTAGACTCAAGAGTGCTCACTTTGGCAGCACATATCCTAGACTCAAAGAGAGATGCACCTTTCCTCCTTGCTACTCACCTTTTCCAAGGTAGATCATACCATACTCTCGCCCCTGGGGAGTCTTGTTTTCTATCGTGAAACAGACTTCCTTCCCAATCAACTTCTTCCGAAGGAACTCTCGAGCAGGAAATGCCCAGGGCTGAAAGGACAAAACAAACATGTAACATGAAAACTACTTAGTTCTCTACCACAATCACATCCAAGTTCACTCCTTCAGTATCCTGGCCATGCGCTAGGCCTGGGGGAGAATATAAACATGAAATGCACACCAAGCAGATGACACACTTAGAGAGCTCATAAAAAGGGTCTAGTAGCTGGTTTAACTAGCATATAGGCCCTAAGAACAGGCTTCATGGTTTTCCAGATGCCGGCAGTAATACTTTTTCCCTATCACCATCTATTTAGAGCTATAGCTTACTTCATGAATAATAATTGCCAATAATTTTATAGCACTTACATGTGCCAGCCACTATTCTAAATGCTTTATATTTATCAACCCCTCCTGAGTGGGAAGTCCAGGCACCAGGAACTTGCCTAACCATAGGGACATCATAAGCAACAACGACAACTTCCGTTTGCTCGCCCCTTTCCAGTCTACAATGCACTTTTGCTGGCTTAAACTAGCCTGAAACCAGTTCAAGGAATTGTCAGAGTAAAGATAAGACTCTAGTGCTGTCATTTCACAGTAAACCCCCTACTCAAGTAGGAGCCTCGCTCATGTCATGTCCTGCACCTCACTAAAGAACTGCCAACAGAGTTGAGAAGGGTAAGAACTACTCTCCCCCAAAATCTCTTCTACTACTCTAGTACAAAACTATACCAGTGGGACCCTGCACAGGTCCCAGAATCTTAGGGAAGACATGAGTGCCAGGCCCGGGTACAGGACCACCTTGACACGGACACAGGAGTGAGCCACACATTCACACCATGGAAAACAATCTCCATGTGATCTCAAGACCTTGTGCAAAGGGATGGTTCTATCCCATCCCCAGCCCATCGCTGCTCAGATGGTACAGATAATGTGAGGCGCCTCCTCTGAAGCAGCCCTGTCAGTCAGCTGCCACAGGCTCTCAAATGATAGTTTGGACCCAGTTCAGTGCTCCAAGTTCCCTTAGAAAGGAAACGAGAAAGGAGGGGTTAGGAGTTCAAGGAACTTACGATCAGCAGGAGCTCAAGTGCAGAAAAAATGCAAAGTATAAATGGGAAAAGGGGTATACAATAGATATATACTGTTTATTATAATCTCATGTAGCCCCAGAACTCGGGTTACACACGGGAAAGGCACAACAGCAGTACATCCATGGCCCCCCCAAAAACTCTCTGAACTTTTCTCAGCCCATGAAGATTATTCCATGGGGTTATACAACCTGCAATTCGAGAAGAAAAACACCCATACAACCACAAGCCAAGCAAACCACCGAGCTGTGTTCACTCATTCAGTCCTGTTATATAACGCAAACTGTGGATGGTTCTAGGAGGAACTGATTTGAGTGAGTGCTCTCGAAGACACAAAGGCAAGCTTACACTAACTCAATCCATGTTCTCTCCTCAAGAGTATAAGCAAGTAAAGCAATCACTCAACCAACAGAGTTCACCATATTTCTATGGATTCTGCCCTACTCCTAAAAAATAAGAACAGATACCTGTCACCAGCATCTAATGACTGAAAAATGAACCCAATTATCAAACTAGCACAGAAATACTAGTGGATCAAGTAACACAGGCTCCGCCCATTTTTATTAACTTTGTGGTCCACTTATTCTAAAAACATCCTCAACTGCAGATTGTTTAGGATTTAATTCTGAGTGCCACACTATCTAAAATTCAGTTAACACACTTGGAAAAGCTCCGATAAAACAAGTACTCCTAAAGACCTTGGTGAAAACTAATTTGTCAAGGATCAGTTCACAAAGGAAATATCTACCCCTGCGGGAAAACCTCCAATATCTACCACTTAGGCAGAATTACTAAAAGCTCTTAAAGCCTGCTGAAGGAGCCCTCTTCTCTAAGGACCTTGCATTTTACAGCTTGGTCAGTCACTGGACTAGAAGAGAAAGTCACACTGGAGGTTTTGATAAGGACATATATACCTAATACAAAAAAAAAAAAAATTTTTTAATTTCTAGAATCTTCCTTTTTTCTTAATTAAGCCTGTCTTCTCAAGTTGTGTTCCACCCAGAGTTGGGCAAATTCATTAACTGGGTAAGATATTATATGAAGAGAGGCAACTAGGAGACTCAGGACAGTGAGTGGCCACCTCAGTCCTCACAAGGGCAGCAGAACATTCTGGAAGAAAAGTCTCTGTGAAAGCATTCACAGACGACAGCCAGAAGAAGGCTGCCTGACGGAGAAGGCAGCCTCTCAGAACAACTTGAAGAACCAAGCACAGGGAAACTCGCTTAAAGCATTTATCAAATAAGGTCCAACATGGCCTAACACAAAGAAATGATTGTGGTCTGTTAAGTGATATCTCAGGGTCTTACCTAAGAAGCAAAAGGCCCTTAAGGAGTTGGGACTCAAAATTTCCTCTTCCCTTTAGTATGCCCATCAGTAGGAGATCTAGCAGCTTGCTCTAGACCCAAGCAAGGTTCTGATGTCCACCACGATGTAATGGACTTTTTAATTACAATCTTTTCTTTGGACCATATAGACTCCTGAATTACCGGAACAAGATTAAATCCCACAACCATATAAAACCATAAAGGTAACTACTTTTGGGGTCTGACCCAATGTTTAATAGCTCTTGTCCTTCCTTCTCTTCTAATCACTCCACTGTACCACCTATATAGGTAACTAATCCCTCTCCACCCCAACCATTCCAGCACCCCAATTCTCAACAGTTCCAGTGAAAACAGGACTGTGATATTCATGTCTAGATCTCTCATGAAACCAACACAGAGCTTCACACATAACAGGAGCTCAATAAATCTGTGGGAAATAAATATATAATTCCCAGTGTCCATCAATGCAGTATCTAGGCTGCCTAGAGTAGCTAGGCAATGCTGGGGATTAGCCTGTGATAGGGCAGTGACAGCAGGGGACATACTGTGGGGCTGCTTTTATTGCCACAGGACTTAGGAGAAAGCTGAGGTTGTGTGAAAGAACGTATCATGAGGGAAGGCAGAGAATAATCAAGTGAATGATATTTGGGACCATGAAACAAAGGGAAGCAAACGAGCAATAATGTATGTCCCTGACTTTTTGAATGTGAAAATAGCAGACCATGTGCTCAAAAACAATGCTTTGATAAATGGAAAGCCAGAGAGAAAGGGTAGGGCCACATTGTACAATCCACTGATTCACCCCCCAAAGAGATGCTCAGGTCCTTTTCCTCATTATTCACAGAAATGTTTATTTACTACACACCTGCTTCATGCCAGGTACTGACCAGCCTGAGAGGAGAGAAGGTCCCTCCTCTCAAGGAGCTTATGGTCTAGTAGAGTAAGACATATAGAAATGGAATTAAATGTTATGAATGCTACAACAGCACCAAAAAAAAGGACAATGAAAGGAGATACGTGTGACTTCTCAGGACGTAGAATCTTCAGAGATGGGGGCACAGGTGGGGAAGAAGCTCCTGATGAAGGGAGCAGCATGAGCTAAGGCACAAGCAGGCAGGACTCAAGTGGCTCTTAGAAGACCTGAGTGCTCCAATTTGGTTGGAACTTAACGTCCCAGAGGGGGTCAGTAAGAGAACACGAAAGGTCAAACCTCAAACGGGTTTCAATCCCACACTATAGCATTCAGATCTGTCACAGAGGAAATGAGGAATCAATTGAGCATCTGGGAATGACACCAAGCAAGGAAATCGATGTAATTATTTTTCAGAAAGTTCTGGGAGCCTACAGAGAAAAGACTAGAAGGAAGAAGGTTCTGGGAGCCTACAGAGAAGGGATTAGAAGGAAGAAGGCTCTGGGAGCCTACAGAGAAGGGACTAGAAGGAAGAAGGCTCTGGGAGCCTACAGAGAAGGGATTAGAAGGAAGAAGGCTCTGGGAGCCTACAGAGAAGGGATTAGAAGGAAGAAGGCTCTGGGAGCCTACAGAGAAGGGATTAGAAGGAAGAAGGCTGAAGACAACTATTTCAACATTCCAAGCGTACTAGCAGAGTTAAACAAAGAACAGTAGGAGTAGTATTGAAGTTTCAAGACTGGAGAAAAGAGGTTTTAAGGAGGCAGAATCTCTAGGTCTTGATGAAGTCCTAGATGTTGGGGGGATCCAGGGCAGAGGGAGGGGTTGAAACAAGATGGAAGGAAATCAGGTTTCTGAGTTGGGTTACCAGTTGGCATCACTGCTAACTTGAGCCCGAGCAGCTTCAAGGGCCTGGCAGGGGGTAACCAGATCACAGCAGGACCAGGAAAGACTGGATTATTAGGACAAAGAAACAGTGACTGGCTGGAGAACGGTGAAATCTACCGATGTCAAATACTTCATGTCACAGGGACCCTTGAAGAGTTACCAGAAGAAACTCAGTGAGACCGAGTTCCTGTGAAAGAAACAAAAAGCACTAGGTCACATAATTACTATAATGAAGCTATACTGAGAGCTGGGATCAGATGACATGGTGTTCTTCCAGCTACAACAGCTCTAAGATTTTATCATACTGTTACATAGGCTACCATTAACATATTTTAGAACAAGCTCCAAATGGACTTGTGTTTCTCTGCCCTAGATTCTCACCCACAAAACAGGAAATTAAAACCCTTCTTTCCTAGAGGCTACACTACTTCTTCCTTCTGGGGAAATGAACTTGGTCAGCATTAGCCGGCTAGGGTCAACACTCCTCTCCTCTCAGAAGCCGTTAAGCTGTTACACAATACACAAATGAAAGGAGAACTATTCAAAATGTCAGTCAAGAAAAGCACTTAGTACCCAAAATTTGAAAAGTGCTGAGATTCAGTCATTGGTGTTTGGTCTAACAGTACTAAGAGTATTTGTAATGGCAGAAATTAACAAATAACACCAGTGATTACCACCACTAAGATTTATTAAGTAATTTATAGGCATGTGTTAAGCACTTCCCTATTATACTTGTGCTCACTGAGGAAAGACCCAATGAAAAAACCTGATTTTGATCTACTTATAGTCATTACCCCAAGACTCTGATTACTGTCGACAGCAGAATTTGGGGTGATTTTTCTCTATTCTCTGTAACATTGTTTCACTGTCTTCTTAATTCAAACAAAATGCCTTTTTATTATAAAAACAACAAAACATTTTCCTTAAATAGAAGATCCCCGTGAGCCGCTTTTTCTTCTTCACTCGTGTCAGGGAGCAGTAGAGGAAAGCTGAGGTACCAACTTGCTCAACATCAGGTTGGGACCAAGGACAAATCATTAGAATCCTGAAATTTCATTTTTGATAACCAAAGTACAAGTGCTAATGTTTCAAACTATAGGAGCCAAGAAGGACTCAGCAGCTTCCGGGAGAGACAAGACCTGAAGGAGTCCCTGGAAGACCACCAAGAAGGGGGTGTTCAGGCATCAGAGGTGGGGGACCCGGGGGATGGAGGCGATGGTGGAATAAGAACTCAGAAGTTTCTCAAATCGCTGTAACACAATGGTTCTTGACTACTACGAAGCCACAACTGCCTTGAGAAACTGATAAAAGCTCCCGTCCTTAAAAATGCATGTTTACACAACATTTTGCAAAAACTTCATGGGATTCTGCTGCCTTTAGGGGTACATGGAATCCAGATTAAGAATCTGTAATGAAGCACAGGCCTTTATTACATTTATAGTATATCATCATTTAGAAAAATGAGTGTCTGCTCGTATAGGCAATAAATATCTCTGGAAGGAAAAAAAAAGACATTAGTAACATACTCCTTGGAAAGAAGAATTAAATTTTTCACTAAATATCCTTCTGAATGTTGAGAATTCAAACACAAGGTAATAACAGAGCTCTGCCATAATCAATGCCAATCTCAAATGGCCAAGACTACTTAGGGAATGTTCTAACCTATTCCAAGAGAAGAGTGCAAACACCAACAAACCTGAAGAGGCTCCAAGCCTAGGGGTAAGGGTATGAAAAAGAGCCCCAAGCCTGGGGTTACTGCTAAGGGTACTGAATGCACAAACCCACATAGTGTCTTGTGGGTTAGGCTGACCAGATGCACTGTTTTAAATGTGACAGAAAACAACGGTACTGTCCTGTTTCAGACGGTGCGTATGGTCAGCCTCGTCTCACTGGGCTAAAGTCAAGGTGTCAGTAGGCTGATCAGATGTCCCCTTTGAAATGGGACATGACAATACTGTTGTTTTCTGTCCTGTCTAAAAAGGGACGTCAGGTCAGCCCACTGTGGGTACATCCAGCAACATCAGTCCTGTAATATAAAAACACTCACAATACACAGAAAAGAAAGAGTACATCAATTCTGTATCAGTCTAAGAGGAGATGGCGCTGAACTGAATCCACGGCCTTGCAGGGCCTCAGCAGCACTGACCTCATCAGGAGTATCTTTTGCATCTGGTTGTGTCGCAGCCGCCCGGCGGGCAAGGTTTCCAGCTCGGATGTTGCTGAGGTTGATCTGCCTCTCTGGGGGAGGCCCGCCACGAGGCTGCCCTCGGACAATGATGGCGCAACCTGAGAGGACCTGAGTGTGGGGAGGCAGAGAAAAGAGGCAATTAGCGGCCTAGAGATGATGGCACCAGAATGCAGATCGCTCAGTAGTGGATCCCCAACACCTAGAACAGTACTTGGCACCTTGGAGGTTCTCAAATATTTAAGCAACTAAGTGACTAAATGAAAGGGACTGCTTTTAATCTTATAAAAGAGAAATATTCACATAAAAATTTGGGCTAGCAGAAGCTGGGATGGCTCAGCGGGTTAAGTGCTCGCTTTGCAGCCCCCGAGACCAGGGATCAAATCCCGGCTCTGGCCCATGTGGACCCATTTGCTCAACTGGGATGTAGCCCTCAGTTCAGTTCTTGCTGGGACCTATGTGGGAGGCTCCCGGCCCAGTTCCTGCCCTGCACAGCCCCGCGCCCACCTGTGGAGTGAAACAATATGGAAAACTAATGCTGTCCACTATGGAGACTGCTCTGGGCCCTCCCCCCTCATCTCTGTCTCTCTGTCTGTCTCTCTCTCTGGCAAAAACCAATAAACATAAATCTTTATTTTTTGGGGAATAGACTCTGAAATGACAGACCCAAAAATACAAGTAGGAATCAAACACATGAGAGAAGACACGACATAGACTGGGGTGAAGAGTGCGTGAAGCATGGAGGTTAATACCCTTTGTTATTTCACCCCTTCTAGCACCTACACCTGTGCTCGTTTCAATTATTCTGAAGGTAAATGTCTCCATCCACATACCCCATTCTAGGGCAGCCTCAGGCAGTGGACGGCCCAGGAAAAGGGGAAACTGGAGGAAGTCTCCATACACCATGCAGAAAGAGCAGAGTGAGAGCCGTGCAGCCCAAGCCCAGTGCTCACCCTTTCACTGCAGACAGTGCTCACTGTCTAGGCTAAGAGAGGAACACAGACCTCCTCCAGAAAACCCATGCTCTAGAGCGGGGATGCCCAACCTGGGGTCCAGGACGGCTTTGAAGGCGGCCCAACACAAATTCATAAACTTTCTTACATTATGAGATTGTTTTGTGGATTTGGGGTTGTTTTCCTTTTTAGCTCATCAGCTATCACTAGTGTTAGTATATTTTCTGTGTGGCCCAAGACAATTCTTCCAGTGTGGCCCAGAGGAGCCAAAAGGTTGGAAACCCCTGCTCTAGATGATGAAAACAGGAGAATCTAAGATGCACCTTATGGTTCTCAAGCACAGTAGTTCCTTTCACCTTTCTAATCAAAGGCTACAGGTGTAGAACCCATGTGCAAATGTGAAAAGAGCTCTGAAGCTCACTGGTATTTAACTTTTAAATATTTGCAGGAGGGAAGAACAGAGGATTTCAAGTGGGAGAAGAGAAGAAAAGGCATAAATAAAAAAATGACAAACGTCACCCCCGTTGTCTTTGCTCAGTGAGGCACGACTTAACAGGTGGGGGGCTCGAGTCCTGGCCTCCCCAGGTTGGAGAGACTCATTTCCACGCTTCAGCCAAGAAAAGCTAACAGAACCTGGACATTTTAGAAACTGACCGATGGTTGCCGTTACTAAATTTGAATAAAAGTTAGACAGAGCCCTGTGGCAGACAAGACTGCGGAGCTGTCTGCAAGAACGGTCCTTGAAAAGGAAGCTGAAAAGGAACCAAAGGAGGAAGAAAAGAGTACGCAGGGAAGCCACTCCAATGCACATCTGCTTAGCTGGCAATTCTCCATCTCTCCACCTTTAATTAATGCTTTAAATTGTGAAATATTAATATAAATACAGAAGCACATTTAAACATATGTTAAAGAGTAAGGTAAAACAACTGAGTAATCACCGCCCAAGTTAGAAACTAGAACACAGCCAAAACCTGGGGCTCACTCACTCCCTCTGTGCCTCTCTGCTGTGGCCTCTTCCTTCTCCCAGCTGCCACCACTATCCTGACCACTGTGCTGATCCCTCTCTTGCTTTTCTGTACAGTTTTGCCAGCTAAGTACACATCTCCAAGCAATATGGTTTCATTGTGCCTACTTCTGAACTCTGTATAAATTAAGTCTACTGCATGAACCCATCAATGATTTGCTTCTTTTGCTCATTGGGGTTTTTATTTTGGGGGTTGTTTTTTGTAAAACCTATTCATGTTGACGTGAAAACACTAGTTTATGCACTTTCACAGCAGTATAGTATTCCTCTGCATGAATATACCACAATTCATCTACCACTACTACTACCTTTTTACAGAAACTGTTCAACAAATAGACACATCCCAATTTATTTTAAATTAGTGCTAAGATTAATATCTCAGTATTCACAATACCTTCAGCACACAGACCTTGGTCTAAATAAACACCTCCTCCCTGGCTACACCATGACACACATAATAAAGGACTGTCTTCCTGACCAGGTACAAGTCATGTGCTTCGCTTTTATCCGTTCTGTTCAAGTGTGACCAGCAATTAAACTCTACAGCCTCCAACCCAACAGCCTAGCTAATACAGCCTGTCCTGAGAGCTCAGGCCCTGGGAATCATCCCAGGGAAATGACCTAAAAAAGACAAGCTCTGAAAACAAAGCGGAGCCAGGAAGGAAGAGGTCTACTAAGGCAGAGGATGCTTGATGCTCCTAAAATGAGGAGGCCAAAGGAAGAAAGTGAGGAGCTTAGATCTGATTCACTCATCATTTATTCGTCACGAGTGGCAAAAGCAAGAACAGCACAGTGTGAAATGCCTGTGTGTGAATCATTCATGCACCAACTCCAAACAGGCCTCAGGAGAGCCCCGCTGCATGCGAGTATAGCAGGCAAACCACAGCATCTGTCTCCAGTGCCCTCTCCTCGCTTTCGGTCAAGTGTTCACAAAAACCAGTAAAGCGTTGCCCCGAGAGCTAGTGCCTCTTGGTAAGCCCAGATGGAACAGCTAAGGCCCATTTACAAGAACACTCACCTTGGCTGATCAAGGTAAATTCCCATAAGTGAGCAGTGACCCAGGATAGGAAACAATCCTTGTTTCTCAAGTCTGACAAAGACCATTGAAAAGCTCAAGACAGAATGACTGATGAGAAGAGGACCCCGCTCCTTCCTAAATACCAGACAGGTGTTACCTCTAATGCCTCTACCTAGTACACAAAGCTGCTGGGGGACAGTGGGTCTATAACTCTTGTCCTGACCCCATTAAGGGCTTTAGCAAACAACTTGTGCATAGGAGTCTTGCAAAGATTCTTTTGTACACTCTCTCCTCTCTCCCAATGCTATTCTAAAAACTGTTACCAGAACTTCTTCACATTATTGCACCAAATAATGCCATTCAGACAATAGTCAATGCTCAAACAAATATAGGAGAGATGACTTTTACTTTATAGGCTGCTCTCTAGACCTTTTATACTAATAAATAGACAAAATCAAGCAGCAGTCACCAATTCAACTTCCTAAGCTACAAGAATAGCTATTCTTGTGGCAGACATTGCTATTCCTACTCCCCCAGGAGGAAAGAACTCACTGACATGTGTACATCTTTCCTTCTCATTTGGCCATAATAGAGAGATATGAAGAGACCTGTCTATACCAGAACTGTTTCCTTCCTACTTTTTATATAGGAACTGAAATAGTTCAAAACACTTCACCTCCTTTCTGCTTTCTCCATTTCATCTTCCAGGTATGTGCTGTTAAAGACGCCCTCTACCTGCCTGGTTTGTCAACAGTCTTTATTCAAGTTCTTCCTCCAAAATATTTTAATGACCTTCTCTATCTAAAGTTCCCCAACAAATAAAGCCAAGGAGAAATGGCTTCCTCGGAGAAAAAAAATACTTAAAATGTGTTTAATTAAAACATGAAAAAGACAAAGGTCTATATACCCAACTTATGTCTTGTGGCACCAAAACAAGTCATTTTTCCTCTGCGAAAAACCTAACATCTAAGCTGATTTTTATAGTTTTATTCAGTGATTGATTCCTTATCATTTAATTCACCGTAAATTTAGTGAGTGACTACTATGTGCCAGGCCTTGTTCTAGGTAAGTGGCACCCTTCAGAGAAATAAGACAAAAATATCTGTTGTTAGAGGGCTGACATTCTAGTGGGAGAAACAAACAATAAACATACAAAGTAAAATATGTTTGTTTAGCAGAATTTTAATTTCAAAAGAATATTAAGATTGAGAAGAAACTGTCATGGGTAATTGTTCTGCCAAAGCTGTACTAATTCATATTGCAAACTTTCATGGATGCGGTAATTATCCTTAATTGCTAATTTATAGGGCATAGAAAGCAAGTCATATGGTAACTGCTTTATCCAATTATGTTAATAAAGTGACACTTTGGAAAAACAATCTTAGCACTACCTGATAGAGCAAGAGGTTTGTGAAAATAGCTGTCACAATGAGTCGGTTTGACTGAAGATGTGGATTAGACTTTTCTCAGCTTTGCCAATAAAGGTTGCAGAGGGAGACAGCATGATTCAGAGGACCTGGCTCCAGAGTACAAGTCCACTGGTAACAAAGGCTGAAACAAGCCAGTCTAGAAGGAAAACAGGGACAGCTGCTCAACCCACTTAGGTTTACTAGGAGATTTACCTACAGAGAAACCCATCATGGGCAGCCATTAGAGTTACTCAGCAACAGGAATACAACATTACAACTTCATTAGATCCTGATAAATGATTTGGTGTGTTTAACTCTTAAACCTCCAGACCACAGACACCAGAAGACGAGAGTAATTCTTCTACAAAAACCTAGCCACTCTATACTTAAGGACAAAGAAAGTAATGTATGGAAAACCATAAGCATGTCAGTAAAACCAGTATTTTTTCCACAGCTCAAGAGCAAAAATCATCCTGGCCTGAGAATGTAATCTTATTAGCTGACAGCATCTTACAAGCTTTGCAAGAATAGCTGAACAAGTACACCAACCTGTTAAGATGGAACCAGTATGACTTAGCAATATCTGCCAATATGAAGACCCAATATACAGAATGAGAAAAGCCATCTAACAAACAGTAAAATTTACAAAAAAAGAAGGCTCAAAATGAACCCTCACATTTTTCAGTAAGTTGAATTTCAATGAGGGTGCTAAGATAATTCAATGGAGAAAGAATAATCCTTTCATCAAAAATTGAAAACTGGGTATCCATGTGCAAAAGAATCAAATTAATTTTTTTTATTATTAAAAATTTTTGGGGTGACATTGATTGGCAAAAACTATATAGTTTCCAGGTGTACAAAAATTAATTTTTGTATATAGTGTGAGGTAAAGGTTAACTCAGAAAGGATCAGAGACCTGAATGTCTGAACATAAGAATTAACCCTTTAACTGCTCCCACAGTCTATTAGTGATTGCATAGCAGGCTGCTCCCAACATCTACTGATGATTTGAAGTATGTCTTTTTTCCCAGATACTATTTTTCCCTAATGTAAAAAAAATAAAATTACAACAAGAAAATCAGAAATTAAAATTATTTGCACATATGGGAAGATAAATTTATGACTAATTGTGCAGTTAAAAGGTTACACTATAAGACTACTGGAAGAAAACATAGATGTAAATCTTCTTGACCTTGGGTTAGGCAATTTCTTAGTATGACACCATCATAGAAAGCGTAGGCAACCAAAAAAGACAAGTTGGACTTCATCAAAATGAAAAACATTGAGCTTCAATATCAAGAAAATGAAAAGACAAAAAGCACATATCTAATAAGAGTCTAGTATTTACAATAAAGAACTATTGCAACTCAATAATAAACCCATTAAAAATGGACAAAGGATTTGAAAAAACATTTATCAAAAAGTGCAAATGGCCACTAAGCACATGAAAAATGGTCCTCATCAATCATTAGTCATAGGAAAATGCAAATCAAAACCACTATGACATAACACTTCACAGCCACTAGGATGACTATAATCAAGAAAACACACAACAACTAGTGGCAAGCATGTGAAGAAGTCGGAAGCCTCATACATTGTTGGTGACACAGTCACTTTGGAAATCAGTCTGATAATAATCCCTCAAATGTTAAACAAAGAGTTACTTTATCCAGCAATTCCATTCTTGGATATATGAGGGCTGTCCAGAAAAAATCCAGCCATTGTCCCTTTGAGAGTAGGTACATTATGTGCACACAAAAACCTATATCCAGGGTACTGCGATAGTTCAGCAGGTTGAGCGTTTGCCTTGTAACCATGAGGACCAGGGAACAAATTCTGCCCTAGCAGACCTATATGCTGAACTGCAGCAGGACTGGCAACTACCAGGATGGTGACGAAGGTTCTCGCCTCCCATGTAGGAGGCCCCCAATTCGGTTACCACCCCACATGGCCCCACATCTACCTGTGTGGAATAAAACCATATCACAATTAATGATATACAACTATGGAGACTGCTTTGAACCCTCTCCCCCCCATCTCTCCTCTCGAAAACAATAAAATAAATCTTTAAGAAAAAAAACCATACAAATATTTATTGCAACACTGTTCATAACAGCCAAAAAGAGTGGAAACAATACAAATGTCCATCAAGTGATGAGTAGATAAGACGTGATATAGTCATTAAATGAAATTATTCAGAAATTCTAAAGAAATGAAGTCCTTACTGATGTTACAACATGGATGAAACTGGAAAACACTATGCTGAGTGAAAGCCAAACAGAGAAAGCCACATATTGAATGATTCCCATTCTATGAATTATCTAGAACAGGCAAATCCCTAGGAACAGAAAGTAGAGTAGTGGTTCCCAAAGGCTGGAGGGAGAGGAGAATAGGAAGTGACTGCTAATGTGTACAGTCTTTCTTTTTCTTTCCCATTATTAATAAAAATGTTCTGGAATTAGACAGTGGCGATAGTTGTGTGAATATAGTAAAAACCATTGCACTGTATACATGAAGAGGGTGACTGGTATAGTTGTGAATTTATTCAATTTTTAAAAATGTTTTAAGATTTAATATAAGGGAAGCTGGGATGGCTCAGTGTATTAAGCGCTCGCTTTGCAGCCCTGGAGACCAGGGATTGAATCCAGGCCCCGACTCATGCGGACCCATATGCTGAACTGGGGTGTGCCCTCAGTTCAGTTCTTGCCAGGGCCTATGCAGGAGGCTCCTGGCCCAGTTCCTGCCCTGCACAGCCCAGTGCCCACCTGTGGAGTGAAACTATATGGAAAACTAATGCTGTCGGCTATGGAGACTGCTCTGGGCCCTCCCCCTTCTCTCTGTCACTCTCTGTCTTTCTCTCTCTGTCAAAAAAACAAAAATAAATCTTTAAAGATCTAATACAGAAGTTTTATCTTATTAGATCATATAGTAAGATCTAATATAAAATTTTAAGATCTAACAAAATCATGGGGACATAAAAGTGTGTATTTCACTCTAGAGAATTTCTGTATCTTTCAGGAATATTAGATGCTTTGCTGAACACCAAAAACAATTTTTTTGTGAAGGCAGCTGACTGAGAACCAAAAGTCAGGCATGGTGATTCACCACAGGATGGAGGGCTACTGTAAACTTTCAGGTCCTCTAGAAATAATAAGACAGAAGTCACAGGAAGAAAGCAGAACTTCAGTGCAATCTACAAAGTTCTTAAAAGGACGAAAATGACAGAAAACAATACAAGCTTTTCTGAGAAACACCACAGCAGGCAGAATGAAGTCCTTTCCGTGCATGACACAGAAAAGAGAACCAAGAAAGTCACTGGGCCGAACGGTCCATAGTGCCATCTGGAAGCCTACAACTGCCACAACCCCAAGGCTGCACGTGTCACGTGTAGGGGCTATCAGTGACAAAGAGGCAGATCAGGGACTCTTCTCCAGACAAGATGTTTTCTCTGCCTAAAAACATCATAGGGGATGGGGAAGCTGCTGCAGATAGGATAGCAAAGGTTTTAGTACATACACTTTAATGAAGCCAAAAGGTTCTAAAGAAATGGAATTAAACAGTAACTAAAAAGAAACTAAACTGGAGAAACCTTCAGAAAGTATTATGAGGAAAAAGCTTCCTGGCAGCCAGAGCTGTTGTCTCCACAGGGGGAACCATCTCTTGAAAATTAAAAAGTCATTTAGACAAAGAGCAAACAATCCCAAAAGAACATAAGCTGTGTGGTTTGGGAGGTGTCTCTCAGAATCCTCGCCAACATGGCCAGCTTCTTCCTTTTTCTGGCAAGAGCAAGAGGCAAAACTAAATTAGAGGACTGGCATTCAACCACCACGACCTGGAAGCCGCAGCCTCGTGGCATACACCCCATTTCACTTGCTCCAGTGGCACCAGCATATTCAGCAGGGACAAGGACAGGGCTGCTCCCAGACCAGCTGTGCCAAACGGGGGTTGTACAGAGAAAGGGCAGCTGCACAGAGCATCTCACCTGAGCCCTGCTATTTTACAGATGAGAAATCTGCAAGCAAGATGGGTGAAGTGACTTTTGCTTCAAATAAAGTGCTGATGGTAGAGCAAGAACAAGCTAGACCTGATGTCCCACTACGTACGCCACATGTCAAGACACGCATTTGGGCAGCTGATGTCTGTTGAAACGGTATCTGAGGTTACCTATGGGTTAAATCGTTTTCCCAATTACAATCTCCATTTGTATGTGCCAACAGGGCAGGTGTCAGAGCCTAAATCACTAAGGAAGTACAGCTTCCTTGAGCCGGCTGCCCCTATCATACCAGCATTTATTAAACACTGCCATATGAAAGGCAAAGAGACGCTTCAGAGTCCAATACTGCAAAAGAACACCCAAAGGAGATACAAAGGAAGAAAATTTCAGAATGAGAAAAAGCAGGACTGACAAACAGCCCACTGACCAAATCCACCCTACTGCCTGCTTCTGGATAACCCATGAGCTAAAAATGGTTTTTACATGTTTAAACGATTGAAAAAAGTTTTAAAGGCTATTGTTACATATAAAGAGTATGAAATTCAAATTTCAGTGCCTGTAAATAAAATTGTATTGGAACGCAGCCAAACTCATTCGTTTACATAATTGTCTCTGGCTGCTCTCACACTGGAAGGGCAGAGCCGATTAGCTGCGACAGAGACCAGCATGGTCTGCAGAGCCTCCAATATTTACTACCCAGCCCTTACAGGGCGGGTTTGCAAACCCATGATATAAAACATTATGACAAGGGAGCGAGATGAAAAGTGGTCTTAGGGTAGTCTACATGGCAAGAGCACAGCAAAAATAAATTCTAGACCACCACTTCAAGTTATGCAAACCACTCTTTTTACAATCAGAGAAGCAGTGGCAGTGGCATCAAAAATTTTGTTCCAGAATTAAACTGATGTCAGTGGTGATCTTTGAAAGTCACTTAACTGGGGAAACTGGGATGGCTCAGTGGGTTAAGTGTTAGCTTTGCAGCCCCAGGGTCCAAGTATTGAATCCCAGACTCAGCCCATGAGGACCCATATGCTGAACTGGGGTGCGGCCCCAGTTCAGTTCTCGCTGGGGTGAGCTTCCCATGTTCAAGGCCTCTGAATCAGCCTCCAGCTTGTGGGGGGGTTGCCTCCCATGCAGGAGGCCCCCAACCTGATTCCTGCCCTTCGCAGTCTCCGGCTCACCTGTGTGGAATGAAACTGTCAAAAACTGATGATATACAACTATAAACTGCTCTGGACCCTCCTGTTTCTGTCTGTCAAAAAAAATAATAATAATAATAATTAAATTTTTTTTAAAAGCTGCTGAACTGGCTCTATTAGCCTCAGTTTCCTCATCTATAAAATAAATACAGCAGACTCAGTTAACCCGCACCCAGAGGGATTGGTAGACGGCTGAATAAATGTAAGTAGTTGCTTGAGTTCCGGTCAATGGGTTTCATTAGGAGTTGTTATTAAACCCAAACCAGAGAATAAAGCTCTAGCATCAAGGCCATCCCAAAGACCCAATAAGTACAGCCAATTCTGGTATAAGAAATGGCTCAAAGTGTGTTTTGAAGTAAAAACTGAAAGAATAAGTACAATACAGAAAGATGGACATACCCTCCGTAGGTATAAAAATATCAAAATCATGGAAATTCCCCCACTGCAGAATTCCATCAAAAATAATTAGATAAATAATCTATAATCTAGTTTCCCCACTTTATCAGCTAAGATATCTGCTCTCTAGGAAACGGGAGTCCAGTGCTTGGCAGAATCTGTCGTCAGAGGTAATGGCACGTAAGTATCACATTTTAAGTCTGTACTGAACTTCATACTTGACAAAGTATCTTGGCTATCAGCCTCAGATGACCATAAAATCTGAAATCGGACAGTCTTGAGCCTGAACACAAAACTCAAGGCAAAATTCCAAACATTGTGATAGTCCCTTGTCCATAAATGATGGTAATACTATCATCTCTTGTGATCATTAAGTGAAATGCCTCACTGTATCCGACACCTAGTCGGGATGGACGCAAGAAATGTTAGGGGCACACTGGTTTCTCTGCCCTTCCCTCCCTGCTCTCCATCCCTCTTCAGCCTCACACCACAACTCTGAGGCAGGAGGGCAGGCACTGTTACCCACACTCACAGCTGAGGAAACAGGGACACAGCCAGATGACGGTGGCAGGGCTAGAACACCGGTTTACCCAGGGCCCTTTCTAACTCCCAACACCAAACATAACAAAATGAGCCAAACAACTGGTGGCTTACATACAAGAACACCAAGGCTGTAACTTCAGCCCTTGCATAAACAAAGCCATGAAGAACCGACTCAATCTCCCAGAAACCAGTACCAGGCCTGTCCCCAGGACCAAGGTTCTTTGCAGAGCCAAGTCCTCCACATCCCACACTGAGGTCTGCTGAGAAATCAGGAAAACTACATGGCAGGCAAATGTGAAGTGTCATTTCAGAGAAATCCATTCCAATTGTCCAAAGAAAATTTTCAGCGTGAACAATGGTCCCATGTGAAAATTACCAAAGGACGACCAAAAAACTGACTCCTGAACATAAAAAAGATCATCACTAAAGATATGACTACAGGACTCTGACCCCTCTCCCAAGTGGTCAGGGTCAAGTACTCAACTCAGACTATTAAAAGGGAAAGGAAAATTACTGCTGTGATTAGGACTTTCTGTTGGGAGAGTTCCCTGTTTAAGCTTTAAATGGCCCCCGGAGATAGTTCTGAAGTGTACTCCTGAACACAGAGAAAGCTGTGGTGATGTACTTGTACAGGGAAAACGTGAGCTAGATAAGTTTCACTCGGGCATGAATTATATATAATGCTATTGATCGCAAGGTCAATGTTAATGAATCAACAATATATACTAAAGTGTATTTAAATGGAACCACACACAGAACAGGGTTATGTATTATCACTTGAAAACGTGGTGACCAGTCTCCCAGGAACCTAACCCTGTAATTCTCATAGAAACAATGGCTCAGTATTTACTAATTTGATGTTTGCAGCTTTATTCACATAACTACTGTGAACAGTGCCTGTATGCAATGAATACAGAGAGGAAAACATGGTGATGGGGAACTTGGTGAAGAGGACAGAGGTATTTTACTATTCTTGCAACTTTTATGTAAGTTTAAAATTATTTCAAAATACGTTTTAAAAAACTTGTTAAAGTGCCTCAAATAAAACAAATCACTAGAACTAGGTCTCAAAGTCTGTCCTTCTCCCTAGCCCCATGCACACAAAACCAAGAAAATGAATGTCCAATTATTACTGTTACAAAGAACATATTTTTCGATGTGATCCATCCACTGCTCTAAATGAAGTAAAATGCTAAATGCTTTCAAATTACAGAATTTAAACCCTCTCTGAGCACATAGTTCAAAAAGGCTATCCCCTCGTCTTTCCAAGCTAGTTACCCGGGTGGGGAGAATTTTTTATATATGAGATCTAATTAAGTTTTATATTCAGAAAGTCCAGAAACTCCTTAATGTCTCAAGTCTTGGAAGAGACTGGTGAGAGTTCAGAGTCATAGTCACTGAGAACATTCTGTAAAAGACAAGAGCACCATACAGATTTTTGGTTTAACTGAGCCTTTTAATCTTGGTTATAATCTCTTTACCCTGGAGAGTTGGCTTTCTTTATTATCAAAGAGGAATCAGATAATTAAAACAATGCCTGAGCCCCTACTCTAATCTAGGAGCAAAAGGAAAGATATTTGGAGAATGTCAAGAAAAATTCTGTTAATTTTAAAGAAATTCACCTGGTCTAGCCTTCTCTAATACAACTCCAACTTTCTTCATCATCACTTCAGTCTCCCCAAGGAAGTGCATGTTAGTAATACTTCTGGGAACATTTCTTTAGCCCACTTCCTCATCAGACCTCTTATTATAAGATGTTGAATTTCCCTGTTACCTCCTTGAGTTTAGGATTTATTTTCACTCGTCCTTACCAAATCTGAAGACTTCCTCCTCTGCACACCACCCACCCCACACACAGCCTTCTCTACCACGTAGGCTGTCAGGATCACAATACAAGGGCAGCAGAGTAGTATTTTCAGCCAACACATGGAGGGGACAAAAAGAATAAGAGTCCCTATGCTAATAACCTATACAGTTTGAGAGCACTGGACAGTTATACCACTACAGCCAACATGGTTACAGATGGCAACGGGAGAGAAGGGGGAGGGACTGACCCAGTTGAATTCCATCATCTTTAACTGAAACAAAAGAATAAAAGCAGAAGGATGCACAGAAAGCCTTTGAAGGCAATTACAAACCAGCAATCACCTGAGAGCTTGTTAGACATGCAGGCTCTCAGATCCAACCTGGGCCTGCTGATTCAGAATCTGACTTTAACAGATCCTCCGATGCCATTTTATTGTATGCACATAAAGTTATCAATTCCCTGCCTCTTTATTCCCCACTCTACTTGCTTGGCTCAGACACGTTCTCCAGCAAATTCAACTTAAACTGTCTTCAAGGAGACCTTCCCAATCCCTAAACTAGGTCAGATCACCCTGCTATATACATGTGCTCTGAGCACTATACTTCTTCCCATGAAATTCATCACAACACTGACTAGTATAGTTAACTGCTCACGTTCAGTTTTCCTTTCTAGGCAGCCAAGCTCTGTAAGGACAAGGACCATCTCTGTCTTATTATGCATGGTAGCCCCAGAGCCCAGAAATTGACCAGAGGACAAAGTGAGCGTTTAACAAGTATTTTTCAAGTTAGATAAATGGCCCTACTGTGTACCAAACGCTGCTAGATTATGGAGGAGACAAACAATTAAGACACAGTTCTGTCCTTAAGCAGCTGGTCACTAGTGGACTTTTGCTGAAGTAAACAAGAGCTAAGCTCTTGAGAGCATGTACTACTACACTCACTGCTTCTTTTCTTATTTCCCTGCCAAATGACAACAGGTAGCCCAAATGTTCTATGCCTTCTACACCCTCGGCATAATTTATAGGTAAGCATGTCCCCACCCAGTCCTCTCCTCGCCTAAGTTTCTCTGTATTTCCAGAGTTCAATACCTATCCAGTCTTCTTAATGCAACTCCAGCATTCTTCAGCATCTTTTGTCTCCCCTAGGAAGTTCATGTTCTTTCTGGGAACATTTCAGCACACTTCCCTCATCAGTCCTCTTATGAGATGTCAAATTTCCTTTGTTACTTCCTTCAGGAATGTCTTACCTAATTCATTTCTAACCGCTCAATTGATTATTTCCCGTGAGCTGTCAAGTCTACTCTATTCTCAACAGAAACCACTCAAATCTACGTATGTCCTGGACCACATTCGAGAATTTGCCAATTATCTGTTCAATACTCAATTGTCTTCTCAGTCACTTCCTATATCCCCCAAAGGGATTCTCCCTGTCTAAGCAATTGCTCACTTATGATTATGTTTTCTGTGATTCTCATATTTATTCTTGTTTAATGGACAAGAATCTCTCATTAGACTTACATCCCAAAGCCTACATCCAAATACCAAAGTAATAAAAACAAATCTGATGCCGAAACTAATATTAATAGCAATGAGAGTGATATTATTTCCTTTTAACTTCAGGGAACAAGCTCAGAGAAATGTTAATGTAAGGAGACAGGCAGAGAACACAGTGAGGGGGTACTCAGCACAGAAGGCACGAGCGAGCATAGGCAGCCATCAAACCAGGTCACATGGGTCTTTGACAGGCTTATAACCCCAACACCCCCATACCCAGCCAACCAGCCCCCAGAAGGAGCACTGGGCAACCCCTTGTTAGTTCTAGACTCTATGGCTATGATGTCAGGGTCTATTGTATGAGCACAAAGTGTTACCGGTGTGTTCTTGGGCCTGTCATGAGTAGGGTTAACAATTTCAATTCTGAATGTGTGCTACATCCCAAACTGTGACAGCATTTACCAAACAATGCCGGACTGGAGTCCTAGTCCAACGATTAGGTTCAGGGACTATCAGAAATCTATAAAGCACTTTAAGAAGTCACAGGCTGTTTTCTTTTTCTTTTTAAATTTATTTTATTGTTTTTTGACAGAGAGAGAGACAGAGGGAGGGGGAGGGCCCAGAGCAGTCTCCATACTTGCATATCATCAGTTTTCAACATGGTTCCATTCCACACAGGTGGGCGGGGGTTACGCAGGGTGGGAACCAGGCTGGGGGCCTCGCACGGGAGGCATGCCCCCTCGAGCCAGGGTCCGAACTGGGGGGCATGAACTGAACGGGGGGCCTCCTGCATGAGAAGCACACCCCAGTTCAGCATATGGGTCTGCACGGGCCAGGGCCGGGATTCGATCCTCAGTCCCCTAGGGCAGCAAAGTGAGTGCTTAACCCACTGAGCCATCCCGGCTTCCCTACTGACTGTTTTCTTAAACACTTCAAAATACACACTTCTAGGGTAGCTGGCCTCAGCCTATTTTGTGGGTTTCAAATAACTGATGCAGTTTTTTTTTGTTCACACACATTTATATACATGCCAACTGTGTTTCAAAATTAGTACATGTGGGAATGTCTGTTTGAGAGGAAGGGTGAAGATCTTATTTGTCCTGAATTCATGTTCCGGCACTGCAGGCACAAGCAGCAACTCCCAAGGACATAGGTGGTCTTCTCTGTTAAGGCAACCCAAGAAAAAAATGGTCCTGGTGGCAAACAGACGTTTCCTCCTCCCTTCAGGGTAAATGGAGGTGAAGCAAGGTTCAGGGTAGGTGGAAAGTCTGAGACTGCATCGCATTGTCAGTTGTGTGTGCCCAGCCCAGCCTCCCTCCCCCAACATACACACACCCCTTAACTCTGACTCCTCCTCCCCAACTCCAGTGCTCAAAGAAGTGCAGCCACAGTTCCTGATCCGGGGAGGGAGGGAGAGCAGCTATGCTTAGCCCCAATGACCACAGCTGCTGGCATCTCTTTCCCCTCCTCATAGCACTGCCACCACAGTGTCCCTTAGCTAACGTACACCATACAAAACAGCAAATCACAATCCAATGATAAAGAGGGAGTAGGAGGCCTGTATACCAGAGGTTAACATATCCCAGAAAAGACTGTTGCAGTCACTATTCCTCAGGTTTGCTTCTGTAGTCATGTGCACTTAAAAAAAAACCTTAGAGCAGTAGAAAAGGTAGGTAATTGAACATAGGAGTCAATACTATTTAGAGTGAATCATCTCAAAAGAATATCTAATATATTTATTTTGGTTTGTATGCAGAACTGACTGTAGACCTTGGAAGTAATTCAACTTCTATGCAACCCATGAAAAACATTAAATTTCCAGTTTTATTTTCCCAGCTTGCTTGGAAACTTTTCCTAACTGAAACATTGGCAGTAAAATGTAAATGTCAAAATTAAAAAAGTTCAAATCACAAATCTACAATAGATAGTTCAGAGTCCTTGATTGCTAAAATATACCATCCCAGGATTCTCCTTATCATTCAAAGCCTAGGGAGATGGTCATGACGGAATAATTGCAGAGCAAGTGGCCATGTGTCCCCCCACTATAAGTCGGTGCCCAAGCCTACCCATCCTCCATCATAACACACAGATGTGCACACCTCAAGAAATTAAACAGGTGATGCCAGGATAGCTCTCTGGTTGAGCACTTGCCTTGGAATCACAAGGTCTGGGATTCAACTCCTGGCCCCAGCCTGTGTAGACCCATATGCTGCACCGCGAAGCAACGTAACCATTGGGATGGCTCTGCAGCCAAGGTTCTTGCCTCCCCGTGTGGGAGGCCCCCAATTCAGTTACCACCCCACGCAACACCATATCCACCTGTATGAAATGAAACCATATCACAACTGATGATGTACAACCATGGAGACTGCTCTGAACCCTCCCCAACTTTTCTGACCCCCCTCTCACCTCTCAAAATAAAATAAAAATCTTTGAAATTAAAAATTAAAAAAATAAGTTAAAAAGAGGCTATTTGACCATGATCTGCAACTTGCTGTGACAGCCTCACTGCAGGTCCAGCCCAGAAAAGCCTGCTCTCCCGTTCTTATTAAAATTCCCATGCTATTCTACTTGTTCCATGTGAGTCATAATGTCCAGCTCTGTGATTCCCCTCACTTTTGTGGAGTGGGGGCGGAGACACTTTCTCCAATGAATAAAAAAATAAATGAACTTTTTTAAACATATAAAGCGTAGAAATTTAAAATGAAAGTATATGGGCAGCCTGGAAGCATGAGGAACCTTTAAATTAGCCTTGTGCCATCAACCACTTTCAAAAATCAATTTTCTGAGTTCTTGCTCCTCAGATTATCGGAGTCCCAAGTCTATTTTTCTTTCCACACTGGCTTTCAGCTTCTGTTGATAATCAAAGAAACACATTTTCTTCTGACAGGAGAGTCAGAGGTACTTTCATTCAGAGCACCCACACAGGACCCTTAAGTCAATGAAGCCAAGCAGCGTGCCAGCAGCCCTACACTGCTCAGCTACAGAGGACAGTTCTACAGCTGGAAGCATGATGACTAACACAGGGGCAGGGCAGGGTTAACGGGAGCTGGGCCTGTACCCGCAGAGAGCCTGCAGGAGGTCTCAGGAGCTTCTAAAGCCCTCACTAGAGAAGAGTTTAACAAGATAACAAGGCTTTTAAGTAATAGAGGCAGCCTCCTGGCCTCTGGGCTGTGGAAGGGCTCACCTGCCAAGGGTAATAACACAAGCAATTACCACACACAAAATAATAGAACCCAGCGGGATTCCGGGACCAGGATCGTCCTGATCTCGTCTCCCTCACACACAGAGGGAAAGAAGGGAAAAGGGTGGAACAGAACGCACCCCTTTTCAAGACCTTCAGAGTCCTATTAGGTAAGCAGATAAACTGCACTTAGCATGATTCACTGTTGGGGGTTGTTGCCAAAATATAAAATTGCTCCTTGGTATTCAAGGCTATAATACAATGGAATTTCCCTCCTGGAACAGAATTCGTAAGGTTTAAAAGTTCACTAACATTCTATTAGTGTATTCCAGAGACTGGAAACAAAAACTTACAAGGCTCGTTTCCTGTTCATTCCTCTCCCGCACACTTCCAGCAAATCTTAGTCACTTTAGGCAAGTTGCCTTCACCTTGCACACTGAGACCAGACAGCTCACAGCTGCTTTTAAGAGCATCTGAGTATTTCCACCTGGGCTTACCCATTTCTCCCTTTATCTCACCTAGTTCATTCCTTTGCCTCTGTCAAAACCTGTCACTTTCACCATCTCCCCAGAAAAGACCATTCATTGTCCAAGAAAGCCATCAGTATTTAAATTCACAAGTTCCCCTTCCTACCATGAAACAAAGCCACCCACCTCAAGTTAATAACGGTAGCCTTGTGGAGAATCAAGTGTGCAGTCTAGGCTGCCTGCTCTCCATAGAAGGCTTTCTTCTCAGCCACAAGGCTGCCTCCTCTCATGCCATCCTAGTAGCCAGACCATCCATCCACCTTCTACTTATACCAACAGTGCCTGCACCCCACTCTTTGATTTGACTGTCTAAACCCACTAAACACACATTTATCACTCAAATCAGGACACTTGTGAGAGTAAAAAAGAGATGTTACTGATAATTATGCTGAGATAGCAGGTGCAAACCGCAACTGCCCTGGGCAGACTTTGGATGTAAGTCGCCCTGTCTTCACAATAGCTGACAAGGCCAGAGAGGAGGCTGTTCCTTACACAGAACCAATTTAGCTGGGAGGCTGGGTAAGGACCACAAAACCCCAAACATTTGGATTACCCAGTCCTCCTTGGGGCAAAGAAAATATAAAATGTCTTACATGGCAGTGGGAAGTTTGTTCTAAATATATCAACTTCAAGTTTGGGTAAGTTTTTCTTGGGAGGTAGCGGGGGCAGCGATAAGAGTGTTGGAGAGTAATGACATGTAAAATATAGCAGAGGCTGGAGAGCCTCTGGGAGGATGGGGGCAGGAGCCAAAGGCTGCTGTTTTGTCTCACTAGCCACACCTGTGCCACTGAACAATTCGTACTCACCCATACTAACCTTCCCACACATTCCCTAAATTAGTTTAATCCTTCCTAGACCACAGCTCAATGGATAACATCTCTGAAGTTCAGGGAGTTCCACCCTTCCCAGTGCATACCTTTCTGCCGTGCCAGTGGTTCCCAGACTTCTCAATTTCACGGACCTGACAATGTAATGTAGAATTGTACACCTGGAACCGGTGTCAGTTTTGCCAACCAATGTCACCCCAATAAATTTAACAATAAATAAATTTCACAGACATGTAAAGTTTCCTCCACCCCACAAAAATCGGGACCAACAGGTTATCACTTTTTTATTCTGCCAAGGACATTAAAGAAAACAAATGCCATCACATTATTTATAAAATAAAGGATATTTTAGCAAAAAACAAAACAAAACATATATATAATCTTAAAACTAAAACCAGTCCTTTAAATTGAACAATTTTAACATCGCAAAAAAAATGCCAGGCATCCTTATGCCTCTCATTTTGCCTTGGCCAGCTCCATTTTTGTCCTCATCTGACTGGGGATGAAGTGGAAACTGCTGGACTACTAATCCCTGCTAGTGGTTACTGGACACAGCTGTGCTAGACGCTGCAGAGCGCTTTACATGCGTTCCCGCATTTGACCAGCAATAACCACAGAGTCCGTTCACAGGCAAAGCTGGAACACGAAGGGGTAAAATTACTCGCCTAAGGTTATATGGATAGTCATCAGTGAAGCCAATGATTTGAACCACAGCCACCCCAGCAAACAAGTTCAGTTCTGCCTCAAGACACGTTACATCTGTTTCCCAAAGTGTGTTAGGCTTGTTTAAAATAAAACAACCTGCCTTAAGTGGCATATGAACACTGTGTTATCAGTATTTAATATTTACACATACATAAGAATTACACATACATAAGAACTGTCCCCTCTTCAATTCTCTTTTAATCCTTCCTATTAAATTTAGAAAGTTTCCATTTGGTGGCAGGAAGCCTTTCGCACGTCTCTACCGCTTGTGGAGCTTGGTGCAGCAAAGTATTGTTTTGTTTTCATTGCAGGGTTGTTTTTTTTTAAGTACTTTCTAGTTATGCAAATACTATTGGTTTTGCATTTTCAATAGAGAAACTAAGTTGCCTTTTAAACTATTTCAATTTAAAAAATAGCCAATTGTCTAAAAGAGTTTCAAATTAAATAAAAGTGGAAGTAATGTACATATATGCCAAAACCATGGTAGGGCACATGTACACATCTGAAGCCAGAAACCATAGCTGAACTGTTTCCAGGGTTGGGATCAGAATTTAACTGAAGGGCTATAAACATGATTACCTTGGTTCAGCCTTTCCAAACAACTCTAAAAACAACAGTTTCCTCATGCAGGATGCAGTCATACCTACCACCCCCATCTTCTTATCCAAGAAGAAGAAAAAAAACAATGATGTGCCAGCCCTTAGGAAAAAGGTCAAACCTCTCACAATGACTGTGTCTCTCATCCCATGTCTTCTGTAGCTGGGTAGCTGCACTTCCTTAGTCATGGAGCTCTCTAGAAGAAGGCCAAAGCCCAGAGCTTCCTCAACCTTTAAGTACTAAGACCTGAAAACACCCGTGAGTCTTTAAGCAATTAAAAAGGAGCTAAGGATCCGTAGGTGCTGAGCCCTGACCTCCACGGAAGAAACAAAGTGGTTTTCAAAGATACTCAGATCAGGGAACTAAGACTATCAAAAGTGAAATGATTAGTGAGTAATGAGATTAAGCTGTATTCTGCCCAAAATTTTATCCACAATAATACTTGTAAGACACACACAGGTGAAGTATAAGTAAAGCCCCCACAACTGCCAAAAACATTAAGTGATTATTAAAGGTACCAGTGACTGCACTTCTCGGAATCTATCTCATGGAAATGCCAACATAAGAATACAGTGCAGCAGTGTTTAAAACCATGAAAAGCCAAATCGCTTAACAGGAAAGTTTGCATAAGTAAGTACACTCAAACTACAAACCATTAAAGAACGAGTTAGAACTATAAATAGTCATGACAAGAAATTTTAAAAAATAATAACTGCAGGACATGTATAATATGACTCCATTTCTGTTTCTTTATAAAAGAAAAAAAAAAGGGGGTGGGGGGGCATGCCGGGATAGCTCAATAGGCTGAGCACTTGCCTTGCAACCGCAAGGTCTGGGGACCAAGTCCTGGCCCTGGACCCTGCAAACCCACATGCTGCAATGGGGCATGCCTCTCATGCAGAAGACCCCAGTTCGGTTCCAGCCCTGCATGGCCTCACATCCACCTGTGTGGAATGAAACTATGTCAAAATTAATGATGTACAACTATGGAGACTGCTCTGGGCCCTCTCCCTTCTCTCTCTCTCTCTCTCTCTTTCTGTCTCTCTTAAACAATAAATCTTAGAAAAAGTAAAAAGAGGAAGGGTGCATATATCTGCATGGAAAAGTTTTAGAAGCACATTTACTTAGGGGAATGAGAATGAAGGATAGAAAGCTGTGGGGTAAGGAGCACAGAAGGAAGAGATTTTTGTGTTTAACTTTACATATTAATACTTCTATACTGTTTAAAGTCTTATGCACAAGTATGAAGTCCAAAGTTTAAATATCAATCATTATTAAATACTGAAGAGCATTCATTTTGAAGGAATTCAGAGATGAACTAGAAAACTGCTGGTGTCAAAATGAGGAAAAGCCACCAAGGGAACTACAAAGTGCCCTTTAATCATAAGGACTTTGAAGAGTTGAGAATTACAAGAAAAATTTATTTCCATATTAGATAAGCTAGTGGAATAAAAAGTAGACTAAGACCACCAAGGAGGTCATTTTGGGTTTTGCTGCTGCTGCCGCTATTCTTGTTAAGAATGGGCTTATAAATAAGAAACAGGATAGACATACTAAAGGCCCAAGCATGTGGCTCCTAAGGATTACAAAAGCAGAAAGTGAGGAGCACAGAATCTTCATGTTTGCAGATAACACTAATGACTTCCATAGTAATAATGTGCCAAGTTATTTGTGCCAAATTATAGGAAGCTCTTGGGAATCTATGCAAACAGAAGGAAAAGTGGCAGATGAGTGTTAAAATGAGCATATGGCCTAAAACAGGCATATAAAACAACAACTTCTCAGCTGTCAGTTATGACCCAGGAATGGGATCTCAGAGTCACTGTAAAGTGACCCTAAGGACATTAATCCAATACTGAGCTACAGATTAAAAGCAACCCAATGTACTTGGAGCCATCAAGACAAGTGCTAAAGAGAAAGCGACAAACACTATCTTCCCCTCATATAAAACTGCAGTGCATCCGCCCCAACAAACATATACAGTAGACCATCTATTAACCGGAATTGAAGTGGCTGACAAAATCTCAAGCAACTAGCTGGTTGCTTGATTTTCGGTTAACAGAGTCTACTTACATTTACCTGGCATCTACCAATCCGCATGGGTGCTGGCTAACTGTACTTCTGTCATTTGTAACCTGCCCCTTCAACATATAATACAGGAGTTTAAGAAAGATCAGTGGGTCTCAAATGCCCTGAATCAATCCAAAATCCACCCTTTCAGAATAGGCTGACCAGATGTACCATTTTAAACAGGACAGAAAACAACAGTACTGCCCCATTTCAAACGGTATGTACAGTCAGCCTAGTCTCACTGGGTTAATTTCAAGGTATCAGTACCACTGTTTTATGTCCCAATGCAAACAGGGCATCTAGTCAGCCTATTTCAGAACCCCCTAAAATTTTTTTTTAATACAGAGTCCCAGGCCACACTCACAGAGAGTCAGCGCCTTTAAAAGGTCTTCTGTATGCTCCTGATGCCTGTTTAGGAAATCTGAACTCCTCTCTCTAAATCTACTCCCAGAAAGGAGTTAAGAGGGCTTACAATTAAAAAAAAAAAAGAAACAAACAAACAAAAGAAACCACATGAGGAACTCTCAATGGCAGAGTCAGATGGTTCCTACACTTGAACATTAAATGGAAAGGGAGAAGATCAGCAAAAGGCCATTAGAATGATCTGAAAAAAGAGGCTCTGACCTCAGACTGAAAAGCAGAGCCCAGAACTCTGTCATGGCCACACTCCCAGATACCCCTAATACGAGCTGTGCCAGAACAGACACTCCCCAGGAGCTGCAGCACCCAGAGTGCCCTTCTCACCCCTACCCACCTCCACTGAAGACCCACTGCACCTGGTCGGGGTGGTGGGAAGAACAGGGGAGCCTGGGTAGATTAAAGCCCAGGGGCACCTTATTCCTTGATTCTCAAAACACTGCTCCCACAAGCCCAGCCTGAAACCACCACTGTGGCCAAGAACCAAGCTGGTTCACTTCTATCCACCCTCCACCCTCCACCCATATCACCATCTGACTCACTGAAGTCTTCCATACTAGGAAACCATATTTCAGCTAATTCACCTTCTCCCCAAAAACAAACAAGGGAATAGAAAACATGTTTCAAACAGGATTAGCAGCAATTCAAAGTGAAGCCCACCGTAAGGTATGAATGAGGTTTCTCAGCTTCAATCCATCTTGCCTAAAACACGTAGCATAGGTCTTCTTATTCAATCAGTTTCTCAAGACTGGAAGGAGCCTAGAGATGATGCATTTAAGAAAAAATAAGTCTGACTGGTGGAATCTTACCCCATATCACCCAGATGGAGAGCAGCAGCGTCCAGACTAGAAACTGTCTCTCTTGAATCCTAGGCCAATGAAGTTGATGTTACAAACCCATCCCGAACAAACTACATACTTCCCACTTAAAGCACCTCAGAATGTGTTGAGGCATAAGGAAAGAGGAGGTGGAGTCTTAAGTCACTCATCATGAGCATAGAAATGGAGAAAATGGGCCAAGCCCGGTTTATATCCTAGCCTGAACATCTGAAAACATCAGCTAAATTTTCATTAGGTTTATGATTTTCCTCGTAAATTGCTTAACTTCCTAATGAAACAAAAAAAAAATGCCAACTGAAACCGCTGCTCTTTTTTTCCAAAATATTAGAATCAAGTGAGAAAAACATAACATTAATTTTATCATATTGAGTCTCATTGAAAATAAGTGAAATCCCACTACATTCCATCTGCATCAAATGTTCACAAACTGTGATTCTGCATCAATTTCTGCTGTAAAAACAAAAAGCATATGTCAGTCTCCCAAGAGAGGCAGCAGCAACAGAACCTGGGTGTGTACCCATCTTTTAAAAAGAAAAGAAGAAAAGCTACACAAGCCCAGTAAGAGCTGAACCCCTTTACTTCATTTCTTGTCCCCAATAAGACAAAGAATTTCCTACAGTATGTAGCTATACTTTTCCTTGGAGACATGAAATAAATAAAATCAAAGACCAGACCCGAAAGGATGTCTACTGCACCCCCTGCTAGAACCATACCCAGGCTGAGGAGTGAGTGCACAACAGACCTTAGATCAGAGATGGGCAAGACAATTTGGGAGTGACCACCTGAATAAAATAAATATTAATAGCTAGTGGACTGTGACATTTGGAGAAGCAGCGCTTGCCCTGAAAAAGTCTGCCTAGGCCTGTCTTAGATCCTTACCTGGATTCAAAAACCTAGTCAGTTTTCACTTTTGAACTTATAAACAAATGGCAACCAAATTTCACTTATTTCCCAAATTTCATCCTCCAAGTAAACTGGGGCAGAGACTCACCAAATCATGTGCCCACGTAGTACCAGGTAATAGTGATCACTCACTACCCAGCCTCAGGGGTCCCCACTCATGTTAATTCAGAGTCACTGTACATGAGCTAGTTCCTTCCTGGCCATTACCGTGACCTCTGAAGCAGCCACTGTGTTTCACCCGCACCAGTGAACTCCTGGCTCAAGCTTGCAAGGTTAAGAGTTGCCAGAGGCCAAAGTAAACTCCTTGCAGTAATAAAATGCTAACAGAAATATGAACACCGACAAGTTCTAGATGCTATTTAACACTCCCTGAGCCTGGTCTTGGCATTTATCTTTTCATCCAGGTCCCTTCCACTGGGAGACAGGCACAGGTTTCCCCTGCTGTCCAAATGTAGTGTTCCTGCGAAACCTTTCATAAACCGAAATGGGGTAAGGGGAAGAAGCAATCACCATTAATACACATGGAAAACTTTTGAGCATTCTCAGACCCAAAATTCAATGCATATACAATGTCTTTATTTCGTTCACCATGATCAAAATGTTTAATTTATGTCCACTTTTATACTAAGAATAACACGAGGTCTTGGGCTTTTCCGATAATTACGACACATCTTGCTCAGGGATGCACAGAATAAGCTGAGATTAAGTACAGATGCTCAGACATAGCTTACAGCTACAGCGGCTGATGCTGAGATGCTGAGCATGGTTCTGGGGGGCGGGGAGGCACACCTGCTGCTCAGGGCGCATCCTGCCTCTATAACGGCTCGTGTACACAAATGCTGAATGCTATCCTCGCTTTTCACCATTTTACATAAAAACAAAAAATCCTCTTTGGATTTCTTTCAGTTAGTAAAAACAGATAGGTCTTTCATGAAAGCAAAGTGGTGGAAATGAACTTGTGAAAAGTGGAGATACCTGGTAGTGGCTTTGGGAGTATACAGGACTGGCAAATAAGAACTCAAAAAAACCTGAGTCGTGGCCCTGTAAAAAACATGAGTATGACCAAGAACGGGTATGTTTATATTTATTCAGTGGACCTAATTAATGTCAGCTATCAATCTCACCAGCATAGCTACGGTAAAAACAGTGAAGACGATCATCAATGGAGGCCTAGGGCCTTTGCACTTGCTATTCGGTCTGCCAGGAACACACTTCCCAGGCGGTCAGTTCTTTGATGTCCCTCAGATTTCAGTGTGAACCCTGAGAGAAGCCTTTCCTACACACCCTATCTAAAGGAGCCCCCCGCCTGACCCCTAATCACCCTGCTCCATTCCCCTACCTGAAATCACTCTCTCATAGTGTAATGATTACTTCTTATTTGCTTATTTACTGTCTGTCTTCTCCATAAGGGCAGGGGTCTGAACTATGTTTTTACCATGGTTTCTCCAATACCCACACAGAGCTTGACACAGGAGATTAAAAAAAAAAAAAATGTGTTCAAGAAAGAAAGGAATTATGACTGCTTATCAATCTATATCATTAGCTAGTAACATGGCAGGAGCCACTGTTCACATAACTTGAGCCAGATGGATACTTCCTTTTCACACATAAGAAATGACAGAAAGCCTTTAAGATGTATAAAAACTTAGTGCTCCCTTACTTACACTTTTGATTGAAAGTTACTATGTTTGCCTGCTGGGAAGTAGGCAATTTTATTAGTGCAGGGAAAAGTTTTACATCATATTCTACCTACTTCTTTGTAAATGGCTCTATAAAATATTGTTATTCAGCTACCTTGTCCTTTGCAGTAGAATAAGGATACTTTAACCCTCTTAGTGCTATCTTCTGCCAGCGGTACTAGCGAGAAATGCAAAGGGTAATTTAATGTATCACCTTAGGGAAAAAAAAACGTTATGAAGTTATTGTTTTAGATACCCATATGTGTGGTTTTTTTAGTTTTATATGAATTGAATTAGTTAATAATAATACTATTCTTTTACATTGTCTGAAAAAGAAATGTAATTATTTCAGTCATACATCATACAAGAAAAAATATAGTACGTTATAGCGCTTTTAACTATGGTCTACATAAGAGCCGATATATCGGCCTGCCGCACTTTTCGCCCGAGATGCAAAAGCTGATATATAGGCCTGTTGCACTAAAAGGGTTAAGTAACTTAGAAAGGTTTGGTTTTTTTTCCTCTCACAGTCTGCATAAGAAAAGTGCACATAGGAAGGAGATCAACAAGACTACTACCCTCTGAGCCCATTACACTCTGCAAAGACACTTCTCAATTCAGAAACTTAAGAAACACTTAACAAAAGTCTAAATTATAGGCAGCATTTCCTACACTGGAGAAGTTTTCACTAAGCTACTCAACAGGAAGTCTACATCCTACTCACTGTACAACAACCTGGCTGCACAATTCCTATCAAAGGGCAAAATGATGGCCATCTCCTTCCTCCTTTCAGTGCCTCTGCCTTAGTCACCTAATGAGAATCCTGGTTCTTAGCCTAAAACCAAAGACTGGCAGAAGAACTTCTTTCCGCTTCAGAGGCAATTAAATGGAGTGGGGTGAAGTGGGAACTAGGATTTGGCACCGTCCTCCCTTAGGCCTTCCACGCCATAAGCAGGATAAGATAGGCTGCTTCCATGACTGCTTCTGATAAGCACAGAAGATTCAAGAACTGTAGCAGGGATGCCAGGATAGCTCAGCCATTGAGCACTTGCCTCTCAATCACGAGGTTTAGGGTTCAATTCCCGGCCTCAGCGTGTACAACCCCACATGCTGCACAGCAGAGCAACTGGTAACCGTTGCGATGGCTCAGAGGTGAAGCTTCTCAACTCCCAGGCAGGAGGCCCCCCGGTTCAGCCACCGCCCCTGGCATGGCCCCACATCTGCCTGTGTGGAACCATGTCACACTAATGAAGTACAACAATGGTGACTGTCTGGGCCCTTCCCTCTTTTCTTTCTCTTACCTTCTCTCAAAAAAAAAATAAAAATTATTTTAATTAATTAAATTTTTTTTAAAAGCTGTGGCCAATTAATTATGCTGTTGTGAAAGCAGACCATGGCCTCTAAACTAAACTTACCAAGTTAGATGGGAATATTAGAGTGACAAGACATAGAAAAAGTTTGCCCCCCAAACAGAAAGTAACTCAGGTCAGTGAAACAAGAGAAAATAACCATCTTTATGTAGCTACTGAGTGGGGTGAATGAATTGTATACTAAGTACCCCAAGACTTCTCCCAACCTCGTCTACTTAACATGTGCTAACAGCTTTCTGTTGTGGCACAGGAAGGTCTAGTAAATTACTCAAAGAAACCTACCGTTGGAATCCTTCAGAGTTTTGAAAAAAATAGTATCTAATTTGACAGAGACAGTTACTTTTCCAGGTTATATTTTGTCTGCCTACACACTTGCCAATGTCATCCCAACTCAGAAAACATAAATCCACCTTCAGCTTTTCCATCATCTTATACTGACATTTCAGTAACAGAATGATTCCAAAAATGCTTACGTCAACTTGCTGCCTACTTCCTCCTTCAACATTCCAGACCTAACTGTCCTTTTGCTTCTGCTCAATACCCGACAGCCTCTACCATCACAGTCACTTTAAAAAAACGGTCAAATACAAAGCAGTTTTATAACTTGCTTCCAAGTTCTTTCTTCTTTAACCTTAAAAAAAGTAACACAGAACTTACTAAGATTGCAAGGCAGAGACCAGAAGAAACTTGCACCTTCCATGGCCCTATAGCCTGTGGTTTTGCCAAAAAAGAGGAAGGGCTGTTCCTCAAAGTCAGATCATGTCAGACCTTGAGCTCCACCTGAGTTCAGACAAATGCAGAGCGCTCACCCTGAAAAGCATGTCAGTGTTCCAATTTCTGGCCCTTTCCCCCAAAGCAGAAAAGCAGTGACTACCATCTTCCTAGTCATCAAACTATTTCCTTCCCACTTTCCTCTGTCACAGAGCTCCATGTTCTTTTGGAGAGTTCTTGCAAAGCAGTTCCTAGTACCACTGGAAACGATTACTCTCCAGGAAAATACAACTTTGCTTAGCAAAACAGCTCCACACAGAGCAATTTGCCAGTGGTCGATTTTTCATTCCAGACAAGACTTCTAGGCCAGGCACAAATCTGCCTATGGCTCTGCAGTTCACCTGGCTTCCCTCCCCTAATCCCTGCCTGGAATGCACCCACCCATCCCCTGCAGTTTAGTCACAGAAAACAAAAAAACAAAACCAAAAAAAAACTGCAGACTACTCAATCATTGAATTTTAAAAGCCTCTTCCCAGAGTCAAATGTGTCTTCTATACCACACTCCTATGCACATAGATGGCAACCAGAAGAACCAAATGAAGTCACTCACCACAACGGCAACTCCCAGACAGCACAGGAGTAACATCTCGTATTTCCTCAGCTCAATTACAGGCAGCTTCACTTTCCTGCAATTTTGTGGCCAAGCATCTCTGACCCCCCCTCCACGTTACAAAGACATGCCCTGGAGTCAGAGGCATCACAGGACCATGATGAAAAGCACATGCTTTGGCAGACAGGCCTGGGTTTGAGTCCCAGTTCTGCCTCTTATTACCAATAAAAAGTGCCTGCCTTTGAGTAAACTATTCTTTCTAAACTTGAGGTTCCAGATCTGTAAAATGTAGTGAATAATCCTATCTACTTGTTAGGTATTATAAATGAGATGATATAAGCGGAACACTCAGCACAAGACGTGACCCATAACAAGCACGTGATTGTTGCTATTCAATGTCCATGGGGGCAGTCTATGTGGGCAAGCACAAACACCTCATAGAATCTGGATTCCCTGGAAGATGCCTGCATTGGTAGAAGCAAAAATATGTTCAGCCTCATTCCACTCCCACCCGACAAATGAGAGGGGCTTAGCAAAAAAGAAAAAAAAAAAACTCAGAAAGATACACTGTGTTGCCAATCCTACCACCAGACCACAAAGCTATGCTTTGCTCTTAAGGTGAAGGGAAAGATCAATGCTAATGACACAGGAGCCACTTCGGGATAATCCTTTCATGGGTCAGATCAGTATTTCAATGAAGGGAAAATACGTGGACCTTGGCGAGTCCCTTCTCCTTCAGTTTCTGATAAATTCTGACTCCCCACTTATGTATAAATAAGGTGGGGAAAGCAATAGTGAAAACCCTAAGGATCCCATCTGGTAGCAGAAGATCCTCTAAGAAATGAATACCTGAGAATTGGGGGGAGGGGCTAATCTTGAAATCTAATTTACACACACACACACACAAGCTGAAATTTTAATCCTGTGAAAGGCAACGAGCCCAAAATAGAATGCTTCTTTTTTTTTTTTTTTAACTTTCTACAACAGCAAAAAACTTTGGAGCTTTGGTATAAAGTGTCATAAAGGATAGTCGCTGTTCCAGATGGAAGTCAGAACTGCAGTCTGAAATGAACTAGAAGTTTGCAGTCATCAAAACCAGAAAATCTGGTAACAACCAAGAAATATCAGGTTCCAAGCTTTGGGAGAGTTAGAGGGAAAACAACAGAGGGGACAAGTGATAAACAGAATATATACTACAAAATTATCATGGAGCTGAGAGTAAATTCTTTTTAATGAACTTTGCAGTTTTGAATTCAAAACTCAAGAGTATAGGGAGTGAAGGGAGATAAAATCAGGCAGAACCTATAGCGTTAGAGCTGAAGACTGGGAATCAGAACACTTGGGCTCGGGTCCTGGCTCCAACCCAAACTACCATGTGACCTTAGGCAAGTCACTGTATGGGATGGGGGAACAGTAATGATCGCTAAGATGCCTACCGGCCTAACATTTTAAGGGTCAAGAGAGGGGAGTACAAACATCAGGAGCTCTCAGGATTACAGCCTTGACACAGAGGTGGAAAGGAGAAGACGGGAAATAAGGACCCGAGAGCGAGGAAACTTGGGAGTACCGTAAGTAACTGAGCGTCGCTGGAAACTGAAACGCTTCAAGATGGCCAAGTACGCCTAAGAAGAGCGGATGTCAGGATCTCGAAAAACTGCGAACTGCTCAGCAAATGTCAAAATGGGCCGAAGGACAGGGTAAGGAAGGAAAGCGAACAGACATCAACGAATTCTCTCCGCTAATCAATCAGTAGTCGCTGTGTCCCGGTAAACAGCCAGGAGATCTGAATGCCGCGACCACGGAAATCACTGTGACCCCTGATGCCAGGGTGTCCCGGAGGCAAAATACCAAGGGGAGTCCAGATCGGGTTCCTTTTAGGGAGGAGATTCCGAGAAGGGGTGAAAAGTGAAGGGGGCAGAGAAAAGGGGACCTGGGAGACTATGCAGGCTGGCGGGAGGGGAAGAGAAGCCAGCGCCAGAATCCTGCCCGGAGGCGGCGGCAGGGTCGGTATCCGGGGCCCCGTTCTCACCATCTTGACAATACCCCGCTGCACGGTGGGGACCGCGGGTCCCCCGGAGGAGCCGCCGCTCTGCACGGAGGAGGCCATGTGCAGAGATGGAAAGACAGCGAGTAAGGCGGCGCGCCGGCTTGAAGGTGTCAATGTGGGTGTCGGTGTTGATGAGAGGCCGCCGCGGAGAGAAGCGGGAGGGCGATCGGTTGCGGGCGATCGGCTGTACGGACGCGCCGGGGGCTTATAGAGTAGCAGCCGGGCTGGGAGCGAAAAGGGAGACGCGATCGCCGCCGCCGCCACACGTTCTACTCGCCGCGCAAGCGTGTCAGAGTGCCTCCGCCCACCGGCCAATGAGCGCCCAGAGCCTGCCGGACCTCAAGCCAATAGGCACGCTGCTTGCGAAGCCCCGCCCCTCAGTCTCAAAATGAGTGTTGAGCTCCTGGAAGCGCTGAGAGAGCTGATTTGCAGTGACGGGCGAAGTGTGGGGCGGGACTTCCGGGGCAGACTAGTCGGTAGTGTCGGGAGGTGTAGTGAGAAGGAAAGGACACGTCAGCATCTGGCCGCGGGGCGCGGGGGGCCATGGGAGCCCCAGGGATAGGGCCAGCCCCGCCCGCCGGCCTAGCCCCGCTCATTGATCCCGCCCCGCAGGCCCAGGAAGATCCCACGTGGATGCTTGCGTTCCTGGAGTGCGCATTCGAATCGGGGAATACGGGCTGAGAACTAGGAGCCAAGCTGGCCGAGTCCTGAAGGAATCTCAGCGACTGGCTGCACACCGACATTTTACCCCCAGCTAATAGTGTGGGAAGAACTTGGAAAAGTCTGAGCGGCATTGAAACCTATCGATCTTGGCCTTGACTTGGAACGCGGCCGCGCTTCCTGTAGTCTAGAGTGTATCGCGCTCGTATTTGTGTCTCCGGTGTCTAGCACTGGTAAGGCGCTCGATGGATGTTTGTGGATGGAGGGAATAAATCTCTTTTAGGGGCTGACGTGTCCTGTACACTAAGAAGAATGATCCTAGTTCTCCAGGCGCTTCCCGTGCAGTTGAAGTCTGGGAAAGCCTCATTGGTTACATGCTCTCCCTGAGCCGGGAGGAGGCAGTCCTTTGACCCAGTGTGTTGAGCCTTGCTGCACCAGCCCCTCACCTAGCCCCACACTCTTGAATAAAGCGAAGGCAGAGGGTGAGAGCCAGCGCATAAAAATGTTTAAATGAATATTTGGAGACAACTAATACTCATCGAATGCCCACTTTGGAGCCCAGAATTTTACATATCATGGCATTTAATCTACAAACCCGGTTCAGCACCGAGGATACCACTTGCCCTGTCGCTCTTTTGAGAAGAGGTTGTTTGCTAATTCTCCCACAGTTCACATGTCCCACGGTCAAGTTACGAGGTCAGCATCTCCATAGTACAAGTCACAATATGGTAGTTGGTTTCCATCAGTGCAAACAAGTGAGAGAGCAAGAGAGGACAAGCAAGCCAGAGTCTTTTTAAACTCTAATTAGAAGTAACGTCCCATTGCCTTGCCATATTCTATCCATTAGAAGAGTCACTAGATCCTGCCCACTCTCAAGGAGAGGGCATTACAGGAGGGCATGAATACCAGGAAGCAGGATCACTAGAGGTCATCCTTGAGGCTGCGTATCACACACTGTTTTTTAAGTAGAACTCAAAGTCCCTGAACCTGGCTAACCAGAAATTCAGCTAGGAATTCCTTGTTTCCTCAATCTCTTTGATCTCCCAACTCCAATGGGTCTGAGTTGTTTAAAGATTTATTTTTATTGTTTTTTGACAAGAGAACGGGGAGAGCCCAGAGCAGTCTCCATAGTTGACAGTATTCATTTTCCATATAGTTTCACTCCACAGGTGGGCAAAGGGCTGCACAGGGCAGGAACTGGGCCAGGATCCTCCCACATAGGTCCCGGCAAGAACTGAACTGGGGGCACACCCCAGCTCAGCATGTGGGTCTGCATGGGCTGGGCCCTGGATTTGATCCTCAGGCTCCAGGGCTGCACAGCAAGCGCTTAACCCTCTGAGCCATCCCAGCTTCCTGGCAGTGGTCGGCAAACTGCGGCTCGCGAGCCGCAGTTTACCGACCACTGCACGGTAGGGGAAAGGAATTAGAGAAAGTCAAAAGCTACGTGACTTGAGTCTTAGAATACTGTCTGGCACAAAGGAGACCGCCACCCTGCAAACAGGACTGGCTAATGGCTAGCCTCGTGACAAGATAGTGTACACAGGCCTCAGGAAACCTCTAAGAAGTGTATCTAGGTATTAAAGAAAGGACAATTACTTCCTCATTATGGGAACAGGGTCTTGGGATGACTTCATTTAGGGGAACTTATTTTAAGCTTAAATGTAATCTTATACTCTTTAACTTTTCTTTTACGGGAACAGACTGTACTCCTTCCTGTTCCTGTATTTTCTTCATTTTATGTTTTGATGATTGTTATCACATAGGTAATCCTAACAGTGTAAATCAATAAAAACCAGCAGTGAGAAGAGCTCTTTGCTAGATGCCGCAAAGAGCGCTAGCCCTCTGCTCAGCTTGATTTTTCAAGACATTCCTGGTGCCAGGGTCATCTCTGCGTCTCCGATTCACAACAGCTTCCCCCTGGGTTGTTTAAGACATTTTTTTAGAGCAGTTTTAGGTTCACAGCAATATTGAGGGGAAGATACAAAGATTGCTCCTATACTCCCTACCTGTACACATGCATAACCCTTCCCACTATCACGGAGGGGTGCATTTGTTACAGTTGACAAACCTACGTTAGCATGTCACAATCACCCAAAGTCCATAGTTTACATTAGGGTTCACTCTTGGTGTTGTACATTCTCTGGGTCTGTATAAATGTAAAATGACATGTATTCATCATTATGGTATCATACAGAGTATTTTCACTGCCCTAAAAATTATCAGGCCTATTTTAAACATTCTTTGTTTTCCTCTTAACTCCAACTCCACTGTCTCCCACAGTCTCAAATTCTAGTAATAAGGCCTCCTACTTCAGAGAGATAATAAAAGCCATTAAGATCTCCCTCTGTTTCCCATCATCAAATCTAAAAGCTACCTTCCTAGTCATTCCTCTCTTCTCCCTCATTACAAAGAAAAGAGCTTCCTACTGCTGAGGCTAACCTCTCCATATGTGTTCTAGACCCACTCCCTCCACCTTCTCAAGGACTATCTTAATAAATAATTCCCTCTCCTGTTTGTATAGCCTCTCAGTTTATCATGGATTCTTCTCATTAGCATTTAAATACCAAATTTCTTGCATAGTAAAAGTAAATTAATTAAATAAATCTTTTCTTTTTTCATATCCCTCTCCAGGTAACTCCCCCTTCAAAAGCAAATTCTCTTGCTGAAATTCTTTGTTGCCTCCACATCCTTACCCCGCATTCCGTCCTCAGACCACTGCACGCTGACTACTGCTGAAATGGTTGACTGTTCTCTCCAAGGTCATTAATGTCAGCTGGTGACTCCATTCAATGGACACTTGTCACACTTTGCTTTGCTGAGCTCTTCATAGCATTTGACACGGTGTCCTTCCCACACTCCTGTATTCCTCCTGTCTTTCTAGTGGCTCCTCATCTCCATTGTGAATGACTCTTCTTTTGCCCGCTTCTTAATATTGATACCTGTTTGGGCTCTTCTCAAAGCATCTTATTTTCTAATTTGAAACATTCTTCCTAAGACACCTTATTCATTCCCCAGGCTGCATGCTAATGAGTCCCAAATATACAAGTACAGTGCCTGTTAAAATCTCTCTCTTGAGTTCCAGGTGTATACATCCAGTGATACTCAAGATATCTGCCCATGGCTGTCTTCTTGGAAATTTAAATTCATTATGTCTCACAAGGAATTTATTATCTTTCCTCCCCAACCTGCTCTCTGCTCTTCCCTAGTATGTGTCTCAGCCCCAATAATGACACCAAAAGCTACCCAGTTGCAAGTCAGAAATCTGGAGATCATCAATGACTCCCCCTCCCCCTCATTCCCCAGTTCTAGTTCATTTGTGAAATCTGAGAGCTACGAAAGTGAAGTCAAGCTCAAAGTCGAGCTCACAGGCCCTGGAATCAGACTGCCTGGGTTTACATCCCAACACTGTATAACCTTAAATAGGTTATCCCTGTACCATAGATTTCTCATCTGTAAAATAAAGATAATAATAGAACCTATGTCCTAGAGTTATCTTTTTCAATTGTTTTTGTTTGTTTGTTTGTTTGTTTGTTCTGACAGAGAGAGAGAGAGAGAGAGAGAGAGAGAGAGAGAGAGAAGGGGAAGGGCCCAGAGCGATCATTAGTTTTCTACATAGTTTCATTCCACAGGTGGGAGTGGGGCGGCTCAGGGCAGGAACCAGCCAAGAGGTCTCCCACATAGGAGGCCTGCCTCAGTGAGAACTGAACTGGGGACACACCCCAGATAAGCATATGGGTCCACACTGATGGGGGCCAGGATTCAATCCTCAGACCCCAGGGCTGCAAGATGAGCACTCAACCCCCTCAGCCATCCCAGCATCTCTAGGGTTCTCATTTTGAGGATTATATGAATTAGTATATGTTAAACACAGAATACTGCCTGGATCGATGTGTTAAATTTATGATTATTATTGTTAAATATCTCCTGTTGCTTAAATCTGGCATATTTTCACATGGATTGCTACCCTGGGCTTATAATACAGACACCAGTCTTCCTTGCCTACACCCCATCCATTCTTCTTTCTGTAAGATGTCTCTAAGTGGCCCTGTCAGAGGACAGGGCTCAGGCACTTTATATCAAGGGTGTGCTGAATGTATTTAATTTTTTGATGGAATTATGTTTGTGTATGTTATGTATACTGGTAAGCTTAATGGTTTATTTGCTGAGAGAGAGAGGCTTTGAAATCCTTAACAGTAATTGATTCCTTCTGTGTGGTGGACACACACACACATATAGTAGAGATGGACAAAATTCACTTAAACAACAAACAACCTATTTCCTATGCTCCTGTGAGAATAAATTTAGGTATATATCCCTGGCAGGAAAAATGGCCTAAATATATTGAGTGCTAAATATACACACCAAACAAACTTTGAGCTACATGCTTTTACCTGCATTACATATTTAATTCTTAGAACAACCCTATGAAGTAGATATAATCAATCTCTTTCTACAACAGAGGATAATAATGCTTAGAAAAGGTAGGTAAGCAACTAACTCTAGGTCAATAGCTAATAAGGGATAAAGTCAAGATTTGAACCCAGAACTTTCTGACTAGCCTGCTTCTAAGGTGGCCAAATGTGCGCCCCTTACCCTAGACCTGCATTAGTAGAATCCAGAGGCTGGGTAAAGATAGAGTTTTAAACTCTCTATTTGAAAAGGGTGCTCTGGACATATTTTATTTTTTAGCTTTATTATTTAAGCTTCCTGTGGAGAAACAAGAGAACACTCAATGCTAGAGTGACTCTATTTTGATTCTCCCCAGCCCACCTCCATCCTGCATACTGTTAACCTGGTGTTCTTTCTAAAATGCAAATCTCAGGCACATAGACTTCCTTCTTCAGATTGCAATGGCTCCTTTTCTGCTTTAGGGTAAAGTTTCAACTCCGTAGAGCACATGAGCCCCTCTCCATCTGACCCTGACCTACTTCTCTCCTCCTCCCACTTCTCCTCCTTCTCCTCCTTTTTTAAGTTTATTAGGAACTGAATTGTGCTCCCCAAAATTCATATGTTCAAGCCCACACCCTCATATTTGGAAACAGGGCCTTGATAGAGGTGATTAAGGTTAAATGAGATCATGAGAGTAGAGCCCTAATCTGATAGGGTGGGTGTCCTTTTAAGAGAAAGAGGGACCAGATAACTTATGTCTCCCCTTCCCTTCCTTCCCCTTCCCTCCCCCTCCCTCCTCCTTCCCTCTGTGCCTTGCACAGAGGAAAGGCCACTCAAGGACATAGCAAAAAGGTGGTATCTACAAGCCAGAAAGAGAAGCCTCACTAAAACCCACCCTGGTACCTTAATCTTGGCCTTTTAGCCTCCATAAGTTTCTGCTTTCTAGGCCACCCAGTACCTTTTTATGGTCATCTGAGTTGATTAATACAGAGTTTCACTGTATGTTTACAAAAGCAAAGCCTTACAAACCCAAGTTGTCTGGGTCAGCTGTGTCCAAAAGAACTTCCTGCAGTGATGGAAATGTTCTAGACATGCTCAGTCCAACACTGTAGCCACCAGCAATATGTGGCCAATGAGCACTTGAACTGTGGCCAGTACAACTGAGGAACTGAAGTTTTAGTACTGCTTAATTCTAATTAATTTAAATTGTTTAAATAACACAAGAAGGTAGTGACTAATGTATAACGCAATACTGGTCTAGGTCATTAAACTTGATCTTTGCTGTCATATCTGATGCCATATGTTCTATGTAGGTTTTTAAATTATTTCTATATGCCTTATGTGGTCCAAATTTGTTTAAATTGCATGATGGCATAAGGCATCATGTTTTAAAAATCTTAAGAAACAACAAAAATATTTTATAACATTAAAAGTGGAATTCAAATTGTTTTGTTTTGGTTTTTTTTGAAGAAAAAAATAATGTGTCTTGTGTTTATGACTTAAACATTATTTCTCAAACTTCACAGCAGAATAAAATTCATATCAACCTAAGAAAGATAATGTGCTATTCCCAATTTGCCCTATCTGTACAGTAAGTCAATGCAAAGGATTTATTTAGACAACTATATGATTTGGATCATGGATACAAAACTTTGAGTTAATGGATCAACTTTGTACCCTGTGCAGTTGTCATTTAATAGCAAGACCAACCTTCATTCTCTTCTCCCGAAAGCCATTAATCAATGCCTCCATCTTCTCAGTAGCCTTAGGTAATTACATATTGATTTGCTCCTGTTCCAGTCATCAGCTTTAACCACTGTCGAGTTTTGTCACCTTGGACCCTGCCTGTCATACTCAAATCTCTGAGGAAAAAAAGTGCAAGGAAATCTCCAGCCAGAGGTGCCACCTTTATCACGCGATAGCACCTTGTTCTGAATCTGTCTCCACTCTGCCAACTGCCAAGCTAAGATGGAACCTGAGGATTCCTTTTTCTCCAGCCTCTGAGTCAGTGGCTAGCACACAGAGTAAGGAACATTCCAGCAAGTTATGGCAATCTAGGTTAACCATGAAATAAACCTATATTTTTCTTTTATAGCCCGAGATTGGACATAGTTGTTTAGAGGCTCAACCACCTGCAATTCTCTTAGTTTTTCCCTTGTACTTGCAAAATACAGGGTATCCCCCCAAAATGTAAAACCACTGACTGTTATAAAGTCAGTGTTTATTAACATACAGTTGACTTTCAAAATTTAAAAGCATCTACAGAAATGAATAATTGTTTTTGTCAATGCTTATTTTCAAACTGGTCAACATTCTGGCCCCGGCACTGCTTGCCACGCAAAGCAATAGAATCACAAACATCAAGAATCATTTCCGGGATGCAGGATAGCTCAGCAGTTGAGCGCTTCCCTCACAATTGCAAGGTCCGGGGGTTGATTCCTGGCCCTGGCCCATGCAAACCCCATATGCTGAACTGCAGTGCAGCTTCCATGTGGAAGCCTCCCCGGCCCCCACCCAGTGGGTTCCCGCCCTGCACAACCCCACACCCACCTGTGTGGAATGAAGCCGTGTCACAGCTAATGATGCACCACTATGGAGACTGCTCTGGGCCCTCCTCCCTTCTCTCTGTCTCTCTCTCTCACACCTCTCAAACAATAAAATAAATATATTTTTTAAAGAATCCTTTTGTTCGGTATTTGTGCGCATTCTCGTTCAGTGGCTGATTTCAATACATTGACTGGTGCCGGTTTTGTACTGTAAACTTTATCTTTTATGTATCCCCATTAAAAAAAAATGTCTAGTGAACATGGAGGGCGTTCCATATCCAACAGATCTCCCCCATTACTCCAAATTGATTAGACCTGAAAAGAAGAGAAAATTATGAGTTACCAACTGTTAAAGTGTGTATACATTTGCGGGGGGGGGGGGAGGGGGCACACCCTGTAGTTGCTTCAGCTCTAGATGTCTTAAGAAGAAGGAAGAAGAAGAGGCAAAAACCCAGAGCAAGGTATAGGTGCCCGTTTTTTACCAGGAAAGCAGAAGACTTCCTAGAATCCTGTGCACTGGGCCTCTGCACCTGGCCCCATTCTGTCCTTCCGGGACTCTGGCCTCTTGCTAAGCCCCGTTCCTTGTCTCAAGGAAGTAGCCCGTCTCCTCATTCTCTCCAGACTAAAAGCGCTGAAAGCAGTGAGCCTGTGTCCCATTGCTGCTGCCTCCAGTCTAGGGCCCCCGTGACAACCTCTGCTCCTAAAGTCCCTGCCTCAATGGAGCAGAGGTGACACGGGCTTCCTCCCACCTCTACATTCTCCTACCGGTGGAAAGGACTCCTGTTCACTGGAGGACAGGACCTGGCATGACATGACTCTGTGTTACTGTGGCTCCAGCAGCTCCAGACACACTAGAAAACTCACCTAAATACACCCAAGGCTTCCTGTCCTTGAGTCCTTGCTCTCCCAATCCCCTCCACGTGGAATGACCTTCAATTCAGTGCACATACACATTTTTTTTTTTTTTTCATAAAATTTTCTGAGATACCAGCCATCAGAAGTGGCTGCTCCCGGGGATGCCAAGATGGCTCAGCTGGTTGAGCGCTCACCTTGCAGCCCTGGGGTCCGAAGATCAAGTCCTGGCCTGGCCTATGCAGACCTGTATGCTGAACTGGGGTGCACTTCCCACACGGGAGACCCCATGGGAGGCCCCCGGCCCGCCCTGAGCCGCCCCTCACCCACCTGTGTGCAACAAAACTATGTCAAAAACTGATGACATATAAATGTGGAGACTGCTCTGTGGTGGTGTGCCCTACACCCTCCCTGTGTCATAGTTATTTGTGTAACTGTGGAATCAGCCTGTGAACTGTTTGATGACAAGCTCTAGGAGTCTTGTTCACTTCTGTGTTCCCTATAGGCCTAGCACTGTCTCGTAAAGAGCAAGCACTCGATACCTGTGTAGTGAATGAAATGGAAGGACTCAGTCTCTTTGAGTGACTGAGATAATGGCTTCACCTTCTCTTGTCTTTCCATGTATTTATCACATATCCTTTGTGTTTTCCAGAAATTAAAACAGACTTGTTGAGGTGTTTAGGGTGGAAGTTAGGAAGTATAGTGGGGGTGATTATCATGGGAAAAGTCCAGACATAGGATAGTTCATCTGAAACATGAATTTTATTTAACTTCTGCCAACAATTTTGTTTCCCCTTTTCTTGAAGCCTGGCAACCACACATACCTTAACTTTAGCTTGCCCCTTGTAGTAGATAGGGCGGGCCAGCTGCAGACACAAAAGAGCCAACAGTTAATTTAATGGCTTTTAAAAAACAATTTTAGGGGAAGCCGGGATGGCTCAGTGGGTTAGGCGCTCACTTTGCAGCGCCGGGGACCGAGGATCGAATCCCGGCCCCGGCCCGTGCAGGCCCATATGCTGAACTGAGGGTTCCCCTAGTTCAGTTCTCTCTCTGTCTCTGTATCTCTCTTTCTCTCTGTCAAAAACAATAAAAGAATAAATAAATAAAATAAATAAATAAAAACCATACAAGGAAACCCCCCAAAAAAAATTTTAATTGTTAAATTTATTGGGGTGACATTGGTTGGTAAAACTTCCATAGGTTCCAGGTGTACAATTCTACATGGCATCATCTATGTGTTGCATTGCGTGCTTACCACCCAGAGTCAGTTCTCTTTCCATCATCAGATATCTGATGCCCCTTCTCTCTTCCCTCACTGTTTTGTGTCCTAAATAATACAGAGGTGTGTTTCTCTCTCACATAATAGTCCAGGACGGTGGCTTCACTCATGTAGTCATCCAGAGCCCTAGCCTGGTGGCAGCTCCCTCCATTGACAGGAATTCTCATAGAACAGCCCTCCTTCAACCAAGAGCTAAGGAAGTGGGATCATGTAATGATGCGGACATTTTGAGGAAGAGAAGAAAGGTGCTGAAGTGGTTGCATTGAACATTCTCGATGCTCTACATACAGTCGGGGGACTGAGGTTGCAGAGACAGGATGAGTCCCTCTAGAAGCAGTGACTCCATGGTTGAAGATGAGGCTCTTTCCAGGGTGGGCAGGAGCCTGGCATAGCCAGGAGCTAAGGCCAAATGCAGGCCAGCACTCTGTAGTGGGCAGCATGGTTCCAACCAGGACAACTGTCAGAGCAAGGACCAGAGGAAGCAAAGCAAGAAGTCAGGATCTATCTGGGGGAGCGGTGACAGTGGGGAATGTAGGGATAAGGTGAGCAATGGGGAACTGGAATGTGTGGGGATGGGGGTGCCAATGTTAAGTGACCAGAGTCCAGGCAGGCCGGTCATTGGCTGGGAGTGAAAGGGCAGAGCTAGAGCTAAGGAAAGAGGCCAGGGTTCAGGTGGCAGTTGGAAGGGACAGTCTGGTCAAGGTGGCCTTCAGGACAACCCATGCATTTTTTTTTCAGGTACCTTTTTCTGAATCTCCTCCAGCTCAATTCACCCAAAGGAGAGCTACTTCAGGCAGAAGAACATCCTATTTCAGTCACATCATGTAAACATCATGCAGGCATTTCAAAGTCAGAAAAAAAATCACTCTTTCCTCTTCACCTGAGTCTTTGTCTCATATATTCAGAGTGGCACAAACTCCAGTAAGAAATGCTTTTATGAAAAGGCAAGGTAATTCTAAAATGACACTACAACCTGTTGTTCAGTGGAGAGCAGTTAACAGAGTTTGTTCTCTTAAGAGTACTTCAGTGGGTAGATGGGCTGTTGCTTTATGCTGCAACTGAAACAGGCTCAACAGCCATCCTGTTATGTGACGCTCACAGGCCGTTTCTAAAGAAAAGCTCTTTTCCAATACAAGGCCTTTCAGCCGTTTCCTTCTGCCTGCACCTCTGTCCCTGCAGCAAGGAACAAAATGGACAATAAGGAGCAAAGATGGCCACAGCAATGTCTCTCAACACACAGATTCTTTTTACACAGTGACCTTCCATTAAGAGGTAGTCTGTCTCCTCTCCTTGAATCCAGATGGGGCTCTGCTCTGACTTGGCCAATTCCGTCCAGCACAAGTGACTTCTTAAGTCATTTTGTACATACGCCTTCTACTTCACCTGGTTCTTTTGAGATCCTTGCCCTTGGAACCCAGTCAGTGTGCCCTTAGCAAACCCAAGCTACAGCTTGGAGAGCCGGCATTCAGGTGTGCTGACCAACAGCGCCAGCTGAATTCCTGGCCAATAGCCGGCATTGACAGCCAGATGTAAGAGTGAAAACACCTCTCATTACTGAGTCTTAGCTTTCAGTCATCCCAGCAGAAGTTGCACACATTGTAAAGCTGAGACAAGCAATTTCCTTTAAGCCCTTTCTGAACTCCTGACCCATCGAATCCATAAGCGTAACAAAATGGTGATGGTTTTACACATTTAAGTTTAGAGGGATTTCATACACAGCCATTGTGTCTGGAGTTCAGTTGTATCCAGTTTTTAGCTATTATAAATAAAGGTTGGGAACATGCATTTCTTTTGAGAATGTATAGGGGTCATGAGTTATGAATACCTTTAGCTTTGGAAGGTAATGTCAAGCTTTTTCCAAAGTGGGTGTACGTGTGACTTCCAGTTGTTCCACATCCTCACCAGTATTCATCATCAGTCTTTTTTAATGCCAGCCATTTTCAGTGGCTATAGAGTAGTACCTCACTGGTTTTGTTTGTTTGTTTGTTTTTAAGATTTATTTTATTGTTTGAGAGTGAGAGAGAAGGGGGAGGACCCAGAGCAGTCTCCATAGTTGTACATCATTAGTTTTGACATAATTTCATTCCACACAGGTGGATGTGGGGCTGTGCGGGATGGGAAACACACTGGGGGCCTGCCACTTGGGAGGTGAGCACCAGTTCAGCATATGGGTTTGCACGAGGTGAGGTCGGGATTCAATCCCCTGACCTTGTGGTTGCAAGGCAAGCTCTCAACCTGTTGAGCTACCCCAGCATCCCCCTTCATTATTTTCTTAATTTGCATTTTCCTGATTTCTAATAAGGTTGACCACTTAAAAAACACATGTGTCCAGCAGCTGGTCACAAAGATACCCTCCTATATCTTCTAGAAGCTTTATTATTTTGCCTTTCACACTCATAACAACAATTCCTGGAGGTACCATGAGGTCACTTCAGTTGTCTTCCCTCATGTCACGGTTAGGGATTGTATGTGTGACCCTCATCCCCAATGAGCTAGGAGCGTGAGAGAGGATCTAACGCTGGAATACTCTTCTCCTCCCAAAGCACAGAAGTTCCTAATTGTAAAACAAGTGACAAAATCCACATTCTCATGCCTCAGAGGAGTAAAGCTGTCTATTCTTCAAGCAGCCTAATCCAACTAAATCATCGGGGACCTAACCTCCACAGAGGAGGTCACCCGTCTCTCTGTCCTCTCCACCTCAGGCCTCTCCCCCTTCCTCATTGTAAAAACCAAATTAGCCACAACACCCATCTGGCCAGGACATCTTTACAGTTAAAATTCACAAACGTCCCTGTGTTTGGCACAAAATCTGGGAATCCAGAGTTGAAGGAAGCCATTTCTCAAGTCACCTTATCGGTTGGAAGGGGGCCTAGCCCCTCAGAGCTCTCGCGGCTGCCAGGTCTTCCCCACGTCTGCATCTGCTTTGCCCCTGTTGACTTGGTGGTGCTAACTCATCAACTAAACTGCTGAAGGGACCCTGGGCTGAGGACCCTTAAGGATCTGGCTGTGTCCCTCCCAAGTGCAGAGCACCGAGAAGGCTGCAGGGAGAGCCCATGTGCAGACCCCACCTTGCTCTGAGGGGCTCCTGAGTGGCTCATCCTTGGGGCTGAGGTCAGGCCACTCTAGCTAGTGTCCTTCCAAATACTACTTGGTTGGAACAGTTATTCTTGTAGTACCTTTCTTTAAATTAATTAATTTATTTTTATTTTTGACAGAGACAGAGAGAGAGAGATACAGAGACAGAGAGAACTGAACTGGGGGGGCTCCCAGTTCAGCATATGGTTCCGCACAGGCCGGGGCCAGGATTCGATCCTCAGTCCCCGGCGCTGCAAAGTGAGCGCTTAACCCACTGAGCCATCCTGGCTTCCCCTATTCTTGTACCTTAAATGACGAGAAATATAAAGAAAACGGAAAGAACAATTTCAAAGTACAAGGGGAGTGAAGAGAAACCAGCCTAGTGAGTGGAGGAAGTCAGTGCTGCAGTGCTGCAGTAGGTGATCTAAAAGCAGCAGTGTCTGATCTCTTGGCTTCCCTGGGCCATTGGAAGAAGAATCATCTTGGGCCACACATAAAATATACTGACACTCACAATAATGGATGAGCTAAAAAAAAAACCAAACTGTAAAAAATGTTATAGGGTTTTGAGAACGTTTACAAAGGGGCTGCATTCAAAGCCATCCTGGCTGCGCGTGGCCCATGGGCCACAGAATGGACAAGTTTGACTCTAGATGCTGGAGAATGGGAGAAGAGAAGCGAATCAGACCATAAACAGAGACTTCTGCTAAAGAGTAGCATTGTTGTGTCTTCCAGAGAGAGAGAGAGAGAGAGAGAGAGAGAGAGAGAGAGAGAGAGAGAGAGAGAGAGAGAGAGAGATCTAGGGAATCTAGGGAAGTCTAAAAGTGTTGATTTCAGGTAGTGGAGATCTGAGAGAGAAAGAGCACTTTGATGAAGAGCAAGACATGAACCCGAGGACCAGTAACGAGAGTTCGATGAGCTGGGAATTGGTGATGAAGGAGATTCCATCTGCGCTGAGAATGATACTGGGGCGATGGGCCGTTCAAAGCCTGGTGATTGTGTCTAACGGTGCCAAGCCAGAGACCACAATGAGACTTCATTCGTAATTACCCATCTTTTCAGACCCAGCTCTCTGGGGAGTGGGGTGACTTCTATTTCTTTGGGGACCCTTGTGGGTATATTAAAGATAAGTAGCTCTGGATTGTTAGGACAGAAGTAAGGTCTTTATCCATATGGAGGAATTTCTTCCCAACGGTCTTGCTGAACAGTAGGAAGCTACCCAAGCCGGAGCCCTGAGCTTTCCTATGGAGGACCTGTTACAGACTTCTTTTCTTTTTTTAAGATTTATTTTTATTGTTTTTTGACACAGAGAGACAGACAGAGAGAGACAGGGAGAAGGGGGAGGGCCCAGAGCAGTCTCCATAGTTGACAGCATTAGTTTTCCATATAGTTTCACTCCACAGGTGGGCACAGGGCTGCATAGAGCAGGAACTGGGCCAGGAGCCTCCCACATAGGCACCAGCAAGAACTGAACTGGGGGCACACCCCAGTTCAGCATGTGGGTCCACCTGGGCCAGAGCCAGGATTCAATACTCCGGCTCCAGGGCTGCAAAGCGAGTACTCGACCCGCTGAACCATCCCAGCTTCCCCCAGACTTATTTTCAATGACAGCTAGATTCCATTAATAGTCCCCTCTCACTCTAACCTCAGCCAGGCCAATACCCCACACCTTCAGAGAGCACACAGGCAAAGACCTTGGATCATTAGTGACTTATACTCCTCATCCCCTCCCTCTTAAAAATTGCAGTTTTGCTATATTTTAAAGGCCACAGAAAGATAGCCACTCAACTGTCTGTTAGGTGAGGGAATTCTAGGTTGGAGAAGGAATTTTATATAATAGGCTTAATGAGGAATGCTGAGTTAAGGCAGCAAGGATAGGACTGGAGGTCACCTAGATTGGAACCACTGAGCTCAACCAATAGATAATAGTATTACTACCTGTTGGCACATAATAGTAGTAACAACCCTAAATAATATTTATACGGAATGTATTTTATGTATGAGGGCTGTTCGGAAAAAATCTAGCCATTGTTGGGGAAGCCGGGATGGCTCAGTGAGTTAAGCTCTCACTTTGCAGCCCTGGGGACCGAGGATCGAATCCCGGCCCTGGCCCATGTGGACCCATATGCTGAACTGGGGAGTGTCCCCAGTTTGGCTCTCACCGGGGTGAGACCCCAGCCCAGTTCCTGCCCTGTGCAGCCCCGCCCACCTGTGAAATTAAACTATGTGGAAAAACCAATGATGTACAACTATGGAGACTGTTCTGGGCCCTCCCCCTTCTCTCTCTCTCTCTTTCTCTGTGTCAAAAACAATAAAAATAAATCTTAAAAAAAAAAAAATCCAACCATTGTTAACGTAAGGGGAATGGTTACATGGCTGGATATTTCCAAACAGCCCTCCTATATTAACAATCCGGTCAGGTAAGTACAATACAACAATCCTGTCAGGCTGGTACTATTTAGTCCCAGTTTATTCATGTGGAAAACTGAAGCACAGAATGCTTAAAAATGTCAACCCAGGAGGCCGGGATGGGTAAGCAATTGAGCACCTGCCTCACAATCACGAGGTCCAGGGTTCCATTCCCAGCCCCGGCCGGTGCAACCCCACATGCTGAGCTGCAGCACAACTGGTAATAGCTGGGGTGGCTCAGCGATGAAGGTTCTCACCTTCCATGTGGGAGGCAACCGGTTTACTTGGTTCAGTTTGTACCCTGTGCAGCCCCACGTCCACCTGTGGAATGAAACTAAGTCATAATCAATGATGTACAACTACAGAGACTGTTCTGGGCCCTCCCCCTTCTCTCTCTCTCTCTCTCTCTCTCTCTCTCTCTCTCTCTCTCTCTCTCTCTCTCTCTCTCTCTCTCTCTTTCTCACCTTCTCTCAAACGATAAAATAACTCTTTAAAAATGTAACCATAAGAAAAGGAAGCTCTAAGAGGTCTGGGATTATCTTTCTTATTCACTGCTCTTATCCCAATGTCTGGCACATAGTACGTGTTCAATAATTATGTGTTAAATTAATCGTTAACTGGCCCAAGATCATGCAGATGGCCTGGCAGCACTGGGATAAGAACAGAGGTTTGATGGCTCTACATTTCTGTTAATTACTGAGTCACAGTGTCCTGGAGGCTGTGACAGGAGATGAGCTTCGTATGTCTCTCAGCCTGTGTTACATCTGCTTGGAAAGCTTTGCCCTTACTCTCAAAGCTGACTATCTGGGGGACACTTCCTAACTCCTGTTACAAGACCATTACCCTGATATCAAAAGAGATAAAGACATTACAGGATAGAAAAACTAATGAGCAACATATCTCAGAAACATAGATGAAAAATTTTTCAATAAAATGGAGCTGAGTCCAACAATGTGTAAAAAGATCTATATGAGAAAAGATCCCCAAAAGACTGAAATTGTCTTCTGGAGGACAAGCCCCTTTTAGTACAGGCTTCCCCCACTAGGTGGGTGTTCTAGGAACTCATCTGCATCAGTGTAGCAGCTGGCGTTGTTGTGAGAGGCTGCATTTGGCTTCATTGGATTTTTTTTTAAGACTTTCTTTTCTTTTCTTTTTTTTTAGATTTATTTTATTGTTTTTGACAGAGACAGAGAAAGACAGACAGAGAGAAAGGAGAGGGCCCAGAGCGGTCTCCATAGTTGTATGTCATTGACTTTTCAACATGGTTTTGTTCCACACAGGTGGGTGGGGGCCACGCAGGGGGCCTCCCTCATGGGAGGCACACCCCCTTGATTCAGGAGCCCAACTGGGGGGCAAGAACCAAACTGGGGGCCTCCTTCATAGGAAGCACACCCCAGTTTAGCATATGGGCCCGCACGGGCAGGGGCTGGGTTTCGATCTTCAGTTCCCAGGGCTGCAAAGTGAGCACTTAACCCATTGAGCCATCTGGCTTCCCCTTTTTGGAGACTCTTTCAATGCATTTGTTCATTTCATGATGGGTGATTTACATGAACAACGTGCAGCATGACAACGCACCTGTTCACACCGCGCTGAGTGTTCAGCAGTTTTTGACCAAAAATGACGTGACACCCCCCCCCGCAAGGCCCCACCCTCCCTATTCACCCAATGTCACCCCAAGCAACTTTTTGTTTGTTTGTTTGCTTCCCCGTGAAAAAAGTCCTCAAAGGGAAACATTTTGCTGATGTGGCAAAAACAAAAGAAACAGTAAAACACATAAAAAATTTTGATTCAAAATTGACAAGTTCAAAACTGTGTTGAGCAGTGGAAAAAGTGTATTGCATCAAACAGAAAGTACTTTGAAGGTGACTGAAGTTTAAACAGGTAAGAATAAATATTTGATTTTTTTTTATAGATAAATTCTGGTTTATTATAAATTCTGTTTTTTTATAAATAAATTCTGGTTTATTTGGGTCCCCCCTTGATGACCAATTGAGTTTATTCCAGATAGCAAAGCTGGCTCAACATTTAACAACCAGTCCATGTAATCTAGCACATCAACAGGTGAAAGAAGAAAAAAAAAATCATATTGTTTGATGTAGAGAAAGCATTTAACAAAATCTAATTCCCATTCATGATAAGAACTCAGCAAAACTAAGAATAGAAGGGAACTTCTTCAACTTGATAAAGAACATCTACAAAGTCTACAGCTTAGGTTCGTTCATTAATGGTGACAAATGAGGGCTACTGAAAATGGGGGAAGCTACACAGGTGTGGGGAAAGGGGTATATGGGAAATCTCCATACCTTCCTCTCAGTTTTGCTGTGAACCTAAAACTACTCTAAAAAACATGTCTATGGGTATGGTACTGTCTTTATAGATGCAATACTTAAAACATCATTCATGAAAGAAATAATCAATGATCTGTACTTTTTGGTAGTTAAAAACTTCTGCTCTTCTAAAGACAAAGTCAAGAGAATTAGAAGACAAGCCACACCTGGGAAGAAAATATTTGCAAAACACTCATCTGATAAAGGACTGTTATCCAAAACATACAGAGAACTCTTAAATCTCAACAACAAGAAAACAAATAACCTTATTTAAAAATGGGTTAAAAACATTAACAGACACCTCACCAGAGAAGATATATTGAGGACAAATTAGCATATGACAAGATGCTTCCCATGATATGTCTGTCATCAAGAAAATGTAAATTGAAAAAAAAAAACAATGAGATACCACTACACACCTATTAGAATTGCTCAAATCTAAAGTACTGACAATACCAAATGCTGACAAAGATGTGAAGCAGCAGGAACTCCCATAGGCTTTGCAAACTAGTACTGTCACTTTGGAAGACAGTTTGGCAGTTTCTTACAAAACTAAACATACTCTAACAGTATGATCTAGCAATCATGCTCCTTGTTATTTACCCAAAGGACCTTAAAACTGAAATCCACAAAAACCTGCACATCGACGTTTATAGCAACTTTAGTCATTATTGTCAAGACTTAGAAGTAAGCAAGATAACATTAGGTAAATGGATAAACTGTGGTACCTCAGACAATAGAACACTATTTTGATGATGAAAAAGAAATATGCTATCATGTCATGAAAAGCCTTGGAAGAACCTTAAATGCATGTTAGTAAGTGAACGAAGCCCATCTGAAAAGCCTACTTACTGTATGATTCTATTAGATGACATTTAGGAAAAGAGCCTGAGGATCTAATCCTGGCTCTGGCCCATGCAGACCCACATGCTGAGCTGGGGTGTGCCCCCAGATCAGTTCTTGCCGGGGCCTATGCGGGAGGCTCCCGGCCCAGTTCCTGCCCTGCGCAGCCCCGCGCCCACCTGTGGAGTGAAACTATATGGAAAACGAATGCTGTCAACTATGGAGACTGCTCTGGGCCCTCCCCCTTCTCTCTGTCTCTTTCTGTCTTTCTGTCAAAAACAATACAAGTAAATCTTTAAAAAAAGAACAAACCCCACAATAATGGGAGTATGTACCGTAAATGGGACACAGGAGTCAACTGAAAAAGTTCCCAAGGATGCTGCAATATCTCAACAGGCTGAGTGCTTGCCTTGAAACTGTGAGGTCCAGGGATCAAATTCGGGTCCTGGCCAGTACAAACCCATATGCTGAACTGGGGCACAACTGGTAACCCCTGAGCCGTGTGGTGAAGATTCTCACCTCCCATGTGTGAGGCTCCCAGCTTGGTTCTCACCCAGCACATCCCTACATCCATATGTGTGGTATGAAATTCTGTCAAATTAATGATATACAACTATGGACACTGCTCTGGGTTTTCCTCTCTTCCGGTGCTCTCTTTCTCACCTTCTCTCAAAACAATATAATAAATCTTTTTATTTATTTGTTGTTGTTTTTTTCTTTTTATAAAGAAAATGCTCCCAATGGCCAAAGCTGGAACAATTTGAGATAAAAAGACACAAAGTACTATATTGGATTATAATCCAAACAATAAAGTAAGCACCCCAAATTCCATATTAGTAGAAATACATTATTGAATAAATAAATGGGAAAGAAGAAAGAACTCTCCTGGGTAGAAGAAATCTGAATGAATTTATGTAGATACCTAGCTCCCACTCCTTATTTGTGAGTTGTGCCTCAGTACCTCCTTCAGAGAAGCATTGTGGAGATGCCCGGATGACTTAGCAGGTTAAGTGCTGGCTTTGCAGCCCCAGGATTTGAGGATTGAATCCTGGCCCTGGCCTGTGCAGACCTATATGCAGAACTGGGGTGCGCTTCCCATATGGGAAGCCCTCAGTTTGGTTCTCACCGGGCATGCCTCCCATGCAGGAGGCCCCTGCCCAGTTCCCACCCTGCTAGGCTCCCGCCCACCTGTGTGGCACGAAACCTGTCAAAAACTGATGATGTGCAACTATGGAGACTGCTCGGGGCCCTCCCCCTTCTCTCTGCCTCTCTCTGCTTCTCTCTCTCTCTGTCAAAACAATAAAATAAATCTTAAAAACAGAAGAAAAAGCATTATATCAGAAGGAGGGGAAAAGAGTAACTTTGGTGGAGAACCCCAACAAACACGACCTCAGCGAGGTGATCAAGATCAACATCAACAGAGCTAAGTCATGTTGACAGTACATGATGAAATAGCACTTGATACCTCATCTGTACCTCCCCCACCTATTTTTTTTTTTTTTTTTGGCTTTTGGTTTTTGTTCTTTTTTTTCCAAAATCCAATAAGCCCAGTTTAATCATGAGAAGAACACCAATCTTACTGAGGCATGTTCTACAGTACACCCGACTCCTCAAAATTTTCAGTCATCGAAAACAAGGACCATCTGAGAACCTGTCACGTCCCAGAGGAGACTAAGCGGATGTGATGACTGAAGGGAAAGTGGTGTCCTGGATGGAAGCTCAGGACAGAAAGAGGACTTTAGGGAACAACAAAAAAAAAAAGTGCAGACTTGAGTTAATCACATATCCACGTTGGATTATGAATTATAACAAAACCTCCAGGACCACTGTAAGATGTTAATAATAGGACAAACGATGTAGGGTGTATTGGGAGTTATCCTATCTTTAATATTTCTCTGAAATATCTAAGACTGTCCTAAAAATGAAAATATATTAAAATAAAGTGTATTTGGGGAAAAAAAAAAAAAAAAAGACTGCTGTCTGCTTCCCCAGAGCCCCCACAAAGCGAGGTTGTGGGTAGGGGAAGCCTTGGGGAGCGCAGACCTGGGACACCCCAGGGAACAGGTTTCTGGTCCTGGGCGGGTCTGAACCCCGCAGCCCGGACGCAGCAGCACGTTCCCGCACGGGCAGGGCTGGTGCGCATGCGGCCGGAGGAGGCGCTTAGGGCGCCCGGGGCAGCTGTGGACTGGGGCGCACGGTGCGGGTCCGGTCTCCCCGGGCTGGGCGCTCCCCAGCCTGCCCTGCACACCCCCACGAGGTTCTTCTTCTGGCCTCCTTGGGTCCTGGGCCCCCACCCCCAGCTGTAGTTCTGCGGGGGGTTGTCCGGGGGAGTGCAGACTCACCTCCCCACCAGCGAGGAGACACAAGGGGCAGGACTGAACTCGGAGGTCAGGGACTCCTGGAGGGGACAGAGGAGGAAAGGGGAGCTTTTTCTGAGCCCCCAGGTCAAAGCCACAGACGGGAGCCCGTGCTCTTCGCTGCCTCCCTGGCGCGCTCATAGGGAGGGAGCTGGGCAGCCAGAGTCCTAGAAGCTGAGCAGAAGAGCGCAGGGACTTGCTGGTGTGAGAGCGGGGTCTGGGGCTGAGAGAGTGGGGTGACTGCATCAGTGAAGCTTCGGAAGCGGGGGACTTGCCACCTCAGCCCTAAGTTTAGGGAGTACCCAGGGACCTGGAAGATTCCCCTTGGTTATGACTCTAAACTGGCAGGCGCGTGCTGCCCAGAGTGGGTTTGGAGATGGGCGCCGTGCGCTCTGGAAAGCAGAGGGCTGGCTGGAGATAGGGGCGCCCTGAGGACACGGCGGGTGGGAGCCAGAACGCACAGCCTGCATAGGGGCACCGCACGGAGGGGCAGAAACAGCCCGGGACTGGGGGCACCTCCCCCAGGGAGTGCCAAAAGCCCCAGGTGAGGTGTCAGACTCAGGCTGGCGGGTCTCGGCCGGCTGCGCCCTGCCCTCTCCAGCTTTACGCATGGGCTTGTCTTGTCCTGTGAGGAGGGCGGGGGAACCCCAGCTGTCTCTCCCGAGGACAGATCTTTCCCCGCAGCCAGGGGCTTTATCCTAGAGGCTTCCAAGGGCAGAAGAAGCCAGCAGTCAGGGCTCTACCTCAGGGAGAAGGACCGGCTGGAGAGGCAACGTCTGCCCCAGAGAGGGGCGCACAGCCTGCCTGGCGGGTGGCAAGACCTCCGAGTTAATGTATAATTGTGAGCAGATGGCGGGGGCTGGCGGCAGCCTGGGGCCTGGGCCCAGCTAATGAGGGACAATTAGCCCCAAACCCGGTGGGGGCTGTTGAGAGAATCAGACAGGGGAGGCAGATATTTGCTCCTCAAACAGTGGGGCGCGCTGGGCAGAGGGCTGAGTGGCTGAGCCTTGGGGCTGGCTAGGCCCCCCTGCCAGGGCTCTGCCTCTCTTTTCCCTCCCCACATCACCTCTGGGTCGAAAGCCTCTGTTTGTTCAGACCCAAGAGTGCATCATAAAGGTGGGGGGAGAGGGGTGTTTATGGGGGAAATCCCTGCCACCACCATCTGCCAGGGCTTGGCCTTTCTCCCCCTGACACCCCTCTCCGCCCTCACACAGCTGTCTGAGGGCAGAGCGGCTCAGGACAGAGCCTTGCACCCCCAGATGCAGGGCCCGATGGGGTGGGTGAGCTGAGGCCGGAAAGGAGGACTAAGATCAGGCTCCCACGGGCGTCCTGGGGGTCGCCTCTCACCCAGGCCTGGCTGAGCAGAGGATCACTGGTCTGGGGGTAACTGGGCTCCGCAGGGACCTGGGCATGTGTTGTGCTACCCGTGGTGCTGAAACCACCGCTGTTGGCTCCCCATGCCCCAGGAAGCTAGCAGAGCAGGGCAGTGCCCGCAGGGGAAGGTAGAACACCCACTTCTGTGATACCTGTGGCCTGGCTTGGAGAACAAGAGTTCCCAACCCTAGGATCCACCCACCCCCCATACCCCAAACCAAAGCATTTTACCAGTGAAATCCATCCACCCCAAGACTGGGTCTAGTCCGAAGGCCACACGCCCTGCCTCCTTCAGTCCCGATTTGGGGGAGGGTTTCACCAGAACCCGACGTGCGTCCTGGACCCACAGGGCTTTTCACATGGGCTCCTTCACAAGGACCCTCCCTGCTCAAGACTGTGGCGGCAGCAAAGCTTCCATGCACCGGGGGCCACGTGTCACCCAGCGTCCCACTCCACAAGGACCAGCAGGTACGGGCGCCCCAACCCGAACAATGATCCGGGTAACTGTGCTGTGCTCTCTGGGATCAGGAGGGTCATTCATAATGTAGTGTCTCAAAGCCTTAGTAGAACGGAGCCTGATCGCCCTCCTTGGAGATGGAAGGAGGTGAGCCAAGTGCCCACTGCGCCCTAAGCACCCCCAGAGGCTCCTCCCCCCACCCCCACTGCCGCCAGTGCTATGAAGCCAGGACCCCCCTCTTTCTGGGCAAGAACACACCCTTGGTGTCACCTCCATCCAGGGGCCAGCTGCAGAGAACTGGCGTTCCGTGATGTCTGCTCTTGCACATACACCCCCATTCTCTCCAAGGTTCAGGAGTCGACTTGGCCAGCATTGAGGGATCGGATCATTTTGTATAATAATACACAGGACCCAGGAGCCGACCCCCAACCCCAGGCATGTGCCTTCTGGCTAGGAAGCTGTCTATGCTTCTAGAAGTCACTTTGGACTCCTGTGGGTTCAAAGCCATAGAGACACTGTCTGAACTTCCCCAGGGTCCCCAGTCCCCACTCCCTTCAGAAGTACTGGCCCCGAGGGGGTGCGCTCAGAGCCTGGGGCCCTTGTGACCCGCTCTGTACCTGCTTCAGGGGGGCAGGGGGACACAGGGGGGCTCTGAGGACTTCCCATGGAAGAACATGGGGGCTGGGGGGGTCCCTGGCTGTGGTTGGCCCTGCCTCAGGGCTGGTGGCAGCCAGCCCTGTGCACACTTCCCTCCTCCCCTCTCTCCTCTGCTCAGGGGCTGTGACATCACTGGCTACTCCCAGAAGGCTGCCCTCTGCTCTGAGCACAGGCTCTCGGCAGCTCCGGGCCCCCTGGCAGGACTGACACAGGAGCAGAGTGAAGACCGTCAGCAGGGCCACACCTGGAACCTGCAGGGGTCTCAGGAGCCCACGTGGGACCCTGAGACCCTCCCACTGGAGCTCCCACCTCATCGCCTCTGCACAGGTAGCTAGCTCCCCTGCAGACTCCGTGTCTGCTCTGCCCCCAACCCTGTCTCCCATGTGTGTGGCCAAACCAACTCCTCTCCTGCCCTGTCTCTGTGGGCCCCTGCCCCTCCCGCCCCCAGCCGCCTTCCCGTCGTGTGAGCACCGGCTCTGGTATCAGACAAGTTCACACGAATGGTGGGATGCATGGTGTGGCTATGGGCATGCAGTTTCTGCTTTGGGGGCATGAGAACTTAAGGTGTGGCAGTAACTTAGGTTCAGATATGGAACCTGAGGACCCACAGCTCCACTGAGCTCTGGTCACTTGTGGTGGGGTGGGAGTGGGACACCGTCCTGTCACGGATTCAGGGTTCGGCTGATAGGCTGAGCTCACACCCCCACATCCTCCCCAGGCCCAGCCTGGCTCTCCTGGCTCCGTTGCTTTGGTGGAGATTGTAGGCAGGGATGCGGGCAGAGAAGGGGGCTGGGAATGGCAGTGTCTGGTGAGGAACTGACTTCTAACCCTCCTCGAGTGTAACTCTCTGGGTGTCCCCTGACTGGTGGGAGCCCCCCCTTTGTGCCTCGTGTTCCTTTTTGGAAAAACATCTGCCTTCCTTCCTGACTTTCTGGAAAGCTGAGAGCATGAAGGATGCTGGGTCTCTCTCTGCCCAGAGAGCAGTGAGCAAAAGTCAATCTGGTGACTGACTTGAGACAGGAGCCGAGGAGTCCACACTCTTTCTGAGGCCATTGTGACCTCCCCTCGGCTGGTCTCCTCTCCCGGCTGCGCTGTGATCTCATGGGAGGCAACAAAACCCTTGTGTCTTTTCTGTTTGCTCCCTTCATCCTGAACAACCAGCAACATGTCCACGATTAGTGCCCGATTCTGTACGTCATTGCGGGCCAGTTTCCTCCGCCAAGACGGTGTGGTTCTTTGAGGAACGTTCCGTACCTGAGCTGTCCTCTGCAGTGCCTGCCAGCCCTGACAGGGTCCCAGGCATGGAAGGAGGATGCTTCCACACCCATCACTTGCTGATGAAAGCAGGAAAGACGTGGTGGCCCCTGGCTTGTGTTCCTTGCTGCTCGGACACTCTCTTGGGCTCACAGTGACTTCTATGTGGGTCAGCACACAGCCCTGCTGGTTCTGCCTCCTTTCTCCCAATGCGAGACAGGGAGGGAGAGTTGGATCCCAGGGAGTTGGTCTCTGAGAGTGACGCTTTTGATAGTGAGATCTAGAACTCTCTGAAGTGAACAGGAACCAACAATCCCAGGCGCTTAGAAGCTGTCAAGAGATGTGTCTTTGAGGAGAAGCCAGGACTTCAGGCTTGTTTTTTCTACTTCTGGTGGATGGGACCGGAGCCTCCATACCAGGGGTGCATCTGAGCCCTGTGTTTCTGCACAGCTTCCTGGGGAGTATGAAAGACAGGAGCAAGACGCTCCCATGAAGTGCTCTGAAGAAAGCGCTCTGGCTGGGGATGGGGGTGGGGGTGGGGGCACCTACCCTCAGGAGCTCCCCGAGAGTGAAGGCAGAGCCTTGAACCTCGGCAGCTGCACACCCAGGCAGCTGGGATCTTTGGTCACAGAGGACCTTCTTCTAGCGAAGCAGGATATGCTAAGTTTTGGGTTTTGACCCTGTTGAGTCTAAGCTTAGGAGACAGGAGCCTAGAGCCACGTGCATCAGGCAGGGCTGAGAAGGCTGTGGAGGAGTCAGGGCACCAGCTGTCCGTTTGGAAAAGCCCGACTGTTTCAAAGTGTCCTGCTTTCCCCCTCCCTGACCTCTGGTAACGGACATGTGAGAAATGAGAGCCCTCCCACCGTCTCAGCACATCCAGAAAGATCCAGTCCTGGGCTAGCCCTGTGACGTGTTAGCTCATCACGGAAGGATTTCAGTAAAGAAAACTTGAATTTTCTTCACCAACCTCTTAGCAAGTTTTGGAACCCTAACCCTCTGTCCCGAAACACTACACCCTAAAACCATTCTAAGTAAGAGACGTCACCCCAAGAACCTGCGATGATTGCAGGCCCAGCTCCAAGACGGAGGAGGAAGCTCAGAGAGGAACTCCCCACCCGTCTTAGTTCCTGCCCTTCTGTGAGGAGGGTCCGCCTGGAGCATGGCGCCCGAGGGTAAGAGGCCTGGGAGGGGTGGGAAGCAGTGTGGCCATCAGGAGACCAGCATCTCAGCATCCAGCTCTCAGCCACACGGTTTCATCTGGCCTTGGCCACTGCTCTGGGGAAGCTTTGTCCTGCTGCTCCCTCCCTCCCTGCTCCACCCTGCTTCCCTTCGATGACAAGCATCAGGACACATGGTCCCAGAGAAAAGACTCCTCCATGAGCCCGCTCCCGGAGACAGTGGCATGTTTGGGGGACCCCAGGAGCAGAGGGGAGCAGCCCCCTGGGGGGGAGGACTTTCTCTGTGGCAGGAAGCCAGGCTGGAGGGGCCCCAAGGGAGCCTTTCCCAGGAGGGTCCTTCAGGCCACAGGTGCGCTGGGGTGGCGGGCTGGGGTGGCGATGCCGCTTCTCATGCCCAGGAATCAGCAGCGTGAACCAGCTGGGGGGGCTCTTTGTGAACGGCCGGCCGCTGCCCCTGGACACCCGGCAGCAGATTGTACGGCTGGCGGTCAGCGGGATGCGGCCTTGCGACATCTCACGTAGCCTGAAGGTAGTGCGCTGGGGCCTCAGCCAGTGAGGGGACCACAGACCGGGCGAAGGGACTTCTCTGGAGGCGAGTCTGAGGCTGTGGCCGACATGGGGGGGCCTTGGGGGCTTGGGCTGCTTCCTAGATGACCCTCTCGGAGCTGCGAGGGGAGCTCCAGGCTCCCAAAGATGAGGCTGGACTCTTAACTCCATGACCTGGTCCAGGAGGTCTGCCTTGACCTTGCCGCCTCCTCCTGTCCCGGGGACACTCACCCTCCGCCCATCATGCCATACCTGTCCCTAATTCTCACCTGACCCAGGTGTCTAATGGCTGTGTGAGCAAGATCCTGGGCCGTTACTACCGCACAGGCGTTGTGGAGCCCAAGGGGATCGGGGGGAGCAAGCCTCGGCTGGCCACACCCCCCGTGGTGGCTCGAATCGCCCAGCTGAAGGGGCAGTGCCCGGCCCTCTTTGCCTGGGAGATCCAACGCCAGCTCTGCGCCGAAGGGCTCTGTACCCAGGACAAGACTCCCAGTGTAAGTGCCCTCCCCGCCCCGCACGGGGCTGTCCAGGGAGCAGAAGGTCCCTTCTTACTTAGCCATGGGGCCACCTCAGGCTGGGGGCGGGACTCGCTTCTGATCCAGAAGCTTCTGTCCTGACAAGGAGTGGTGGTGAGACAGAGGAGGGGAAGTCATGGGGAGCATGAGGAGGTCACCCTTAGGAGCTCTGTGCAGGGCAGGGCAGAGGGGAGCAAGGACACTGGGGACGGATTCTGAGGATGCTGCCCTGGGGCTGGACGTCACCTCGTCCCTCAACACGCGGACCCTCCCAGGTGTCCTCCATCAACCGAGTCCTGCGGGCGCTACAGGAGGACCCGAGACGGCCCTGCACACAGCTCAGGCCACCAGGTGGGCCCCGGAGCTGCCCCGGTGGTGAGCGGAGCCACACCTAAGCCTGTCATGGTTCTCAAAGCCCTTTCCTGCCCTTCTGTGAATTGCCTACATAACCAGATGGTAAGGAGGGCTCCGTAGGACATCTTACTCCCTCCTGGCTGGTGGAAGTCCAGGCTCAGAAGAGAAACGTGACTTATCCAAGGTCACCAGCTAATGGTTGGCAGGCCCTGGAACAGAACTCAGGTCTCCTAACCCCTAGGTTCACGGCATCTTCCACACCCTCCGTCTGCCTTGCACACAGCTTCCCAGAATTCCCTTGAGTTTTGTCTGGGATCACACAAACCCAAACCAACCTTGCTGTTTCCTCCCCAAACACCAAGCATGGACCCAACCATGGCATTGAGTGTGCCTCCCACCAAGTGCCCCTGCGATGACCTCCAAGTCACAGGGAACACCCCACCCATGCTGTTCCCTGTCCACAACCCCAGGGCCTCAGGGCCCCCACATGACCAGAGGAGTCGCCATCACAAACCCCCACAAGCCACCGTCTCCCTTCGCAGCGGTTCTAGCTCCAGTCCCTCGCCATCCCCCCTGTGGCTCTGAGGCTCCCCGGGGTCCCCACCCAGGGACTGCCCACCGAAACCGGACTATCTTCTCCCCGGGCCAGGCGGAGGCGCTGGAGAGAGGTGCTGGTGCCCGGATGGGCCGTGGGTTGGCGGTGCTCCATGTGACACGTGGAGCTGATGGCCCTGAGGCCAGTGGGGAAAGGTTAAGAGGGGGAGGCCATGGGTGGGCCTGCCTTAGGGAGGAGGTGGTTTCAGGTTGTAGCAGGTGGAGAGGGGGGCCGGAGGGGGACACGCATGCCTCCCCGTGACCTCGCGATGCGCCTCGATCCTTGCAGAGTTCCAGCGTGGGAAGTATCCCAACTCAGCGGCCCGGGGGAAGCTGGCTGCTTCCACCTCTCTACCTGAGGACACTGTGAGGGTGAGTGAGCTTTGCCACATGGTGTGCACAGACCACAAGGACAGCGTCTGTGCCAGGAAGGCTTTGGGTTCTGGTGAGGGGGCCAGAAGGGGGAAACCCATTTGTTTGGAGCAGAAATTAGAGACAAGATCCTCCTTGTACCCCTTTTGCTGATTTCCTTTCTCTCCTCCCCACCCCAAGCCATTGAGTTGAGGAAGGGGACGGAGAGCAAAGGCCAGAGCAGGAAGGGAAGACGTCTGGTCAGAGGAAGGGTCTGCGCTCTGAGTCCAGGCCAGGAACAAGGCGTGAGAGCAATAGGTGCCAGGCAGTGGGGCACACAGCCAGCTACTTTGTTCCCACCTTCCCGCAGGTCTGGTTTTCCAACCGAAGAGCCAAATGGCGCCGGCAAGAGAAGCTCAAGTGGGAAATGCAGCTTCCAGGTGATTTCTCTGCCCATCAGTCCATCCATCCATCTATCTGTCTGTCCATTCATGCACCCATTTGTGTTTGTCCATTGTCCATCCATTCGTCCATCCATCCACTTATCCATCCATTCACTCGTCTATCCATCCACCCGTCCATCCATCCATCTATCCACCCACCCACCCACTCATCCATCCATCTAATCATCCATCCATCAATCCACCCACCCACCCACTCACTCATCCATCCATCTAACCATCCATCCACCCACCCACTCATCCATCCATCTAACCATTCATCCATCGATCCACCCGTCCATCCATCCACCCACCCACCCACTCACTCATCCATTCATCTAACCATCCATCCACCCACCCACTCATCCATCCATCTAGCCATTCATCCATCAATCCACCCACCCACCCACTCATCCATTCATCCATCCATTCATCCATCCATCCATCCATCCATCCATCCATCCACCCACTCACTCATTTATCCGTCTAACCATCCATCTAACCATCCATCCATCCATCCATCCATCCATCCATCCATCCATCCATCCATCCATCCATCCAACATTTACTTGGCCCCTCCCATGAGCCAGACCCTGCGTTCAGTGCTGGAGACACACAGTGCCTGCTGCCAGGGCTGCAGTGTTCTCATTTCCCATTCCTGGATTTAATCCTTCTTCCCCAGCCTCCTGAGGCCCTGCCTTGGGGAGGGGGAGGGCAATTGAAGGTTGTAGCACCTGTCTTCTCTCACCCCTTTCCTGGAACCTCCCTGCCTCTCACCACCACTCCCCTTTCCCTGGACCCTGGTTCTGCCCTCTGAGTGGATCCACCCTCACCTTGTAGGTGCTTCCCAGGGTCTGACTATTCCGAGTGCTTCCCCAGGGATCGTCTCTGCACAGGTATCCAGGAATGCAGGAAGAGAGGGAAGTTCGAAAACTGGGAAAACTGCAGGGCTCATGACTTCTCCCATTCCCCAGGAAGGCCTGAGCTGTATTCACCACACCCCCAGGCTCCCACTTCCAGAAAGTGCCATCCTCATATTCTACTATGTGAATGGCGCCCCCTGGAGTTCTACAGGATACAGCCTGGGGGTGGGGGTGGGGGGTTCTGGGGTCCCTGTTCTGCTGAAGAGGAGGCATCACAGGCAGCTTGGGGTGTCCTCTTGCTTTTTCTAGCAGCCCCCTGGCAGTGTGCCCACTACAGCCCTGTCTGCCCTGGAATCTTTGGGTCCCTCCTGCTATCAGCTGTGCTGGGGAGCAGCACCAGACAGGTGTCTAAGTGACAGCCCATGCCAAGCCTGTCTCAAGTCCTGTATGGGTAAGAATCCAGGCCAGGCCTCACTCCTGCAGGATGTGGGGAAGGCTAGCTGATTTCTTGACCCACAGGAAGACGTGAATCTCCAGTCAAGGTCATTAGAGGAACCCCAGATCAGCTTTCCTTGGTCCTTGCATGGCCTACAAAGTTGAGGGGACTAGTACTCCTTGAATCTGTAATGCCACAGTCAGCCACAGCAGGGAGAGTGGGTGGGATTGGGATTTGAGTGTACGCACCCAGCGTAGAGAACCCACGTCTGTGCCTCTCCCTGTCAGTGACTTTGGGGGTGGGGTGGCAGCAACAAGCCAAGCTCACCCTCTTGTTGTCCCTGCAGGCTACCTGCCCCCCACAACCAAGCTCCCTGGATTCGGTACTGCTCTGCCATCCTTGCCCTTCCTCCCGCTGCCCCCACCGCCAGTCTTGGTGCCCTTCGGGCCTGGCTCTGGCCTGGCTGCCCACTGCCGCAAGGCCTGGGAGGAGGGAGGAAGGCCAGAGTGAAGAGGAGATGTAGAGGGGAGCTCTACCCGCCGTCTGCCCACGCTGATCACTGCTCCTGCCTCCTGCCTCCTGCCTCCTGCCTCCTTCCTCCTTCCTCATCTGTGGTCCCTGCCTGGCCCTGACCCACTAACTCCGCACCTGATTTGAGGGGCTAGAGAAGCCAAGGCCACCCACTCTCACAGTGGCTTTAAAAGACCTCCACTCGGCAGTAATAAAAACATTTTTAAATTAGCAGTGATTCTTGTTGTGCAAGTTTTTTCTGCAAACACTCATATTCCCACCCTTATATTTAACAATTATAAACAATGTGCCCTATTATCTATCATCTAGCTATCATCTATCTTTATCTATCTATCCATTATCATCATCTATCATCTATCTATCATCTATCCGTCTAATCTATGCATCTCTCTGATCTATTTATCTATGTATGTATGCATTTATCAATCTAATTGTATTTGTCTATGTAACTATGTATGTATGCATATATCTATATCCCTATATAATGTACATATGAGTCTATCTTGGTATTTGCTCATACATGCATGCACATGCACACGCACATGCTCATAGACACACACATGCTCACACACACACACACACTGATAGTGTGTCATGGTATGTCACCCCTAAGTCTTCCACCATGCATCTTCAAAAAATAAGAAACATTTTTTACATTACCACATCTAAAATTTACAAGTTAGGGTGATGGAAAGTAAGCTAATTCTGGGTGGTGAGCACATAATGTGATGTATAGACAATGTAATGTAGAATTGTACACCTGGAAGCAATGTAATTGATATCAATTAATGTCACCCCAATAAATTTAACCAAAAAATAAATAAATAAAATTTACAAGAATTTCTTAATCTAGAAAAATAAGTAGGGAAAGCCGGAATGGCTCAGCAGGTTAAGCGCTCAATTTGCAGCCCTGGCCCGTGCAGACCCATATGCTGAACTGAGGTGAGCTTCCCATGCGGGAGGCCCCCAGCCCAGTTCCTGCCCTGCGCAGCCCCTGCCCACCTGTGTGGAATGAAACCATGTCGAAAACTGATGACATACAACTATGGAGACTGCTCTGGGCCCTCCTCCTTCTCTCTGACTCTCTGTCTGTGTGAAAAACAATAAAATAAATCTTAAAAAAATAAACAGACACGAATTCCTTAACTGCATGTGTTTTTTGCATAGCAGCAGAGTGGATGTGCGTTCACATTCTGCCTGCCCCTGTATGTAATACATGCTCCTGGCGCATGTTTGCTGGCTGCTATTGGCAGTCAGTTCCAAATCTGTCCTGTTTTATCCCCTGCAGAGAAATCTCTAGGTTCCTCCTTGGAAGCTGTGGGATATAGGGACAGAGGAATATGGGGAAAGGAGGTGAAGAGGGGGTATTTGGAGTGGGGGATGAGCTGATCCCTCCAAATTCTTTCTCTTTTGAAGAGCAGGGATGGAATGACGATGGTACAAAATGGTGTGTGTTGGAGGGGCATGTTCGTTTACTCCCATCTGAGACAGGTACTGGTCCAGAAGACGTCCTTCAAGAGGTCTCTTTATAACAGACTCTCCAGAACTAAGCTGTTCAGTAAGTAGCCACCAACCACACATGCTTATTTACATGTAATTAAAATGAAATAAAATGAGTAATTTAGCTCCCCACTCACACTAGCCATTTATAAAATGCCCAATAGTCACATGTGGCCCGTGGCTACTGCATTGGGCAGTAAACGTTACAGAACGTATCCATCAGCACAGGAAGTTCTATGGGACAGTGCAGCTGTGGCATGAAATTCTAAGAATGACAGAGCACACCTCCCCCCAACCTGCCTTCTCTGCTGCCATGCTGGACAGACTGCTCAGGGTAAAGGGAGAGATGTTTTGGGGTGACAATCTGCACAGCGCCATCTGAGAAGAAGCTAGTCACTTCAGTGTCAGGACTGACGGTCAGCCAATGTGGGGAGCTGTCAGCTGAGACCCCACGGCTGAGCACCTTCATGTGGAGGTCAGGCGGGCACTGGGGGGACAGGAAAAAGTCCCTGTGTGCATGTGTGTTTCCCCGTGCACATGCATGCCCGCACACCTGAGTGTGCACATGTATTTATGGAATGCTGAGGAAGACAGCCTGCAGTAAAGGAACTCCAAGGTACTGTATCTCTGAAGAATGTTTTCTACTCCGTATCTGTGGCCTGTTCTTAATATTCTCTAGTACAGGAGGGGCCCTGGTCTCTAGTGTCCTCAACATTCACTTATCCCATTAGAATGTTGACAAAATTCTTTTGGATCTCCTGAGGAGAAACATAGTTACAAAACCCTGAGGTCATTTTCCCCTATTTGAATGGAATCTCTCTCATGTTCCAGTTTCAGCGTCTCCTCTCAACAGACTTAAAAACCAGGCACTCATTATGGCTCATGAATTTTCCTGGAGTGGGGGTCAGGCATTGCTGTTGGTATCTAAGGACTTTTTAGGAGGTGTGTGGATGCTGCTTTAAATGATATTGAGTCAGAAATGAGAAAATGAGTCCCTTTTCAACTCCTTTTGAATTCTGATTGCACCAAAGAGAAAGTCTTCATTTTGGTCCTCATCTTTAGCACCTTTGCAACAATTCATCTTTCTTTCTTTTTTTTCCCGCACATCGCCCAATTCATCTTTCTTAACAGAGGGAAGGAAGCCTTGGGTTCTGAGCCTTGGGCAGGAAAGGGGAAATATAAGCAGGATTGATAACACCACCTTGTTTTCATTGTATTTATTTTTATGGCCACTTTCTACTTATGACAATGATTCTGGTTTTTTATTTTGACAGTATTTTTTTGTTTTGTTTTATTGTTTTTTGAGAGAAGGTGAGAGAGACAGAGACAGAAAGAAGGGGGAGGGCCCAAAGCAATCCCCATAGTTGTACATCATTAGTTATGTTGACATGGTTTCATTCCACACAGGTGGATGTGGGGCCACACGAGGTGGAACTGAACTGGGGGCCTCCCTCATAGGAGGCAAGAACCTTTGCCACCCTCCTGGCAGTTACCAGTTGTAATGTAGTTCGGCACAGGGGTTTGCACGCTTGGACCAGGATTTGATCCCTGGACCTCACGGTTGGAAGGCAAGCACTCAACCTGTTGAGCTATTCCAGCATCCCATATGACAGTATTTTTGATTTCATGATTTAAAATGTTCCTTTCTTGGTTTTAAGTCAGCTCTGTTCATCATTCTTGGGCAGCTAGGCTAATATACCTTTGAAATGCCAGAGTATCCCCTAAAGAGAGCACATACTTTTATTTACTATCTTATAATCCAACCCCTGCCTTTCTTTCTCCAATCTTCTTTATATTCCCTCCTTCATTTCAAACTCATAAAAGATGCTGCAGAAATGTTTTTCTTTGGAGCATTTGAGACCTTCTGGCTCCCCAGCAAATGTCATCAGTTTTGGCTCAAATAAAATCTTATAAAAATTAAAAAAATTTCCTTAAGTGTAAGTAAATGTATTACACTTAAGAATCTATGTCACCCCCGGCCCAGTTCCTGCCCTGTGCAGCCCCGCGCCCACCTGTGGAATGAAACTATGTGGAAAAACCAATGATGTGCAACTATGGAGACTGTTCGGGGCCCTCCCCCTTCTCTTTGTCTCTGTATCTCTCTCTCTGTCAAAAACAATAAAAATAAATCTTTTAAAAAAAGAATCTTTGTCAGACATTACAGGGGAGATGGCAGATAAACATCAAAGTTACAAACATAGTGCAGGAATGACAGTCACTTTGGACGTTCTGTCTTGATGGAGACAGTAATGGACATTAGTGTCCACTCTAACTGAAGAATTGAGTCAGGGGCCCCCGCCATGAGACCTTGGGCAAATCACTCCAGCTCCCTGGAAAAGGTGGGCTGTGATGGGGAAAGTACCTATTGTGCTCAGATGACTAGATCAAGGGTCATGATAGATGGGATGATTGGCAAACTTCATGGGATGTGGGGAGGGGATGAGCGGGTGGGCTATATAGGCATATTGTTCTATTACCATCACCCAGTGCCCATAGGATTAATAATCCTCCATTCTTTCTAACCCAAAATGATGTTTAGTCATGTCTGGGTTCTGAATCTTTCAGGGGAAGGCTGAGTCCTCATGGGGTCACTGGGAGAAGTCTAGGGGTCCTGGTAACGAGTGGACCAATGGAAGAACTGGTTACTATCCAGTACCCTCTCTTCTGGCTAGAACTGGTAGTGGCCTGGGACCCCAGTCTCACCTCCCACCCCCTTGCCTTCCAGACCCCGCTAGGTACTGAGTCAGATGCACACCAGGGTCTTGGGGGCGGCCTTTTGTGATGTATTATTGCTCGAACAGGTGTCTTGCTAAATTGGGTAGGAAACGTTGTGTAACAGATATTCTTGTGGCTCTTGGCTCTGGGGTTCATGTTCCATTTAGTGTAGTAGTTTCTCCTGGAGGACTTGGATTTTGATAAGTGGCATCCCATTGACCTGGAGTGGGAAGAGGACATAGAAACCTTCAGTTGGTCATTTGGTGATCTCTGGCTTTTAGGAAAAACCCCGGTAAGATCCTGTAGGAAGAGAAGGATAAAGTGATTTATCCCATTCTTGGTGAGTGATCACTTACATATGTGAAGTTAATTTATAGGAAAAGACAGCGGAAATTATTTGTAAAAATCAAATTGATGATGCAAAAATACCATCAGAGTTCATAGAGAGGCTGTAGTCAACAGGTCACATTTACCAAGAATGTGAGTGGGAGAGGCTTCCGATGGAGTGAGTGTGTTCTGGGTGCCAGGCTGTTTACTACCGTATTTTCCGGCGTATAAGGCGACCGGGCGTATAAGACGACCCCCAATTTTTGGTTGACTTTTTTTCATTTCAAAAGTTGTCTTATACGCCAGAAAATACGGTAAACATTTTTATCTCATGTGACTCAACAATGCTATGAAATAAACACCATATTCCCACTTCACCCACGAGAAACAGGATTTGAGAGAGGTTCATTTGCCACAGGTCAAACAAGTTGAACTGATAAAATTCTAATTAGAACCCAGTTTGGAGTCCAGAAATGAGCTCTTAGCCATCATGATACACTGTCTACTAGAATGTTAGTCCTGGAAGGAGCTTGAGAAATGTAGTTCAATCCAAGCTCTTCACGGAACAGACCAGAAAACAGGCCCTGTGGGGTTTTGTTTTATTCTATTTTTTCCCAGTTTGGCCACTGAAAGGGGTTTGTATAGAACATGGGTGGAACATGGAGGAAAGAAGGGAACACACATTGGAGGTCCATACCTAGGTTCATATTGTCATTTAACCACCACACAACCCTATGAGGTAGACGCTATTCCCATTTGACAGATTAGGAAACCAAAGGCCTATAAACGCTAAAGCAATTTCCCTAAGGTTACAGAGGACCGAGCCTGACTAGCTCTTGGTTCCGGGTTTATATGACACCAAAACCAAAAAGCTCTTTCTATAGCAGTCTCATCACCTACCTTCCAAGCCAGGAGAAGGTGGCAGATTGTGAAGGGTCAGGTCTAAGAGCTGGGAGGTGCCTGCCCTGAAGGGTTGTGAACAGGAATCAGGTGTGGAGGCAGCTTTTGGGGAAGGCCCACATGGTGTGGAGAACAGAGGAGGTGGGGATGGATCTGGTGGCTGGGGGTGCTGTTGGGGGTCCTTTGTCACAGGGCAGGCTTTTGGTGAAAAGCCCAGAACCGCTGGTGGTCACAGTAATTAAGCAGCAGTAAGTGCTCAAGAAGCGTTGTTGAGGAAGCCGTGAGAATGCTCAGGGTTTGGTGAAGGGAATGGAAGGAAGGAAGGAAGGAGAGACAGTGCTGAGGTCTTGAGCCTCAGTGTCTCAGAGGATGGCAACGCCCTTGATGGCCAAGGGGACAGCAGGAAGTAGTACCTTTGCAGGGGAGGATGAGGAGGCTGATTTTGAAGAGAGGTCAGGACCAAGTCAGCTGTCCCATCAAGGAAGCTGGAAAGAGATGGGAGTAGAGTGCAGGAGAAGGGTCAAGGCTACAGATAAATACCTGGGAGCCGTCAGCAGCCCAGGGAAGCAGGGGGTGAGGATAGAAGGCTCATGGGGTAGAAAGCATCTCCTCAAAGCCACTCTTCCAGAAAAATGAAGAGACAGATGGACAAGGACAGCACGTCCTGTCCCCCAGGCTTGCTTGCCAGCACGTGTTCATGCAGCATAATGGTGAGAAATCTAGACCTTCTCGCTCCAGCATGTCTAGGTTTAGAAGCCCCGAGAGGAAAGGCACAGACGTGGAATAAATGTCTGGAGTTGGTCAAGTTGTGGGACGGAACTCAGCCCGTGGTACGTTCCGGTCTTACTGTCACTCACTTGCCCACCCACCTCCCTTCTCTTGCTCCTCAACTCCTGGTCTCCCCCACCCAGGCCCTCAGCACTGTGCCTTACCTAAAACTCCCAAATGCACTCTTTGGTCACATTCTCGCTGTCGGCCAGCAGGGTGCCGCTTCGGTCCGATCGCATGTAGAAGCCATTAGGCGCCAGCACCGTGAGCTGGTTGCTCCCCTGAAGCTCGATACAGAAGTTGAGGGCGAACTTTCCCCAAGGACGAAAAGTGCCAAAGGATGTGATTGACCAGAAGGATCCACCCTGGGCTGGGGGGAGGGAAGGCTCGTGTCAGTGGGCCATTCAGGGGCGTCCTTTGAGGAGGCTCCTGGGACACGTGCCACCCTCCCTGCCTGTGTTGGCAGATGCCGTCTATGGAAATGCAGGAGGGCTGGTTTCTGTTCTGCCAGCCTCCCTCTGGGGGCCCTGCAGTGTGAAAACAAACAGAAGCTTCGCTTTTCCTTCTCTGAGGAGCAGACCCTGAGGTCTCCGTGGGGGCTCAGGCAGGGCCGGACTGTGACCCGAGGAGTTGGGGGGATCACTTACCCTGGAAGTGATAGATGCCCTGGCGGCAGGGCAGCAGGTGAATGCAGTCGGGCTGATCCATGTTGCATTGCATGAGGTCACGTTCTGACGAGGTGCCCACATACCCATAGCGACCTCGCAGTGCAAGGAAGGGGCGGTTGGCTAATCGAATCCCAAATTCCTCACTGGGACCTGGAAAACAGAGGAAGGAGTTATCTAGGCAGGCTGCCCCTGGAAGCTTCCCCAGAGGGAAGCAGGGAGGGTGGCACTAATGGCAGATGGGTGTTGTCAGTCATTTAACGTGCAGTGAACACCTACTGTGTGCCAGGTCAGATGCTAGGTTTGTGACAGCACTCAGGAATGTTAATATTCTTCTTCCCGTTGACACGTGTGAATCTGTTTCACCCTCATGCTAGTCCTGTGAGGCAGGCAGGTTGGACACCACCTCCATCGATAAGGGCGACAAGGAAACTGAGGCTCAAGGAGGTGTTTTGCTCACGGGATGACAAAAATCCAGTAATTCACCAAGTCTACAGACCCAAGTCTTCTGACCCCAACCTCAGGGCTCATTCTAGCCTATCCTAGCCCCCTCTGGAAGTGTCTCTGCCTTGGAGGAAGCTGACCAGAAGGCTGCTGAGCTCACCTGGAATGGTGGCGTTGGCCATGAGCAGGCTGTTAGGGGCGATGCCCAAGAAGTGTCCGCTGGGAGACTGCAGGATGATCCTGCCACAATTCCAGTGCATACGGAAGAAGGTGCAGGACTCCAGTGGGTGCCCATTAGCCACCAGTGTCCTGTGGCGCCTCTGGAGAGAAAATTGGGAATAGAGAAGGGAAGCAAGGAATGTCATATCTCAGCTTTCTATCCATCATTTTTATTCCTAGACCCTCTTTCCCACAGCCTACCCACCAGGCTTTTTCAGGCTCCCACAGTGTGCCTCGCGCTTTCAGATCCCTTTCGGAAAACATGCATTGGCCCCTCTCCTACTTTCCTGGTCTATGCTGTTTCCCAGAGCTCAAGAGCTCATATCAAAAAGGAACCTCGGTATCCCACAGGAAAAGCAATAAACCTCAGCCCCGATGCCAACATTTCGAAGTGAATCATAGCCATAAAAGTGAAAGCTAAACTACAAAATATCTAGAAGAAAACACAGGAGAAATTCTTTGCAACTTTGGGATAGGCAGTGATTTGCAAGGACAACAAAAAAGCGCTAACCATTATAAAATGGAGACATTAAATTGCAACAAAAAACTGGACTTCATTAAAACTTGCTGCTCAAAAGACACCCGTAAGCAAATGAAAAGGTGAGCCAAAGATCGGGAGAAACATTTACAATACATATATTTGGCAAAGGACTTGATCTTAGAACATATAAAGAACTATTATGACTCAGTAATAAGACAAACAACCAATGACAAATGGGCAAAAAATTTGAAAGATGCCTCACAGAGAAAATATATAAATAGCTAATAAGCACATGAAAAGATGTTCATATATTATTACCTATAACCAGAATAAAATGCCACTACACATCCATTAGAGTTGCCAAAATGAAAAAGACAGACAATATCAAGTGTTAATGAGAGTGTGGAGCTATCAGACTTCTCATATGTGACTAATGAGGATGCAAAATGGTACAGTTTCTTTAAAAATCTATTTAACATTTTATTAATAAGCGAAAGACACTTTTTAAAAGTTACTCTGGGGAAGCCGGGATGGCTCAGTGGGTTGGGCGCTCGCTTTGCAGCGCCGGGGACCGAGGATCGAATCCCGGCCCCGGCCCGTGCGGAACCATGTGCTGGGCTGGGAGCTCCCCCAGTTCAGTTCTCTCTCTGTCTCTGTATCTCTCTCTCTCTCTGTCAAAAATAAAAATAAATAAAAAGATATTAAAAGTTACTCTGGGGAAGCCGGGATGGCTCAGTGGGTTCAGTGCTCACTTTGCAGCACCGGGGACCAGGGATTGAATCCCGGCGCTGGCCAGTGCAAAACCATATGCTGAACTGGGAGCTCCCCAAGTTCAGTTCTCTCTCTGTCTCTGTATCTCTCTCTCTCTGTCAAAAATAAAATAAATAAAAAATATATATATTAAAAAATAAATAAATACGATAAATAAAAGTTACTCATATGACCCAGTAGTTGGAATCCTATGGATTTGCCCAAGAAACTGAAAATATAGGCCCAAGAAAAGACTCTCATATGAGCGTTTGAAGCAATTTTATTCATAATAGCCCAAACTGGAAACAACTCAAGTATTCATTAATGACTGAATGGATAAACAAATTTGTGTTTGTGAGCAGTGTTATGAAATACTACTCAGTAAGAAGAGGGAATGAACGACTGATGCATGCAACAGCACGAATGAGTTCAGATACATGATAAAAAGCATATGTACTGCAATATTGTATGATTCCAGGAGAGGCTGGGATGGCTCAGCAGGTTAAGCGTTTGCTTTGCAGCCCCAGAGCCTGAGAATCTAATCCCGGCCCCGGCCCATGTGGACTCACATGCTGAGCTGGGGTGTGCCCCCAGTTCAGTTCTTGCCGGGGCCTATGTGGGAGGCTCCCGGCCCAGTTCCTGCCCTGCGCAGCCCTGTGCCCACCTGTGGAGTGAAACTATATGGAAAACTAATGCTGTCAACTATGGAGACTGCTCTGGGCCCTCCCCCTTCTCTCTGTCTCTCTGTCTTTCTGTTAAAAAACAATAAAAATCTTAAAAAAAATATTGTATGATTCCACTGATATAAAATTCTGGAGTAGGGGAATGTAATCCACAGGGACAGCAGTGGTCGTGGGGAGGGTAAGGGTAGAAGGGAAATGACGGAGCGACAAGAGGGGACTTCTGTAGGGATGGAAATATTCTCTCACTTGTGAAATGGTTGTGGCCTGGCTGCATAGGTATAGACATTTGTCAAAACATACTGACATGTGCACTTAAACATGGGTGTATTTTACTGTACATAAATTACGCCTCCATAAAGTTGACTTTGAAAAGAGAGCCCCCATTGGATGAAAATAGGCCCATTGTGTGAAGATGAATGTTGATGAACACGGGCCTCCATGGTTCATCTCTCCACCTGGTCATCTGCTTTGAAGAAGGAGAAACTGTGTCTAGAGGGAGAACTCAGGGCTTAGGGTTGTCTTGCTCAGAAAGCCAAGGCCTTACCTGGGCTAGGTAGTAGCCATTGACTGAACGAATCTGCAAGGTGTGGCTCTCGTTGTCACTTTCAAACTGGAACAATGACATTGGGGTAAAGTGCTCAGAGGCTGCACACACCTCAGCATCTGCAGAGGAAGCACATGTGATAAGAAGCCCGGGGGCTCCCCTCTACTTTCCAGCCTCAGCCTTCACCACCTTCTGTTGGACCACGGTAGCCCGTAGGACACCCAGCCCATTTCCCCCCAAAGACCGTGTTTCTGCCTTATCACCCTTCTCTAAGATCTTCTTAAGAGTGAGTTCAAAAATCCTCACTGATCTCAAATGCATTTTCCTTATTTGGGCAGCTAGCCCTCCCACCCTCCGTGGCTGTGTTGGACCCAGCACTTGCCATGGACAATGGAGAGGAACTTCCGAGTCTTCGACCTGAGGCTGATCCAGGTCGGACAGCGCTGTAGGATGAACCACTCCTCACCCTTGTGGGGACTAGAGCCCAGACCCAGGAGCAGGCTTGAGCCCTGTGCATACAGCATGCTTCCTTCTCCATCACTTAGCGCTATGAGACCTCCCGGTCGCACTTGCATGTGAAAAGCTGTCTGTGCTGAAGGCTGGGGGACCAGCCGGTCTAAGTGGGACAAGAAGGCGTGTGTAGAGGTCTCCAGGTGGTAGCACTCATCCTGGAAATGCAACAGGAAGCCACATTCCTCCAGGCAGGGCACTGGTGCGTCCACCCAGACTCGACACATGGTGGGGTCAGCCCTGGCATAGCACTGGTGGAGGGGACTGTAGAGGATCACGTGGACATGCAGGGCTGGCCGGGGGGTCCACATGTGGTAAGCTGAGAGGACCCGTGTGTTGCAGAACACGTCCTCACCGTCGGACTCCAGGTAACGACCACTGATCATGCACTGGAGGGTCCACTTGCCATTTCGGTGGAAACGGAGTAGGAAGCATCCATGATGGCTGGTCCTTGGCCGGCCATAGCACAGAGAGCCATCTGCCTCACACAGAAGGTACAGGCCCTGCAAGCTCCTTAGTCGCACCACAGCCTGTGTGTCATGCTCATTGCTCACCAGGATCTCCCAGGTCTGGAGGCATTGGAGGAAGAAGAGGGAAATCAGCGCTTCCAAGTAACGAGACTGAGCAGCCCCACAGCCACCACCCCAGCACTTCATCAAGACCAATCAACTTGCCCTTCACATCGGCCTCCTTGCTGTTGGCTCTTCCACTCTCTCTCTCATTCAACAGTGATCAGAGGCTCTCAGGGCCTCTCCAGCACTGGAGCCATAGGGCTTCTCAGGATCCCAAGAGAAATTCTAGATGCCCACCTCCTCCAGCGACCAGAAGAACAACCTCCCTCTCTTCCTTGACCCCTCCCTGCAATACCTAATTTTCCAAGAATGTTTTGGTTTAAGGCTTACTTCTCTCTTCCTCCCTGTTGCCCCGGGATGGCACACCCAGTCAACACTTCCATCCCCAAAGGCTACCCTTCCAACTTGGCAGGAGAAGAGCAAAGCCTCTTAGGAGCGGGCCTGGGCTCTAGGGATGAGGTTGGGAGCCCCGATAGATGAAATGCAACTGTGTGCTTCAGTTGTGACCCACCCTGTTAGAATTGAGAACTTGCTACTGCTTCCCTCTGTAGCACCATCCCAGCTATGCCTACATCCCTCTCTAAAATGAGAACCAGCTCTCCCAGGCCTTAGAGTACCCCATTTTTACACTCCAATTGGAATAGACACACAGGCCTTGCAGTAACTGGATGACCACCATTCCGCCCTCCAGCCTGGGCACTCCACCTCTCCTGTGCTTACACGACCACTCTGTGCCTGGCTGGAGGGTAGGTGGCAGCCAGAGCAAGACCAGGTAGCAAGGCTGGGGCTGAGGCATCACCTCCCGGAATTAGGTTGGTGGGGAGGGGGGAACGGGACAATGGAGACCTGTAAGCAAGAGCCTGGGGTAAACCAGGCCTAGCCTGGCAGTGGCTAGGAGTGATGAGGTTGAGTACACCCCACCCCACACACACACGTGCATGCGCGCGCACACACAGCTTTGTCACTGGGAAAAATGATTCCAGTACAGTTTTGCTTTGTTACCTGTCTCCGGCCCAGGCCCTTTGCAGTAGCTGTGACCGTATTCTTACATGCCTCGTATGTGAGGTAGGTTCCTGCCCAGCTGATGAGCCCAACCCTCAGGTCCTCCAGCTTGGGTCGTCCTTGCCTCCACTCCACCTCATCCATGGGGCCAGCACAGGTGAGGGCTCCGTCCGGCCCAGCCTTCCCCCCAGTGCTGACGTTCCACAGGCCATAGGGCCCGGAACCAGGCCCAAGTATCCACCTGAAGACATTCCCAGAGGGAACTTTCCAGGCAGAGGCTGGCCTAGGGCCCAGCACCTCTGTGACCCGGGAGCATTGTGACTATGGGGGATACCTCTCAGCCCCCCACAGTGGGGCAAGGGCAACATCCATCCATGGCCCAGAGGAAGTGGGTCCAGGCCTCCTATACTGGCCTCCCCACACCACTCCAGACCCCAGCGTGGGCTAGGACTGAGAATCAGAAATTTAGCCTGTGCAAGTGACCACCTCTGACTTTAGGCAAGTCCCTCCCCTTTGTCACTTGTTTCTCCTTTTTATCACAGGATAGAAATCAACCCTCTTGCTCCTAGGCAGTGGGTTCTGCCTGGCTCCCTTGAGGCTCACGTGTTTTTAGAGGTCACAATATCTAAGAAAAACCTATTAACTTTTATGGCCCTTGGAAGGATGAGGCCAAAGTGTGTCCAAGGCACTTGCTGGTTATCCATCTAAGATAATCAGCAAGGCTCTAGTTACTCATATTCATCAGGAAGGACTGGGTGGGGAGTGCCCTGAGCACTCATCATGATCCCCAGCTGCTGTCCTGCTGCGACAGCCAGTGCTGACTCTGAGGACACCAGCCCAGACCCCCCTGAGTCCATCGGCCCTTAGCCTTTGGGACTCACTTCCTACAAAACTCAGAGAAAACCAGCCCACAACTTGGAGAAACTGACATGAAAGAAGGGAAGAGGCAAAAGAGAAACAATGGTGTCGATGGTAGGTGTTCAGCTTTGCTGAGATGCAAAGAGAAGTGGGCGGAGTGAACCACAGTTGGAGAGCAGCCCAGACTGGGTTCCTACGCCCTGTGGGTGGTGTCTTCCCGGGTAGAGTCCCAATGATACACAGTACAGACCTGTAATCTCCAGTTTTATAAAATAAGGCTAATAGACCACAGAATCACCTGGGTGGTTTTAAAGATGCATATTCTTGGGCCTCAGAACAGTCCTGATGAATCACTTTAAGTGTGCCTCAGGAGCTTTGTTTTTAATGAACATTCTCTCTCCCTTAAATTTTTATGTACATAATAATCACTAAGCATCATGGCGAGTTAGGAGATGGCTAGGAAGTGGGGGTTATGTAGTCTACAGAAGCATGGAGGTAGATCCTGTGACCCTCAGCAAAGGCCCCTGGAAATTGGGGAAGGAATGGGACTTCCTCCACCGGAACTCCCGAATACTTCCAGCCTCCAGAACAAGGAGGGAGAAGCTAAGCTAGATGAAGACAGCAACACGTGTGTGCACTGGGGGTGAGGGGGGTTGGTCCTGCAGCCCGGCTGCTTTGAGCTTCCCCCATATTGTCTCTTTGCACCCAATAACCCAGCCCCCAGCTTCTAGGCTACAGACAACAGCGTGTACAAACCACAGCAAATTTATTACTCAGTATCCAGTGCTGTATCGTAGCACCACCAGAGCCCTTACCTTCCCTCCCCACCTGGCCCCCAGGGTACACCCCACATGGAAAACACAGAAGTAAACCCAGATCCCTGCTCCTCGTCTGGAAGAAGGGGCCTCGGCCCTGGAAGTCCCTTCCACAGGTCCCAGCAGGCAGGAGAGCAGACCCCTCCAGGCCCGGAGAGCAAGGCTCCAGGCTCCCACAACAGAGAGAACATGCAGGCAGGAGGGGCAGGAGCAGGGCCCGTATCTGTGGGAGGAGAAGCGGGAGGGAAGAGCACTGCCTGAGGAGTCCGGGAGTGTGGGCATCCCGGGGATGCACGCGGGAGCTTCTGGGCAGCAGGGGCTGGCCCCTGGTTGGTTAACGCTTCGACAGCTCATGGGACAGCCAGTCCAGCCCGTCGTACAGGCCTGTGCCTTGGGTGGCACAGGTGGCCTGCACATACCACTGTGGGACGAAGGGAAAGAGAGAGGTCAGGAGCAGGGAAGAAAAGGGGGGTGCCTTGACTTCCTGCCCCACCCTGGGGAGAGGTCAGACCCTCACCGTACGGCTCCGCAGGTGCTGCAGGCCCAGCTTGTCGGTCAGCTCGCTCACGGGCATGGCGTTGGGCATGTCCTGCTTGTTGGCAAACACCAGCAGCACCGCATCCCGCAGCTCGTCCTCCTGCAGCTGAGAGGCCACGGGGGTGGGAGCTGGGGTCCTTTGGGGTCTCCAGGCTCCCTCTCTCCCACTATGCAGGGGAGCTACCTTTCTACCTTCCAGCATATTGGTGGGAAAAAGCGTGATACTGGGTAGTCTTTCACTGAACACAAGACACAGTTATACATCAGCTGGAAATCATCTTGGCATCAAGTCCAGAAAGGGCCTTTTTCTAACCGGAATACTTGTACTAGTCAAAATAATAAAATTTTGGGGAAGCTGGGATGGCTCAGCGGGTTGAGCGCTCGCCTCGCAGCCCCGGGGTCCAAGGACTGAGTCCCGGACCCAGCCCGTGCGGACCCATATGCTGAACTGAGGTGAGCTTCCCATGTGGGAGGCCCCCGACCTGGTTCCTGCCCTGCGTCCACCTGTGTGGAATAAACCCATGTTGAAAACTAATGATGTACAGCTATGGAGACCACTCTGGGCCCTCCCTCTTCCCTCCGTCTTGCTGTCAAAAACAATAAAATAAATCTATGGAAAAACAAGCACCAAAGATGACGTTTTTCTCCGCCACATACAATTTCCTTTCCCCTAACAACTTCTCAGACCCAGATGTGAAGGCATAAAAATTCAAGGAAAAAGTCAGCCATATACTCTTTAACCAACCCGAATTCAACACAGGGTGAGATTCCCCTGATGTCTGTGCCCACAAAGAGAACCGTGAGGTGTTTTCTGACTTTCACACGGGCACACGGAGCTCTGTCTCCAAACCAAAGGCCCAGTTCCCAGGGCCCTGGGCGCTCACCATTTTCTGGAGTTCATCAGCAGATTCCTGGACTCGCTCTCGATCATTACTGTCCACCACGAAGATGAGGCCCTGGGTGGGAAGAAAGGCAGGAGCGGCAATCATTTTTCGCTGGGAGATACCCTGGTTTGGTCTGGCCTTTTCTCTTTAATTGTGTCCAAACCCTTCTCATCTAGTGAGCGTCCACTAAGGGGCTGCTGATGTCCTGGCACAAACTGGAGACACCCTGCAAGAGGTACAGCTTCTGCCACCAGGCAAGCAGTCTGGCTAAAAGACACGCAGGGGAACAGGGAGATTTGATGAGAGCTAAATCAGGCAGCCTGGACCGGAACCCTGCTCCTCAGACAATGCCTAAGAGTCTCAGAAGACTAAGGCCAGTTCTGAAGGATGAGTAGAGGCTAGCTTACAAAAGAAGCGTTCAATGGGGGTTAGACTTTTTCCTGGCCTAGGGGCCCAGCCTAGGCCAACAGTCTTCCTAACTCTAATACGCCCTCCCCTGGGGTTCAGGAGACATCCCCGCCCCCACCTGAGTGTTCTGGAAGTAGTGCCGCCACAGAGGTCGAATCTTGTCCTGGCCTCCCACGTCCCAGACTGTGAAACAGATGTTCTTGTATTCCACTGTTTCCACATTGAAGCCTGAAGACAATTGAAAAAAAAAGTAAGGAAAAATTCCTGAAAGAAAGGAACTCACTAAAACTATGCGGATTCACTAGGGACACAAAATCAGAGGGCCCAAGGGAACAGAAGCCCAGAGGGCCAGCGGGGCGGGGCCCGGTCACATCAGCCCCTCTTCACACTGTCCAGCAGGCAAAGATACTGTGACCCACTTCTCAGGTAGCTGTATCCGGTGACAGCTCCCTGCGCGGAGATGCAGAACGGGGAGTGGACCCTGAGGAGGTCCGCCGCCGCGCGCCCACTCCTCCCAATGTCACCTCCTGACTCACCTATGGTGGGGATGGTGGTGACAATCTCCCCCAACTTCAGTTTGTACAGGATTGTGGTCTTGCCAGCTGCATCCAAGCCAACTGCAAGGGAGAGGGGCACAGGGATGGAGATGGGAGCAAGGGAGCCCCCTAGAGACCAGGACAGGAGCGAGGCCAGGACAGCTGACGGTGACGGGGGCGCAGAGCCCGAGCGCCTCCAGGTGCGCGCTGTTCTCTACCTTCCGGGCCTTGAGGGCAGTCGGGGTGGTGAGCGCCAACTCCTGCCCCAGAAGCGGGAGAGGGGTGGGAGAGAACTAGGGGTGCAAGGGGCACGGGAGGAGGGTCGCACTCCCTTGAAAAGTCGCCTCCAAGGGCGGAATCCACCCTTCTTACCAGCCGGGCTGGGGCGGAGGAAGCTTCACCCCACCCAGGCCCGCAGCTCCCGGTTTCAGGCCCCGCGGGTGGCGCTGCAGACTGTGACCCGCCCGAGAACAGTGGCCCCAGGCGGTGAGGAGGTGGGTGACTCAGGGAGAGAGACCCGGGTGAGCTGGGCTGGAGGGACGCGGGGGCGACAGGGCTGCGGTGGGGGGGCCGGCGCTCCCGTCCGGGCCGCGCGCTTGATCTGCCTCACCCATAAGGATCCGCATCTGCTTCTTCCCGAAGATCCGCGAAAAGAGCGCAGACACGGTGAGGCCCATGGCGGGGCCCGGGGGAGGGGGCACGGACACGGACACGGGGTGCAGGCTGTAGCCGGCCGGCCGCGGGGGGATGGGGCGCAGCAGCGGTAGGAGGAGGTGCCGCCGCCGCCTCCGCGCGTCCCGGCCCGCCCTACGTCATCGCGGCCCCGCCCCCGTCCTGGGCCCGCCCCAGCCCCGCCCCTCCCCGCTCTAGCCCCGCCCCTCCCCGCCTCAGCTCCGCCCCTCCCCGCCTCAGCTCCGCCCCCACCCCACCCCGCGGCTCGGGCTCCTGCAGAAACAAGCTGAGAGTCTTCGCATCCTGGCTTGGGTCCCGCGCCGGCTTTATAGAGGCAAAGGGTCAGGGTCTCCCCGTTTCTAGCGCACCAGCCACATCTGTGGCTGTTGAACCGGCAGCCCGAGCAGGGCCGAGGAAAGCCTTCAAAGCCCCGCAGCGGCCCCCACCCCCCATCTGTAGTGGCCCGCCGCAGGGCTTTGGTTCGTTGAGTCCAGCCCACTGTGGGCTCCGGTTTAGCTCTTAGAAACTAGCAGCCATCGACTGCATGCACCACTCTCTTACGGGTGCTTAAGCTCCGTGCAAGTGTCTTAGACCTCCTTTTTTGCCCTCCCAGCTCCCCAGGGGCTTTGAGCGTAGTAGGTGGCTTAGGGGCCTGAGAATCACAAGAGGAGTGTACCGGAAGTGGGAGAGGATGCCCCAGTGCCAGCTGGCCTTCACGGTTCCCCAAAGCACCTGCTGCATAGATCCCTAACAGCAGAACCAGTGGAAGATCACCCGTTGTGGGCAGCGCGGTCGTAGACACCGTTCCTGCACACTAGAGTACTTGGCCTTTGCCTCCGTAGGCCTAGAAGCAATGCCTTTCCGTCTGGATGGACCCAGGCAGCCTTTCTGAAGTTTTTTCCTCACTTTGCCACAGACCTGGGAGCCTGGGATTATTAATGCACACCTGTCCAGGATGTGGTGAGGATCTTGCCTCCTTAGACCCAAAGAGCTTCACCAGTCATTTCCCCATTCATTTTCGCATCTGAGAGGAAATAGCAAGACAGGAATTAACTTAAATATCATTTATTGCAAAAACTGGGTCAATGCCAGGCTTATGCATAACAATGCTTGTTAGATTGAACTGGACTGATAGGCTGCTCAGTGGAGCATGGACAGGTGTTCTGCCTGTTCTGGATCCCAGGAGGTTTCTAGAATCAATTGCTTATGAACTGGACATGGTGGAGTGAGCTGGGAATCAGAGAACCTACATTCACTCATTCACTTAGTCAATAAATATTGAATGCCTACTATGAGCCATTGTTCCAGGCCTCTGTTCAAACCTCAGTTCTGCCTTGTTTGAGGGCTTGCCTGCCCTAAAAATCCCCACAACCTGTCATTTTCTTATCTAGAAAAGAAGACTAATATTTGCCTTATCTCATGAGGTTATGGTAAGGATTAAAGTGATGGGAGAGTGTATCTGAATGTTTTGTAATAATGTAGCTGGGACACAAAGAAACTGGGTCTGAACAGACCTCAAGGGCCTGTCCCTGTCCCATCTAGACCTGCAAAGTCTGTAGAGAGAACAGACTTTGGGCATCAGGTATGAATGCATGACTTTACTCTTCATTGACTTGCTTCCCTAAGAAGACATTTGCAAGGTCAAAGAGTACATGTTAAAGTCTCAATAACACAGCTAGTGGGGAACAAGTCAGGTCGGTTCCACATCTTCAGCTCTTTTATTAGGCTTTTTCTTTCCATTGCTGTTGTCACTGTCCTATTTCACTACCATCACTTCCATTTGAAATAGACTCCTCACAGTTCTGCCCCTTGGTATTTCCACCCTGTCTTACAAGTCTTTTTTGTTGTTGTTGTTAAATTTATTGGGGTGACATTGGTTGGTAACAATGACATGGTTTCCAGGTATACAATTCTACATTACATTGTCTGTACATTGTAGTAGGTGCACACCACCCAGAGTCAGCTTTTCATCACCATATATGTGATGCCCCCTCCTTATTCCCCACCCCTGCTCTCCCACCCTCCTCCCCCCTTGCCCTCAGGTAACCACTAAACTATTGACTGTGTCCATGAATTTTTGTTTCTTTCAGTTTTATATTCCACTTATAAGTGAGGTCATATGTTTCCTGATTCTTTTGGTCTTAGTTTCACTTAAGATGGTTTCAAAGTCCATCCATGTTGTCACAAATGACTGTATTTCATCTATTTTTATTTGCTGAGTAGTATTCCATCGTGTAAATGCACCACAACTTCTTTATCCAGTCATCTATCAGAGGACACATTGGTTGTTTCCATGACTTGGCCACCGTGAACAGTACTGCGATGAACATTGGGGTACATGTATCTTTGAGAATTAGGGTTTTCAAGTTTTTTTGGGGTAGATACGCAGAAGAGGGATTGCTGGGTCATATGGCAATTCCATTCTGTCTTATAAGTCTTGATGATGCCACTCTTGTGATTCAAATCCTTTAGTGTCATCTCCTAATCACCCAAGATAAAATATAAATGCCCTAATTCGGGTTCCCACCCACTACGCCAGTACCGTCTGTGCCACCTCTTTCTTGTATCCTAAACTACTGCCTTGAAATGCTTCTGAATGCTTTCCAGGTGAGCCAGGCTCCCAGGTGCCCCAGGAGTCCCTGTAATCTTTTTGCTCTGCCTGGAATGCTCACTTCTCTCATCTCTAGTTAGATGGGCAGTCACCACTCATCCTTCAAATCCCAAAGTATTTTTCCGAAGAGCCTTCTCTGCCTCCCCTAGACAGGACTCCCTCCTCTTCCATGTCATGTTGAATATACTTATCCATACTGGTATGATGGCAGTGGCAGAACTTGTTTGCATGCCTTGTTCTTCACTAGATGTGAGCTCCTTGAGGGCAGGAACTTGTCCCTTCATGGTGATCATCTGGCGCATTTGATATTTTGAGAGTTGAACTGATCTGGATAGAATTCCTAAACTTACTAACTGGGCGACCTTGGACAAGTTACTAACTTCTCTGTGCTTTATGTTTCCGTATCTGTAAAGTAGTGCTAGTAATACCCACTGGGCAGAATTATTGTAAGAACTAGATAGCAAACCTCTTGCGAAGCTCCTGGAATATAGTTGGCACTTAGGACAGACGTCATGGCTATAGAGATACCCTCTACAAACATTTGTTGCATCAACTCAGCAGAGCTCAGGAAGGGTGCTAATAATTGTTATCCTCTACGCCTACAAGGTGACAAACACTGTCCTTGAAAGGGTCGCAGTTCTCGTGGTTTAAATGTGAGTTTTAATTGTTGCTCTTTAGGGATAACAGTACTGGGCCTCCAAATACTGGGGACTCGTCGCTCACAGGACTGTTTGGTGAGGACTTAAGTGTGATGTCGCCCCCTGTCCCTCGCTGATTGTAGCCTGAGAGCGAGCTCGGACGAACCTCACAAAACGATCATCACTCGCGTGTCTTCAGCCTGGCTTGCTGTGCCCTCCCGGAGAGCAGCAGGCTCGCAGACCCACTAGGTTCTCAGCAGGCCGCCAGGAACTCACTCCCTGGCCCAAGTACCGCGGCTCTACTCCTGCCACGGGGGGCGGAGCCTGCGGCGTCGTGCTGTCGTCACTTCCGGCGGACCCGGAAGCGCCCTCGTGGGGCCGCTGTAGTTAGGAAGTCGTGATGAGGCTGAGCTCCGCTTAAGCCCTTGGCGAACAGTGGGCCGAGGCCCGGGGGCGGGGGTTGCTGTGGCCCCCGGGCGGGGAGCACGGAGCGGCCCCTGGGGGCAGGGCGGGAGTGTCCTGGCAGAGTGCTGCCGTCGTGCTTTGTCGTCGCCCCGCCTTTAGGTAGGACCCGCCCCCGCCCTCCGTGTCTGGACCTCAGTAGCGCTTCCGCCAGGCTGCCCGGCCGCCCCGCGACGGTCTTGGACAGCTGGGAAGAGCGGATGTGCGTCCCCGGGCACCACAACGCCCGCCAGAGCCTCCGGAGACCCTCCCCCAGGGCTGCCCGAAGGCTGACGTGGAACAGCCCGTTCTGAATCCTCATGGAGAAGTTTGGGATGAATTTCGGGGGTGGCCCCAGCAAAAAGGACCTGCTGGAGACCATTGAGACACAGAAGAAGCAGCTCCTCCAGTACCAGGCACGTCTCAAAGATGTAGTCAGCGCCTATAAAAGCCTCTTGAAAGAGAAAGAGGCGCTAGAGGCCAGCATCAAGGTGCTGTCTGTATCCCACGAGGCGGATGTGGGCCTCGCAGGTGGCCAGCCTGCGGGCCTCACCTGTCCTGATTTCGTGGATGACCGATGCTCCACTCACAGCGAGGATAGCACTGGGACCGCCACCAGCTTGGATACTGCGGCCAGCCTCACTAGCACCAAGGGTGAGTTTGGGGTAGAAGATGACAGACTGGCCCGTGGACCACCACCTCCAAAGTCCGAAGAGGCCAGCGGGTCAGAGAGTGGTGTTAGCAGTAGCAGTGGGGATGGACCGGCTGCATGTGGGGAGGCAGACAAGCGATTGCACCAGTTGAAGACTCAGCTGGCTACTGTGACCAGTTCTTTGGCTACAGTCACCCAGGAAAAGTCCCGCATGGAAGCTTCTTACCTGGCTGACAAGAAGAAGATGAAACAGGACTTAGAGGATGCCGGTAAAAAGGCAGAGGAAGAGAGGGACCGTCTGGAGGGAGAGTTGAAGGAGCTGCAGGAGCAGATAGCAGAAACCAAAGCCCGACTCATCACACAACAGCACGATCGGGCCCAAGAGCAGAGTGACCATGCCTTGATGTTGCGGGAGCTCCAGAAATTGCTGCAGGAGGAGAGGACCCAGCGCCAAGACTTGGAGCTTCGCTTGGAAGAGACCCGAGAAGCCCTGGCGGGGCAGGCATATGCAGCTGGTCAAATGGAAGGGTTTGAACTGCAGGCCAAACAGCTGACCCGGGAGGTGGAGGAGCTCAAAGGTGCACTGCAGGCTCTTCAGGATGAGAAGCAGCAGCCAGATCCCCGGCTGCAGCAGCTGCAGGAAGAGGCTGCCTGCCTTAAGAGCCATTTCCAGTCTCAGTTGCAGCAGGAAATGAGGAAGGTAATTATCTTCATCCTCTTTAAATAGTCATTTAGCCTGAAGTGGGAAATAATGCTTTTTTTTTCTCCTTTGATAGATCTAAATGGCCTCATTGTCAATTGTTGATGCTATTCAGTAAGTTTTGTGAGTTGGGGAATTCCTGTTCTGTGTGGTGTTGACATTAGCCACAGAGCATGCTTCCAACAGGATGTAGAGTTTCTGAGTGTAGGCTGGGTCAGAGCCAGGCAGCTCTGAGCTTCTGGGCATTGGCATCTTACCAGTTGGGCTCTGTGAAGCTGTATGGTGGCAGCCAAGCAGTGAAAAGTAGTGTGTATGACTGTATGTATATTCCTCTAGGTAAGGTGGCTGCCGGGGACACAGGGAATTTTCTCAGAAGAAATGACTTCTTGTATTGCTTTCAGTCACAGGTTGCCCGCTCTGGAAAGGTATGCTATTTTATAGTGCCTCCATTCAGGGTGGAGAGAGAGTCAACTCAGTTTTGATCTTCTAGGATCATTGGAATAGGAAAAGGATGCCATATGATTGCTTGGTAGGATTTGGAGAAGCATGTAACAAAGATAACACTCTATATGTGAGCTGAGTGTATGATACGAGGAAAGTGGAAGGACTAAAGCAGAATAAGAGCAAGATACAAAGGTTCTTAATTTTTTAATCTTGTTTGGTACAACATGTGTCTGGGAGCAGAACCTAAGCAGGTTACAGGAACCTTTGTTAGCCCCCAAGTTAAAGGAAAAACCCCTATTTCCATTCTTTTGTTTTTTCTTAAAGATTTATTTTTATTGTTTTTTTTTATAGAAAGGCAGACAGAGAGACAGAGAGAAGGGGGAGGGCCCTGAGCAGTCTCCATAGTTGACAGCATTAGTTTCCATATAGTTTCACTCCACAGGTGGGCATGGGGGCTGCGCAGGGCAGAAACTGGGGCGGGGGTCTCCTGCATAGGCCCCGGCAAGAACTGAACTGGGGGAACACCCCAGCTCAGCATATGGGTCCGTCTGGGCCGGGGCCAGGATTTGATCCTTGAGCTCCGGGGCTGGAAAGCGTGCGCTTAACCTGCTGAGCCATCTCAGCTTCCCTGAGTTTCCATTCTTGCCAGGTCCCATCCTGTGATCATTTCTTCTGAGTTTGCCATCGGGCTTTGTGGCTTTTCTGGATGCACTTTCTCTGTTCCCTTGTTTTACAGACGGCCCTTGCAGAGGATCAACTACGTCAGCAGTCGCAGCTGGAAGAGCAGAGGGTGGCAGCCCTGGAGAACCAGATAGCCGAGGTGTCAGAACTGCTGGGCACCTATGAGAAAGCCAAGCAGAAGGACCAGCTGACCATCCAGAAGCTGAAGGAGCGCATCCTGCAGCTGGACCTGGAGAACAAGACGCTGGCTCTCGCAGCCTCCAGCCGGTCCCCTCTGGACAGCCCTGGAGAGGAGTCCAGTCTGGATGTCAATGTCCTGAAGGACAAGATGGAGAAGCTGAAGAGGCTACTGCAGGTGGCAGCCAGGAAAAGCCAGGTGACCTTGGACGTGGAGAAACTCTGCGACCTGGAGATAATGGCCAGCTCCGAGGCCGCAGATGGAGAGAAGGCGACTGCGCTCTACTACCAGCAGGAGCTGAAACAGCTGAAGGAAGAGTTCGAGCGGTACAAGCTGAGGGCCCAAGTCGTGCTCAAGAGCAAGAACGCCAAAGACGGCAGCCTGGCCAAGGAGCGGGAGGAAGCCCAGGAGCAGCTGGCGGAGCTGAAGGAGAAGTACATCTCCCTGCGGCTGTGCTGCGAGGAGCTGCAGCGCCAGCACCAGCAGGAGGCCGCGGCCTGGGAGCAGGAGCGGGCCGCGCAGCAGCAGCAGCAGCGCCAGGAGCTGGAGCGCAACCAGCGGGACTTCCGGGAGCACACGCAGAAGCTGGAGCAGGAGCTGCACAAGCAGCGTGACCGGGCCCTGGCCGTGCTGGCTGAGAAGGACGCGGAGCTGGAGCAGCTGCGCGCGGCCGCCTTGTCCTCCGCGCTGCCGGGGCGCAGGAGCCCCGTGGGCGGCGGGGACCTCGGGGACCCGGCCCACGCAGCCTCCCCAGATAGCCTGAGCCAAGCCCTGCAGCTGGCTGCAGCCAGCGAGCCCACGTTCTTCCTGTACGCGGAGCAGCTGGCCCGCAAGGAGGTGGAGGTGGCGCTGCTGCGGAAGCAGAAGCACCGGCTGGAGGGGGAGGCCCGGCAGCTGCAGGAGCGGCTGCTGGAGGACGGGGAGCGGCACCGTGAGGAGGTGGCTGTCCTGCAGAGCCACATTGAGAAGAATGCCAGGGACCAGAGTCGGGAGGGAGCCAACCTGGAGTATCTCAAGAACATCATCTACCGCTTCCTGACCTTGCCTGACAGCCGGGGTCGCCAGCAGACGCTCACAGCCATCCTGACC